>VSMA01000019.1:600000-1124188 GCA_009194965.1 Coniochaeta sp. 2T2.1 | reverse complement strand
ATACCGGAGTATAAGTAATAATAATATATAATTAATTAGAATAGGAGCGATTACTAATATTCTCGTAAAAAAGGACTTTTGCTGTTTCGGATATTGCCAATCGAAATCGCGAGATAATCCAAATTTGACGCCGGAATTGAATCCGGCGACGCCGTTTACCCTACGCTACGTATCTGTATCGATCGCGCAACGACGACGCAGTATACAATAGCGGATCCGATAGTCGTCGACGCGGGAACGCGTAGTATCGCTCAGAGCCGCTACTACCCGCAAGCCGGCAGGAGCGCGTACGGACTACCCCTAACGGACGTAACGCAGGCGCGTAACGAGGACGGGAGGCAGTAGACGGATACTATCGATAAGCTGATAAAGACAATCGCAAGCTTAGTAATCCCAGGCAAGGAGGAAGAGGTAGCGGAGGCGGCGAAAGGCGTGATAGGGGAGATGCTCGACGAGGCGAAGCAGATAGCTACGCGCGATACAAACGAAAAACAGGCCGAGAGATACCTAGAGGGCGTTCTTATACCGAGTAAGACAGACGAGATAATCAAGAGGACAGTCAAGGAGACGATCGTAGAGCTAGGCGGCGTACCTATAGTAGTAAACGCCCCCCGACAGACATAGGCCCAGGCGGCGAGCGCGGGTACCGGTACCGGCGTCCCGGTATAGGAGCTACGGTTAGTTGTTCCGGCTAGAAACGCGAAGGAAGTAATTGTCCGAGCGAAGGACGCTACGCCCGATATTCGTAACCGGGTAGCAAAGGATACACTCGAAGCGATCAATAAAGCAATCGGGAGCGACGCGGCAGTTGCCGCGCGGAGGATGCCGAGCGGCGATATAGTCGTTACCTTCCGCGACGCGGTAGACAAATACACGAAGGGACAATAGGTACAGGACGCGTTTGGACCGGCAGCCCAGGTAACCCGGCGCGAGTACGCTATACTCGTAAAAGGAGTACCGACGGGACCGCTAAAAGCAGCCCAGAACCTCCTCTAGGAGCTATAGGATAAGAATAGCAAAGCGATTACGAAGGCTAAACCGATATTCCGTAAGAATACGGGCAACCCTCGTATATCGTTAGTTGTATACCTGAATAATATAGAAGCAGCCAAGGTCTTCTATAACGAGGGACTGATCTAGGAGGCCCAGATCTTCTACTACGAGCCGTACGCGACGGAACTACAGTTCCGCTAGTACTATAAGTGCTACGGCCTTGGCTATATTACGCGGTACTATTCGAAATAGGCGCGTTGCGGCTGCTGTACTGGAGCGGCGTATCGGGACGGCGAGGCGAGCTGCCCTTAGAAGGGGCCTAACGGAAGGAAGTAGTGCGTTAACTGCGGAAGTAGGTACGGGTCGTAGGAACGAAGTTGCCTAATAGCGAAGGCGTACCGTACGAAGATCGAGGAGTCGTACTAGTACCGGCCGAGGCAATTCGCGGTAACTGGAAGCGGGTCGATAGTCCCGTCGTCTAGTATAGCGAGCAGTTACGGCGACGAGACTACGCCGAGCGAGGAAGAAGGCTGGTAGGTACTACGGTAGCGCAAGAGGCGGGCACCGGGAACGCCGCCGCCGCCCTCTCGTACGAGGGGTAGACCGCGGGCGGATCAACTCCCGATGCAGCCAGCCCCCGGAGTCACGCCTATCTCGCAGCTTCTATAGCGGCAAGGCAGCGGAGCGGCCCAGACGTAGCAGCCGGCTAGTATCTAGTAATAATACTAAGTATCGTCTACTGGAATACGGTAGGAAGTAAAGCGCCGACGGCGGTAGCGCTCGAAGATAGGGAAGAGTACGACGTTATCGCGATACAGGAGCCGTGGATCAATCCGCAGCTCCGGACGATATACTACCCGAGCGGGGGTCGATACTATAGAGTATACGGAAGTAGAAGAGCGGCGTTATATATATACAAGCGTCATACGGTAACGGTATAGGAATAGCGGACGGGATAGGACTGGTATAGCGTTACATTCGGACGAGGGGATACGGCGGTAACGGTCTGGTCAATATACTTACCGATCCGGACGAACCAATAGTAGGCCAGCCCGATCTACTAGCTAAGAGCAATAGAGCTGCAAGGTCGGAACATCCTTGTCGGGGACTTCAACCTTTATTACCCCTTCTGGGACAAGGAGGGTAGGGAGTCTAGAGGGGTAAGGGACCTCTTACTGTTAGCCGAACAATAGAGACTCTATTTCGCTATACCGTAAGGAGAACCAACTCGAACGAAGAGAAGTAACCGCGACTCGACAATAGACCTAGCGTAAATAACAGAAGGGACTCGCGTAGAATTTCTAGGGGATCTAGGTTATACGGAATCCGATCATCACGTATAGCTTGTCAAGTACTACGACGACGGGCCGCGCCCAAACCGTAGCAAGGCCAAAGGATAGAACTGGAAGAAGCTCGATAAGGGACTTGCTAGGGCGGAAGCCGTAAACGTACGACTTCCCCTGGACATCTATACGGAAGAGCAGATCGACGCCGCGGCGGACTCACTAGTAGAACAGCTCACGAGGATCGCGGAACTCGCGGCACCGAAAAAGAAAACGGGTACGGGACGCAAGGCAAGATAGTAGAGCGAAGCAATCGAAGTAACCGTAACGGAAGCCAAGGCAACGAGACGACGGTATCGCACGATACCGTCCAGATACACGTAGGAAAACCTACAAGGGGCATACTACCGATAAAGGAAGGTAATTAAATAGGCGCAAGCGAAATACTAGCGACGCCTAGTTACCGAAGCCTCTTCCGACAACTTAGCGATTTAGAGACTTAAGAGATAGACGCGGCTAAGGAGCCACGTTACACTAGAAGCGTCGACGATTCCGCTACTTCGGAGAGACGCACCCGAGGCCTACCCGGCGACAACATATATAGAGAAGACCCGGGTCTTAGCCGAGAGATTCTTCCCTAACCGGGGCACGGACCTGTCGGATATTACAGAGGACGCTCCCTATAGCGAATCCGTACGGATCGAAAGGATAGCGAGTACTAAAGACGTCGCGGAGATACTACGGGACACGGGCGCGTAGAGAATACCTGGAACAGATAACAACCTCCCAGTCGGATACCTCAAAGCCTACGGTAAACCGGTAGTAGAAGCGATCGTACGGCTCGCCGACGCGAGTTTCGCGCTCGCTTACTTCCCTCGACGGTTCCGCAAAGCGGAGGTAATAGTACTCCGTAAACCCGGAAAGACGACCGACTAGTACCAGACGGCAGGCGGATACCGCCCGATCGCACTCCTCAGCACGATCGGGAAGGTTATCGAGGTACTAATAGGATGCCGCGTAGCGCGAGCTGCGGAAAAGAATGGGCTCTTGCCGGATAGACAGATAGGCAACCGCCCCAGACGATCAACGGAAGTAGCGATACGATTTGTTACAGACGCCGTACGAACTACGTAGCGGGAAGGAGGAGTCGCTTCGCTACTCTAGCTAGATATTAAAGGCGTATTCGATACGGTCAACTATACCAGAATAGTAGATACGCTCCGCGGCTTCGGCTACTCGCGCTAGGTCGTATCGTGGGTCCGGAGCTACCTAACGGATAGGACAGTCCAACTACACTTTAACGGAGAAACGTTAGCGCCGATCGACTTCCGGGCCAGAGTCCCTTAGGGCTCGCCCCTCTTACCGATCCTGTTTCTTCTCTACATCGCGTCGTTATACCAGGTACTCGTACGGAGCCCTAACCTCCTAGTCGTAGGATTTGCAGACGATACAAACCTGATAGCGTTTAGCCGTAACGAAACGGATAACTACTACTAACTTTAGGAAGCGTAGGAGATATACTAGCGGTAAGCGGTAACTAGGGAGATAGAGTTCGCTCCCGAAAAGAGCGAGCTCTTCTACTTTAGCCGTACCTACGTAGCCCCGCAACGACGAATCCGCTTAGGGACAACCGAGATTACGCTAGTCGTATCCGCGCGGTTCTTAGGAGTTTAGCTAGACCGGAAGCTCCGATAGCGAGCCTACCTGAAGCAGATCAATAAGAAGCTAGCGATACAGCAGCTAGCCTTCAACAAGCTCGCAAAGTCGGCTTAGGGATATAGCCTTACGCGAGCGAGGGAGATCTATACTAAGGTAATCCGGAGCGCTATCTCGTACAGAACTTCCGCGTAGTACTCACCGACGACAGACAAGTAGTAGGGAATCGCGAAGAAACTCTACGGGACGCAGTCAAAGAACCTCAAGATCGTAGTTAGGGCCTATAAAGCTATACCTATTAGAAGCCTAGAAGTCGAGACGGCGGTACCGCCTATCGACTTCTACCTTAACAAGCGACTAACCGACTTCGAGGCCCGACTCTATAGTTTAGGTAGGGCCGCGCAAATCCGAGACGCGTACGTAGCGATAGCGTCGAGACTTCGTTCCCGGCGGTGCCGACGAACGACGGGCGATAAGGACGAACCGCGGACTAGATAGGGAAGCGAGAGATCCGGGGCATAGGCCGAAACGTAGTACAACGAACTCGAGACTAGAGATACTCTCCGACGGGACTAGGAAACGCGATAGAACCTGGAACTCGCTAGGGCGACGACGAGACGACCGGGACGCATAACGCAGCCGGCTAACAGCCCGGACTTCGACGGCGCGCTCCGGAAGCACAGAACGCTACGGAAGCACGAGAGCTCGCTCCTGGTCCAGATACGGACCGGGAAGGTAGGCCTACAGGCGTTCCTCTTCGGGCGACGGGTTCCGGACGTATAGACGCCGCTCTACTAGTACGGCCAAGCGAGGGAGACGCCTCTCTATCTGACGGTATTCTGTAACGAGCTACGGAACGAGAGACGCGTACTGGAGCGAGCCGTAAGCCTTAAGGCACTCTATACGAGTAGAGACTTCGCGGCGCTAACGGCGGGCCCGGCTACGGTAGGGGCCGTCGTCAAGTAGCTCCTTAGCCTCCGGAGGTTCCCGGAGTTCAGGCTCGTAGAAGAGATCGCGAGGGAGGACGAGATAGCCTAGGAGGGGGCGGCGGGGTAGGAGCGCCGGGTATATAGGGGTAGATAGTGTTTGGGGGTTAGCTATAGGATCACTAAGCTAGCGGTGGTGAGACCCCAGTATAGCAAGGCCGAGAACGTACAGTCGCCCCAGATTGCGGCCAGAGCGTTATACGTAGGTTTTAGTTCAACTTCGGTAAGGTTTCCTATGTAAATAGACAGGTAGAGGTACCGAATGCCCTCCGGGCACATCGGCGTATAAGTAATAATAATAATAATAATATTTAATAATTCTTTAGTACTATTAACTAGTAATTCTTTAGAGACGTTTTAATTTATAAAGATATCTTCGCGTTTTTTTTTAATAAATCGGAATTAACCTCGTTTTATATTAGATATGGAAGGCATGGTGGATGCGCGGTTCCAAAACATGCCGCTGGTCTTCGATCTCGGTATGACCGTAGATATGTTGGAATGCGGCAAAGAATTTCGCTTCCTCGACCTGGGTCCCGACAGTTCTGTCTCTTCGCCTTCCTTCCCTGACGGTACCTTGTCCGAAACACTCCTGGATCAACACACTGGCGAGACGGTCTCAACAGAGCAGGGCAGCGACGACGAGTGGAAGTATATCCCTCTGCACACGCCGCCGACCTGCGAGCTAGACAGGTTGATCCACGGCGTCCTAGCCGCCGCCAGCCCGCTCACGGAGCCGGGGCATGAGCTCAACGAGGCTACTTTCCCCAGCACATCCTCGCTGCTCAATCCGTCCGTCGAGGCCGACAAATCTCGGCCGCTGTCGACGCTGGTAGCTGCCCAGGTGTGGAAGTCGAGTGTGCAAGGGTTGACGGCGAGGATAGCATTCATGTATGTTCTCTCGCAGTTGCTGCGATGGTATCTTCGCCGTGATAAGCAGAGCTACGCCCACATGCCCGACTTTATGAAGCCGAGTCTGCTGCAGCGGACTGTTGCCCACCCGGCGTGGATAGATCTACTCATATGGTAAGCCTCTAAATCCGCCTTTATTGGATCTGCAAAGTTTTGCAGAAGTGAGGTGTGCTGATATTCCAGCGCTAGGCCCGATGTTCGAGACCTTGTCATCCAACGCATGGACTGGAACGATTTTCCGAGCTTTCGCCAGGTCGCTGGCGGATCCTTATCAGTGGGATGGCCTTACACCGATTCAGGGGCGATACTCGAGTCTGCCGACGGCCACCACCTTGCGCTGAATCCCATTTTCAAGGCACATATACGAAACGTGAAGAACTGGACGTTTGGACTGGAAGTGCGGAAGGAGTTCCCTTGGACTGGCTCTTGCTGCCGTGCCGGTCCAAGGTGACCAAGCGCATCGATGTCACAATGTAATTATAGGGGGAAGCGCTCGCTACGCCCCTTAGTAGAGGTGCCTTCTTGGTACGCCCGGCCCGCCGACTTGCGTAACTAGTCACGTACAAACCTAGTCTATAAGTTAAAAGTAGAACCATTCGTATTTATCACTAATTTACCAAATACGTAATTTAACACCTAATAGTATATTGTATTTATATATTTTCGGTATACCGTTATTTTAACTTAGCGTAAAGATACATACTGCGGCCTCCAGTCTCGTATGTACGACGATCACAGCGGCCTATATCACGGCCCCCAGCCATTCATCAACTGGAGGCAAACTTCCAAAGGATCCTGTACCTACTGCGCAGAGGCTATCACACGGTCGGTTGATCAAGAACCCCTGGAACAGCCCAAGGGCGTAGGATATAAATACGTAGGGTCTGCCTCTTCTAAAGTCGGCGGTATCTTACTGCTCCCTCAACCTAAACCCTTCGTTCGGATCATCAATCACAACTGCCTGACGAAACACTGCACCCGACACTCCAAAAACCAACCCTTCAGTATGAAGCCCACTAGCATCATTCCCACGTTCTGGGGCCTTGCAGCTCTGGCAACGGCTGCACCACAGGGGGAGATTGAGGATCGTCAGATATAGATCGTTGTGTGTCTTTCGTCCTCTAGTTCTCTTGGCTTCCAGACGCTTGTAGTGAGTCTTTTCTAAGGTCTTATATTCTAGGCATGCGGCACATGCGTGTTTGATGGGCAGTACTGCGACGTGGGTGGCGCGTACAGGCGTTGCCTAGGCGGAGGCGGCTGTGGAACCTTTGGACCCTGCGCAGGTAAGGGCGGCTGCGGTTGGACCCCTGGCGTGACGGAGGGAGGGGGAGCTGTATGCAGCTAAATCACCCTGTTATCCTGGGAGACGCCATGGCCAAGGTGGAGGGAGGTAGGACAGGTTAGGCGGTAGGAATCGTCTTGATTGTCTATTATCTATAGCTTAAAAAACAATACGTGAAGAATAAGTAGTAAGATCGACTCAGCTCAACCGATGCAGAGAGAGTAATTTCCTTATAGAAAAGCCCATACAGCAAACACAGCCCCAACACCTCCCGCCACCGGCATCACAACGCGCCTAGCACCTGAGTTCACCACCGTCTGAGGCAACGAGCTATTCTGAGCCGTCGTAGGCGACGTAGCGGCGGCAGTCTGCAACGTGGTCTGCGACAACGAGGGCATGAAGGTAGGCTCAGGCACACCAGAGGGACAATGCCAGTGGTCCCCATGCGGCTCACATGTTGTTTGGTCCTGTGCATGGTCATGCTCGTCATCATGCTCGTCACCGTGCTCATGATCATCATTGGCGGGCTTGTTGGTCGGCTCAGGCACGCCGGAGGGACAATGCCAGTGGTCGCCGTGCGGTTCGCAGGTCGCCGTGGGTTGGGACGAAGTTACGCCTGCAGTGTTGGGGGCGGTAGTGGAGGGGTGACAGTGCCCTAATGCAATATTAGAAATGTTTGACGCTACGTGAACCCTACCTAGCTGGTGAATGATTTACAGTGGTCGCCATGTGGAGTGCATATAGACCCAGTTGGCGAGACGGGTAACTCGTCCGCATGGTCGTGATCGTGCGGCTCGGTCTTGGGGGGCTCTGTCGTCTCGCAGGACGTCTCGGTAACTGTGCGAGTAACAAAATCGTAGCCTTCTGATGCGAGGGCGCCAGACTCGTAGATGCCGTATCCGGTGAAGCTTCCGCCCGGGTAGGTGTAAACCGAAGTGTGGACGAAGACGGTGTTGGTGATGGGGGCGCCTGATTTTGAGTATTTGGCATCTAGTGAACTCTTGAAGGCTTCCGGGTTACTGATGACGGTGTTGATTCCCACATGCGTGGTGGTGGTAGTCATGCACTGGGCTGTTGCGAGGCTAACCAGGTAAAGGGCGCTTCCGGCGATCAATGTGGCACGCATCTTGATCGGTCCTCAGGCTCGGGTGGAGTTGGTTTGGGACGAGTTCCGGGAGGGTATAGAGGACAGACGGCGGTGGCAGATGTGTGTTTTTCGTTTCGTTCCGGCTCGCTCCTTCTATAAAGGGCGACTGTGCATGCCTCCACTACCATCATACACAGCTAAACAGGTGGGAACTTGAGACATGAACCCTGATGGCATACCGTTGTTTTTCTGATAATCCTATAATCCTTCCTGGCCGCAGAGGTTGCAGAACTAAGGCATGTCGGCCTAGTTTCGGTCTGGCCACCCCCGAGAATTCTAGACAGTACAAATAGATCGAGGTCCTTCATCCCCTCAATCCTTGAATAAAGAGAACCTCTATGGCCGAGCCAAGACTCCCAAGACCTGCGCAACTCTGCAATGTCTTGGCTCATCCTTGGCTCTTTGGCGGCACCACGTGCTGCACCACAGTCACCAACTTCTCACTTGACGACCCGAATGCCGTGACAGCGACGACAAGCCGGGACATCTAGGTTGTAGGAACCTCCCAGCCGATGTCCCAGGGCATGCTACATTCACGCTCTGCCCTTCCAACCTCGCAGAATGGAACCAAACCTGAAGCTCGGAGGGACGACAGCGCCTCACATCCTCGAGTACCTTGATGGAGTCTTGCAGAGCAGTTGTCCAGTCCTACTGCCGCATACAGGATCCTACATCAATCCAAGGCACCAGCTCGCTTGTCGTATCTTCCATATGTGGAGGAAGGAAGCTGATCTGCTCAACGGAGGTTAACCGATGGCACTGATGCGTAATGGGGAGGATCGTGGTCCTCCATCTTTATATAAAGTCTTGACGAGAACTCCGGAGTAGTTTGTGATCTGCTCGCACAGACATTCATTACTCTTTGCAAGGCTGTGGCATCCGAGTCTTTTCCAAGCTTCAAGTTTCAAGCGCCACCATGCTCTCAATCAAGCTCCTCCTCGTCCTGCCGTTCGCCCTCCAGGCACTGGCCAACCCCTGGCCGAACGAAGGCACGTACCTCATCACGCGCGTCTGCGTCCCGCCGTCCAACTGCGGCGGCCCTGTCGGCAGCTGTGAGTTCTGCTGCGGCTCCGCCAGGCCCAACAGCAACACCTGCCACGAGCATGGCGGAAGGTGCCCAGATGGTTCTCCCGAGTGGCACTGCGACGACACGACATTCTGAGCGATAATGGTACGTTTTTCATGTTATTCTCGAAAACAGGAAACCGTCGAACTCACCTTTGGCTCATAGCTCGAAGCTCGGGCTCTGAGTGACCCAATGGTTCTGGGGCATCTGAGTGCAGACCTGGAGGAGCGCAGGAAGAATGCCGTCGAAGGAGGTTGCAATAGGGATACGTGCCGACTGTAGTTTTTGTTCTTGTGTGGGCGTGTACCTCGTATTCCATTAGACCATGTCTTCGAACACTTCATCAATCTCAACTGCCTCGATGGCAAGCAAGGAAACCCAGCAAGACCTGAAAGCATACCAAATAGCGAGTTAGAAATAGCACCATTTTTGAGCAGCCCTCGATACCTTACGGATGAACCAGGTTTTTGACGTCCTAATGTCGGAAATACATGGACTGTAACCATGAGGTATCTTTCAGATAGGACTTACACAGCACTTGCACTTTGTGTAATTGGTGGTGGTGCCGTGCCGGATGACGACGACCTGTCTCACTTGCAAGCAGACCTTGACTCGTTGCTATGAAGTAAGGTACATTAGTATGAATATAGGGCTGCCCCAGTCATTGGTGGCTTGGAAGGTGTGGTTTGATGCTTTGCTGTGGACCTTACTCTTGTTCGTAAAAATGAGTGATCCGCCTCGCAAGGGGTGTGCATCGAGTCATAGTTCTCCCCACGTCCAGAACCGAAACCGGCAGCCATTGACAGGGCGAATCAGTTTCCCTACAGATTCTGCGCGCAACTCTGCCCAACCCCTTCTTTCGGCTATCAGGAAGCTTGGCTTATCGCTTGGCCTTCCAACGCCCAGCGTAAATGCTGGGCAAACACCTTGTTGGCCAACCTGGCTATCGAGTCTTCCTAGGTTTTAGAAGCGAGACCCTCAGAGTAAAGTGGGACCTTTTGCACCTTGATGGCCAGCGCGCCATGAGCGGTTGAGGGCGTGAGAAAGACTTTTATGTCTCGTCCCCGATGGTAGGTGAGATTTGTGTCTTCTGAACCGTTATCACCATCTGTGTTCCAAATTGTCCTTTGCCTCCTCCGCAGTCACATCTCCAGAACTTGCTACGAGAACTGCTCCAGTTATGGGCGCATCAATCAGAAGAGACCGCGCTTTGCGGTCTGGCATGTGCCTTGCGTTGCTTTCACTGGCATCGGCCTCCAGGACACATAGGTCGCCGCAAATTGCTGCGCGGCATGAAATGACAGTAACGCAAACCGTCACCGTGGCACCCTCACAAAACACTCCGAGCCCGACCATCACAGCAGTGTCGGATTGTCACTCGCACGGAACAGCACTGTAAGTCCCGCCGACGACGGGCTTGGGATATCGAGATCGCTTGAAACCAGTCTAATCCCTCATTCGCAGGTTTTGCATGGCCGGTACCGCCGAGTATCAAGTCCTTGTGACTGGTACCGAGAGCCCTGCTCCAGCATACACCGAATGTCACAGCCACGGTGCAGAGACGTATGTTGAGCCTTGGACTTTTTCATTGAGCAACAAGTAGCTAAGCATTCGGTAGATACTGCGTTAGTCCCGGAGGGGAAGATGTCGAAGTTCTTATCGAAGCAGATGGGCATGAGGACCATGCTCACGGTTCCCCTACGGAGGATGGCGCCGAGCCGGTCTCGTCAGCAACTGCCACCTCGCAGGAAGAGAACTGCCATTTTCACGCTGGCGTTGAGTACGTTGTTATCCTCGACGTGGTTGGAGTCAAGCAGTGAGCCAGTGACTAACTTCAGCAGACACTGTGTCGGAGGGGATGCCGAGCTCTCGCGGTCCGAGCACTCATGTTCTCGCAAGGAGCGAGATTACAACATCCCATTGAGGATAGGCCTTCTATTTGCCATGTTGGCCACGAGCATCATCGGTACTTACAAAACATCCCTGCCCCAGTTCCACACGGCGAGACTAACCCCACCGTGTAGGTGTCATGCTGCCTCTTGCTGTCGACACATTCATGCCGGCGCGCTTCGGAATCGTCTTCACTGTGTTAAGGCAATTCGGCACCGGTGTCATCATATCGACGGCGTTTGTACATGTTAGTGTCCCGCTCAGTTCCCCTGTGACATTGTTAAAGCTGATCCCATCAGTTGTTTACGCACGCCACGCTCATGTTCACCAATCCATGCGTCGAGGTCGACTATGAGGCAACCACCGCAGCCATTGTGATGGCAGGGATATTTCTGTCATTCACGGTGGACTACATATGCCATCGCTTGGCGAAGAGTACGGCCAAGTCAACTCCCGGTACCACCCACAACGACGACCTGGTCACAGTCATTGTGCTTGAAGCAGGCATCATCTTTCACTCCCTGTGTGAGTGTCTCCCCCCCCAGTCCAAGCCGAAAAGTCCGACAGCCTAACAATATCCAGTGATTGGTCTTACCCTAGTAGTCGCCGGGGATGCCTACTTCATCACGCTCTTCATAGTGATCCTCTTCCACCAAATGTTCGAAGGAATCGCCCTGGGAAGCCGCATCGCCTCGATTGGGAAGAAGTCTCCTTCCTTACTCCCGAGCAGTGGAGATGTAACTCCGACCTCCGACAAGGGACAATCAGGAACTCATACCTGCGGCCCGGACGTGAACGCCGCCGAAGTCTTCCAGTCGCCACTCTCGCTGCGAAACAAGCTGCTGATGGTGTTGGCCTTCTCGCTAGTCACGCCAATCGGCATGGCCATCGGCATTGGTGTGCTGCATCGGTTCAACGGAAATGACCCGTCAACTCTGATTGCTCTGGGCACCTTGGATGCTCTGTCGGCTGGTATTCTTATCTGGGTGGGAATAGGTGAGCCGCAACCAACTTCCTTGCTCGCTCGCAGTGATCTGAGATTAACATCGCACAGTGGAAATGTGGGCTCGTGATTGGATGCACAACGGTGAGCTCGTGGACTCGAGCGCTTTGGTAACGTTTCTAGGTGGGTTTGGCCTGGTGGCCGGCATGGTGTTGATGAGCTTCTTGGGCAAATGGGCATGAATGAATGAGTAATGAAGCACACGGCTTAGATTTGGTAACTGGAGCAACGGTATTTTGGAGTGCCTTCTTTGCGAGCGACTTTCCATTGGTAGCAATGTCTATTCGTCCCTTAAGGAGCATGAAGGAAAGTTATGACTACTCCATGCTATCTCGTCACAAAGGTGAGCGCTCTCTGTACTTACCCGGAGATGTAGCAGTCACTGCACGTACAAAAACAGAACCGTTCCAGCACTGTTTATTTCCAAGAGCCTCGGTCCGAAGCAGTTGATGGGATTCTAGAAAGGGAAGAGCCTTTTTAAGCAAGCTTTAGATAGAAATCGTTGCTAAAGCCCCGTCAAAGCCCTTTACTCTTTTGAAGCGTAGAGTTACTAGACGGACAGGGTCTCCGGTGAGAACCACCTCCAAGTCATGCATCCTGTATGAACTCGGCAGGGACGAAGCTCGCAATGCTCCTGAAGCTCGCAATGCTCCTGAATCGTGGCGACCGTACGAGGTGGCATCGTATCTTGGGTCGACGTGATCAGAGAAGTCCTGCTCTTCTAGTTCTATGACTCATCGACCAACACGTGCAAGCATTCTCCCCATCCCATATTCCTTCCCTATGACATGTTGACTCCAGCAATTGGACTGCCTGTAGCCGGATTGTAGGGACGCGGCACTTGATAACGGTGAATAACAGGGGCGGGATCCAGCCAGGGTCAATGATGGATCTGGCCATGTCATACTTGAGGTTCCGTCCAAGTGGTGCTGGATAAGACAGCCACGCCGAACTTGCTGTCCGCAGATCTCTTAGCTGGTCCAACAAGCGAACAAATAAGTTAGTGTACGCATCGAACAAGACCTCGTCGTGGGGATCCAAAGCCACTTCAGCCATGATGGTCACCATCGTGTGGTAGCTGCGCAGCATACCACGCCCTGGTGTTCACCATGCTCGCCGCCCGTACGGTAGGGGATGCCCAAGTTTCGTATTTATTGAGCCATTGTGCAGCACGGTGTCGGACTTCCAGCTGGCTTGCCACAAGAGTGACAGAACGACAGGGGCTCGATTCATCGCTTGGAAGGTAGCGAGCTTGGCCATTTAGAAGAGAAATATCATCCATAAGCTCCTCGATCTCGTGCCAAGCCTCTTTCAAGCAATGAAACCCCGGTGAGGGAATCCTTGAGTTCCTAGCACGGAGGACTAGGGGCCGGTAGGAGCACCAAGACTGTCGCTTAAAGAGCCGCACCTGGAGATTGAGTCTCGAGAAGAACTCAATAATCCATTCATCAAGAGCCAA
Organism: Coniochaeta sp. 2T2.1; assembly: GCA_009194965.1. NCBI lineage: Eukaryota > Fungi > Ascomycota > Sordariomycetes > Coniochaetales > Coniochaetaceae > Coniochaeta > Coniochaeta sp. 2T2.1. The sequence continues at coordinate 1,110,511 of VSMA01000019.1, read as the reverse complement.
CAATGAAGTCTAGGGCCGCTATAGGTCTGTTGGAGGCGTTTCAGCCCGCTGTCTAGGTGAATTTGGCCTGCGGACAAGTGCCCACGAAGGCAATCCATCGAAACGACGACGATGAAGGCAATGAGGGCAACACGGCACGACGCCCTGTTTCTGCCACCCGTTAAATGGCGCTGCAGATGGCCGATGAATTCTAGGTAGTGCTACAACCCAAACCGCTCCAGCTTGTCAGGCGCGGTATGATGTAACCATTCGCGGTCGCTGTTGAGAACACCACGTTTGTGGACAGAGCTAGGGCCAGCACAGCATGGAACATCGCAGGCTCACCAAAACTGGACTGCAAGAGGAGAGTGGACCAAACGTGCGACGAGAATGACCCGGGCAATTTGTAACTGGTTCGAGCTTGAAACCAGTGAAAAAGCGCGGCCTGATCCGGGCTTGCGACTACCGGAGAGATAAACGTCGGAGAGCCCAGGCTAGCCCTGGCTGTACAGCTGTTGCGGGCGGCTATACAGAGAGGCTTGCGGTCCGTGGTTACACGAGATGGAGGAGACCGGGCATTTCCACCGCCGCCCCAAATCCCATAGCCATCACAGTTGCGGCCTGTTGAACTGCATCGGCGGCGTATCGGAAAGGCCTCGTCGCATTTAATCTTGCGTGCTCTAGAACTATATGAGTCTTTCTATCAGCAGTTGTCTATATGGCCGTGTAGCTCTCACAGATGACTATAGCTTCCGAGAGACCTTAGTTGTCGGACGAAATCTCAGTTTCTGGATTCGAAGTACGCGCGCTGGCGGGCTCCCCGGATGCTCAGCATCTGCTCCGGCCACCACTCTCCCACTTTGCGAATCTGGCCATCCCAGTCGTTGGTTCGCACCAGAGAGACGACCTGCTCCAGTTCCCAAGCCCCGGTCTCTCCGATCCACCACAGGCCATCAAGTAGCATAACAAAGACAAGCCAGTGTGCTAAAATATCCACACCCAGTAGGTAAGCAGAAACCGGCCCGGACTCTTGTGCTGCTTCAGTCTTTTGATCTCCCATGTAGCGTAAGCTCGTCTCAAGGAGGGAAAGGAATTGGGGGGGGATCCTGTTGACAAATGCCATGACTGTGCGAGTTCTCCTTAGTGGTGTCGAAGGCGCCAGACACGTTGCCCGGGCAAGGTACATGTGAAGCCAGGGTGGGACTCGAGGTATTTGTCTCAAAGGCGGGAACGCTAACGGCACGACAGGAGTTTGAGATCCACCGAAAGATGTAAGTGGTAAGGAGTGATTCACGGAAAACAGCTCGGCAACAATACTGCTGAGAGCACGAAGGGCTCCTACACACACATCAGCTTGAGAGCTGGGATTCGCGCTGATGACCACTTCGGCCCTGTGCCCCAGACACGACAAGGCTTGGCCCCAAGTGTTGACTACCGCCTCGAAAAGGCTGTAACTGGTGATAGTGGTTGGCTGCGCGGTAATCGGAAGACGTTCAGCTTGACCTGGCTGGGACAAGGCCGCTGGACTCAGACGGTAAGGGCCGTGAGTTGTGTCACTCAGGCCGGTGTAGGCCAAGTAAACCGATCTGAAAAGGCTTATCCACTGCACGAGAAATGGCCTCAGTACGTACGGAAGAGGACCACTCCTGCATCTTCGGGCCGCGTTGAAGAGCCATAAGCGGATCTGGTGGCTTGCAGATCCGTATATGGTAATCAAGGCGGCATTAGCAAGGACGCACGCCCGGTTGTCCGGGTCGGATATGAGGGACTGAACCCCTCTCAGCGATTCTCCATGCAGGCGTTCGGAGAAAGTCAGTAGATCGAGGATCCTATCCGTGTCTGTCACTTCGAGAGCTTTGCCAGTGGAGCCGACAATAAGATCGCAGCACTCGCAGGCGGCAGCAAGGGCCAGCAGAGAGCTCATCAGAGGCCTGGACCGCATCGCTAGCTCAGGAATGCCGGTGTGCAGCGTGTAGTGATCTTGTTCGTCGAAGCTGATGATGTGACAGGTGTGCGCCAGGTAGTGGTCCAGGAGTTTCAGCTCGGCAGAACTCATGTCATGTGAAGTCGAAGCGGCAAGACTCAGTCCACTCCATCTGCTTTTGCTGGAAGATGAGAGTGGCTCCGGAGGGGAGCAGGCGCGGAGTATTGAGGATCTCATTGCAGCCTCTGACAGAGATGATAGGTGCAAGCTTGTCATCAGTGACGGGCCGAGAGAAGTCAAGCCACTGGGGCTCGGACAAGAGCGCAAGGTCTGTGTGGTGACCAAATCAAGGTTGCTGCTTGCGTCTGTCTGCAGGGCCGTATTTGAGTCGGCTGTGGGATAGTAACACCGTATGTTATGCCTAGCACATCGAGAGCAGGACGGTCTAAACTCATCGCACTACTCGATGCCATGTCATATCAGCTGTGTGCCCAACAATGGGGTGATTGGCGCTGACGGATCCAATTCACCTTGACTCTGCGCTGTTTGCATCTTGCACACCCATTGCGCGACTTTCGGTGAGGTCGTCTCGGCCTGAAGGTCGTGTCGTCGCCACCGGGCTTGGGAGACATGGCGATGTGCCGGTGTTTCGAGCTTGTATACAGTATGTGCATCTGACATAAGGTATAGGATGGCCCTTTATCTTTATAGTCCCGACCACAGCCATGATCGTAGTGGAGTATGAGCTGCCATGTCGCCTGGTATCATAAGGTAGACTATCCATGTTGCAACCCAGACAAACAAGGTGCTATTTGTCGCAGAGTCGGCGCCGTCATGGACTGTTCGGTCATTCATACCTTAGGTAAGACCGTGCAATTCCACCATTTGAAGTCTGTGATCATGTAATCAGTCATTTCCTGGCTTGGGTTGAGGTGGCTGTGGGTTGGTCCACGGAGAAATAGGGACGAGATGACGGGGGAATTCTGTAATCTGTAGCGCCACCTCTGGCTTGTTAGGCTGGCCCAGCACCTCCGCAAACATTTGGAATGGTGAGCACTAGTGGAGGATACTTACCTTACTGAGAGGTAGAAAACTAAGGTACAGTAGCTGGATTGGAGAATGGCCTCTTGACCACGCAGGGGTGAGCCGGGCTAAGGAGGGGAGAGCTAGGTCTAAAACAGCATTTTCAGCTTCCTGCTGCAACGTCAATCTTGTATCAGTCAGCAACCAGACGACCTCGAGCAGCAACCATTTGCCTCTGCCTTACAAACATAGGTCCAGGATGAACTCGCTCCATGTATTTTGCGTGGACTGGGGGGCTGTTGGCCCATGTCGCGTGTGATTGTGCTTGAGATGGCAAGTCGTCCGTATGTGTGTAGCTCCTCTCGTAACTGCTTGTGTATTTTGGCGCCTCTGATGGCAGGGCGCTTATTATTTTCCTGCCTCCATGGGCGGCAATAATCAAGGAAATCACCCAAGCTAGCGGCGACGGCGAGGACGGCCGGATAGAGATTCTGCACGAGCGTATCCGCTAGCACTTGTACTCAGTTGACTTCAGGCTTGATATTTGCCGTTGTAAAGGGTCGATCGGGCGATCAAGCTTTGTCGGTGACTAAGGTACCTTATGGCTTCTCCGTAAGCGCTACAGCACGTTCCCGCCCGGGATGCTGACTTGCAAAAGGCTTGCCTCCTTTAAAGTGCTTAGGTGAACCAGTTCCGGTCTCCAGTTCTGGCAGAAAATTTGGTCGACAACGACAGTCATTCGTTCTGGCAATACGGCCGTGCAGTAGTGCCCGTCATCCGAATACAAACTGAAATTTTGGTTCAGAGCACAAGGTGCTATTTCTACTTGAGGATATGGGTACCTTAGTCTCAGTGCTCAGCCGTCCTTGCAGCACCGACAGAGGCGATACTGGACCTGAAGACTCGAGACCCGTTGGCTCCATTCAGGCTGTCGCCTCGGCCAGAGATGTGAAGCCTCCGGGCCAACATACTCTCCGTTCCGATGCAAGGAGAATGCGAAGGACACACTGATTGGCGGAGAAAGATGCAAAGAACAACAAGACTGGACGGGACATGGCAGTTGAGCAAGCGTATGTATAAGAAGGGCCTCACCACATACGTTCGTCAGTCTGGTCGTATAACTAACCATTCCTGACGGTACAACCGCAAGCCCCCTTCGAATAAACAGCCCGTCATTTTTCTTCTCGATCAACCCAAGAGTCATGATGATAGTGCTGACGAGATGCTCGCCACTGAGCCTCCGTGCCGTTGCACTATCTCTGTTTGGGCTCTCGAGCGCAGTAAACATCAGCTCAAGCATCAGCTGCGGAGCTCAATGTCAGACTCTCGCCCAGGCCGGAGCCTCTTGGGAGGCTACCCAGCATGCTTCCAGCGGGTTTGAGTTTTACACCATCCCATCCAACTTCTCCTCCCAACTTCCCGAGGGCAGCCTGCTGGGCCTGGAGGTGGCGACTGATCTGTCCAACTTCAGTGTGCCCAGTGGCCTCTCTTTATCACGAATCAAATACACCACGAGCGACCTCAACGGCACAATCCTCCCAGCGTCTGCGTACATACTCTGGCCTTACGCGCCACTCGCTGTGCCGCGGTGTCGGAGCGGCGGATTCCCTCTGGTGGCATGGGCCCATGGCACCTCCGGGTGGGCAAAGACGTGTGCCCCAAGTAACTACAGAAACCTCCAGTACCATTTCATGGCGCCTTTCCTTCTCGCATTGCAGGGCATGGTTGTTGTCGCGCCTGACTATGCCGGTCTAGGCTTCGACATGCTTCCCTCAGGTCAGCATATCCGGCACCCTTGGCTTACGGGACCGGCACAGGCGAATGACCTCGCCAACGCTATCAAGGCCGCTCGTGCCGCATTTCCGGACTTGCTAAGGCCTACCGGCCCGTTTGTCGCTATGGGACACTCGCAAGGAGGTGGAGCTGCATGGTCTTTTGCAGAAAACCAAGTTAGCAAGCCGGTCGCGGGCTATAAGGGCACAGTAGCTATTGCGCCGCCAACCCGTATCATAGACCAGGTGGACCAGGCTATGGCGAACACGTCGCTGCCCTTTGCTGGGGTCACTACCAGTGTGCAGCCCAACATCATAGCTGCGGTTACAGCCGTCTACCCTTCCTACAATTTCTCTGGCATGACGCCGACTTCATACGACAGGTGGAACAACGTCCTGATGGCCGTCCAAGGCTGCTTCCCCACCGACAACCTTGTCTTTAGCGACCTCAAGCCGGACCAATTCGCCAACCCCGGTTGGACCGAACATCCTACAGTGCAGAGCTGGGCCAAACGTGCAGAAACGGGAAGGAAGAGATTCAAGGGTCCGTTGCTAGTGCTTTCAGGCGAAGCGGACATCGTGATCCCATCGGCAGCCGTGCAATCCGCCGTCGATGACACGTGCAACATGTTGAAAAGCCAGGGATGGGACGAGTCGCTCGAGCTGATCACCTATGGTGGCATGAACCACTTCCCCAGCGTTCAGGCAAGTCAGAACAAGTGGTTGGAGTGGATCAAGGAGAGGCTATCAGATGGGCCGGGCCCTTATGCCGGCTGTACAAGGAGCCGAGTGGGTGGATTCCGGACAGAGTTCATGGCCCAGACCCCGTTCCCCAACTTCCTAGGAGCATGGGCAGATGCCGCTGATGGATGGATGTACACCCTCTAGTGCCCCGAGGAGTACGGCGCCGGAGTTCCCCAATCCATTGCCGACCTTAGAGAATTGGAACTCCATTTCAATACGAAACGAGTCCATGGAGGGCCGGCCATATTGTGACCGTAGTTCCAATGACCCATGAACCAGGAACAGAAATAAGGGGTGTGCTTCGTCCCAGTGTTACTTAGCAAGCCGCTTGGATTGTCTAGCCTTCTTCGCCAGTCGCCTTCACCATATCCCAGCACTTCCGCATACCGGTGCCCATTGTCACTTGGTCAATCTCCTTGCCTGAAGCCCACATACTCTCATCCTTCGGCAATGGTGACAGATCCCCATGTTGCTCTAGGTTGAATATGTGGACGTGCATTGTCAGCTTGATGTGTGAAAACAGCCACGGTATACTGCCCCGCTCATCAACATGCCTGATCTGTAGCCTCTCTTTGGGTCGAGACAGATGTTTGAGTATGTCCGTGACGAAGGACAGAGCCATCTGCTTGCGCGTGGTAGTCATGTTCTTGCTTCCTGCTGGAACTGTAAGACTCGGAAGCTCCCACAAGCCAGCGAGCAGCCCCTTGGTGGGTCGCCTCCGTATCAGATACGAATCGCCACAACGGATGGCGCACACCAGAGATTCCTCTATGCGTACTGCCTTCTTGATGCCCTTGACGGGGAATCTCCGTGCATAGTCCACCAGTAAGTTGTGAGTGGGTTGGTCGACACTATCCAGAGTGTTCGATGATGTACCAAAGAAGCTGCTTACGGTGGAGGCCGCTTTAGTAGCCTTGGGCGTGGTCTTTCCCGGTGGTCGCGCTGGAGCACGTTGCGTAAATCCCACCTCTTCCATTGGATGGCATATGACACAGGGATCTTCGATGTCTTGAGCGCTGACGGGCTTGCTGGATGGTTGACCGCCGCTTGGTGCAGTGGCCATTAGGCCACCTTCAGCAAATGCCCGGCATGTCGATGTAATTGGACACTTGCCACAATCCGGCTTCGGTGCGCAGATAGTACTTCCAAGTTCCATCAGGGCCTGGCCCCATCTACCTGGGCGATCACTTGCAACTTCAGCGGCCGCACCGGTTGCATTGGGCTCGTGGGCGGACGGGTCGGAAGCGACAGCCTTGGCTAGAGCATCGGCAGCATCCCAGATCAGGTCGGTAGCGCTTCTGCTTTGTTTGAAATCCGCATAGACCCCCATCTGACGACTGAGCACCCGAATAACATTGCCGTCTACCATTGCCTCGGGATGGCCAAAGACAATGGCAGATATGGCGCCAGCTGTGTAAGGTCCTATGCCTGGGACCTTGGCCTTGAGCTCATGGGCTTGGGCAGGCAGTAGGCCCCGGAGGGCTGGGTCCTCAACAACCAACTGCGCTGCCTGGTGGATTCGAGTGGCGCGACTGTAGTAGCCCAGACCTCGCCATGCGCTCAGGACGTCCTCAGATGGTGCTTTTGCCAGGTGATGGATAGTGGGCCACTTTGCCATCCACCTCTTCCAATAGTCAATGACGACGGCAACCCGTGTCTGCTGAAGCATAATCTCACTGATCCAGACCTCATAAGCACGGCGTTCCAGAGCGGCGCGGAGGGCTTCAGTGGCGTCGTGGTCCCATGTGCGGGGATCTATCCAAGGCTGACGCCAGGGCATAAGCCGAGTCGAGCTGACGCTGTCGAACCAGTGAAGGAGGGCCTCGCGCGCTTGGGGGGTGTCCAGCAGAAGGGGCCGGTGATAGGCAATGGCGTGACTCCTGTTTGGGGGCAGAATGGTCGGGAGGATCACAGGTGATTTGGTTCCCAGGACGTCCTTCCACGGCCTTGGGGGTTTGCCTCTGCTCTGTTGAATGCTCGAAAGTTTGCGCCTCTTGGAAGGGGGCATATCTGATTCTGATTTAGCCGATGCGTCGGAATTGTCACTGTCGCTTTGTTGACTGCGGTTGCTGTGGTGGCCGTCCGGACTTGGACTCGCGGTCGCAGGCACGTTTCGAGAAGCGCGACTTGGACGCGCTGCCGGCTTCCGTTTTCGCGTTTCCATAAGGCCCATCGTGTGGGAAAGAGAGATTGGGGGGCTTTATCAGAATCGATCGTGCGAAAGAGTCAGCAAAAAGAGGAACAACTGAAAGATGTAAGGGAACAACCTGGAAGAGAATTGTATTGACGACCATTCGCATGGGAGGCACGTCTCGGGGGCTGGGTTGTAAAAGAAGGACCTCCTTGTTCCACTTCCAAGGTTACGTAGTCAACTGTGGATACTAGACTTATGCATGCACATTGCAGGTCAATGTGAATGTTTAATTCGACGACATCGATTGCGTCCAGTCCTCCAGCTTCCACCACGTTGGATCAATTCGTTCATTTCTCATTATCGGACTGGATGTGGCTGATTCATTTGCCTATGATGCGTTCCTCCTTGCCAGGTTCTTATGTCCAACCTCCCCCGGGGTATCATAACGCCTGTCTGCAGTCCCAAACTCCTCGCTATGCTCCCTGAATCCTCAACTCCATGCTGACCCTTTATACCCAGCCAAGGAAACCAGTGACAAAGGGAAAAAGAATTACAGAAATTGTGACAAGATCGGCCTGCAGTCTGGTGTTCGCGGGCCAGCCAGGATGAACCCACAACCCTTCCCAGGAGGCTGTCCCTCCCTGGTAAGGCACTCTCTCGATGCAGCAGCGTCGCTTCGAGCTTCCTCACGCTGGAAGGAACAGCTAACTTTGCCTCTCAGTGGCCGCTGTCTAAGTCTGAGGCACTGGGTTGACCATTGCCGACGGTACTGGGCTCCTCCGAGGTGCCGTCAAAGCCAGGACCACGATGCTGGCCAGCGTAGAGATGGAATGCCACAGCCTCCGCCTGAGCCTGACCTCCAGGAATCAGATTTTCATCAGGAAGGTAGCTGTCGGAGAATGCTCCACCGGGCGCTACGGGATAATCCCCATGGCTGTGCTGATGAGCATATCCATCAACGCTCGGCTGTGGCACCACCAAGGCATCCACCAAGGCATCTTGCTGGTCCTGCTGCATGACATCGAGAGACGTCTGGAGAAACGGGTTGTCATGGCTGGAGCCTTGGTTGACACCTTGGAATCCTTCAACCTGCTCAATATCCGTCACTGCCGTCCCGGTATGCGCATTCGCCGAGCTGACACGGCCATTCGCCGTCTCGGACGCGGCTTGCTCCGGAAGTGCGGGGCTAATGACGAGTCCGTCAGAGTCGACCATCCGGCCGGATGCATCTTTCACTACCCAGCCCTTGCTCTGGCAATGCAAGGCGACCTTGTTCTGCTCGTCGCGCTTGAGGTTTGTGCTCTTGTTTGACCGCTTTTGCTATCTGCTTGTCAGTTTATACGCAAGCACATTTTCAACCGTCAACTGACCTTGATCTCCTTGTTGGGAGCGGCCACGAGCCTCTTGGTGAACACGTCGTCGGCGGACATCATGCTGGCCACGGCCGTCTTGCTTAGCTGCTGCCAGTCAGTTACACTCTGCCAGTACAACTGAAGGCTGCGGGAATAAGTTAACGTACCCGACAGACAATCTTGGTAGCCTTGAACCTCTCATCAAAGCTGGTGTACTGGCTGAACTTCCAGTTGGTGGTCCATGGCCCTATGCCGACAACGCCATTCTGGGCGTCGCGCATCCGGCGCTGTGAGAGAAAGTTAGCTCACATCTCAGGGGACAGCACAGAAGTCTGTGCTGTCATGCTCATCCAGGGGAAACTCACCAACAAGTTCCAGGCAAGCAGATTGATCTCCGCGTCGCTCGCATTGCGGATGCGCTTCCAGGCCGTGTTCTCCGTGAACTCCCGGTTCCCGTTGTCAGGGTAGTCATCCCCGTCGTCGCCATTATACTCCATCTCTGAGGCCTTCCGCTTCTTGGCCTTCTTGACGACGAGGCGTGGCTTTTCCTCTGCATCTGAGAAATCCAGAATAGCATCGAAGAGCTCCTTGGCTCGGTTGTGCAGCTCGTGGAGTTCCGTAGGGAAATCGTTCGCGTCAGGCACGTTCGCCGCCCGCTTCTTGTCGTTGAGCCGGTCGTACGCCTCCCTCACAGCTTGCGCATGGTCCAACCCGCGAAACAACGGCTTGTACTCTCGCGTCTTGCTCTGAAGTAACCTCTCCAACGGCTCACTATCGGCCGCAAGAGGGGGCAGGGAATAGGGGTTTCCGCGAGGAAGGGCGAGCAGTGACTCGAACTCATTCTTGACGGCATCCGTGGGAACAGCCTTGAGGAGCCTCTCAAGAATCTTGGCGGCGCCCACTACCTCTTGTGCGAAGTCGAACTGATAGTGGGCTGCAACGGTTCCAGTCTGATCCCAATATGACTTGAAAGTGTCTGCCCAAGGTGGTCAATACCAAAAGGAATTGAGGCTCATTACAAAGGACTCTACTCACCGACCATCTGCCAAGCCCGGGTTTTGTTGTCATTTGACAGGCCATCAATCCAGCCGCCGATGGCGTCTTTGACGCCCATGATGACGGGCTTGAGTGGAGCGTGGGTGTAAATATAAGCCTGATGGGACTGTGTTTGTGGAAGACAAGATCGAATCTTTTGGTCTCCCTCAGTATGGGTGGCGCTCGAAGCCGTAAGATATGTCGGACAAAGTAGAGTGGACTACACTTAGCAGTGTGTCTGAAAAGAGTTTGATGGTGTAGATCGTATGTCAAATGCTCAGTATCTGAATTGTCAGTGTTGCTTGATGGAATGAGTTCTGTAGAGTGGAAAGGGAAGCAGAAATGGTTGCGGTCGAGGAAGGCTAGATGAGACTTATGAAGGCAGGCAGACGGTGGTGAGTGACCAGAACATACTCCAGCGCATACGTGAATGAAGACAATAGCCTATCTACCAGATAGACGGAGACAGGCCGTGAATGTACGCAGGCTATGTTTTTAATAGACCGACCGGTCACAGGCGCCAGTTGGTGACATTGACAACCAAAACCGCACGGACCAGCTGGAGTAGGAGGTGAAGGGCACCCAGGAACCAGATTCTCATGAGACGTCTTCGTCCCCGGCACATTCCATGCTTCACTTTTCGTCGAACAATACAGAAATTGCTAGTGAAAGGTGCCACCAACCGTGGCGCTTAGTACAGACAGTGGATGTCCCGCCTGTACACTGGCACTGCGGATCACCTGGGTCTGTTATTCACGGAAACCCCCTTTCCCAACTATTGCGCAACTAGTGATGACACTGATGCTTCGTCTGTAGCCTAAATCCGCTTCTAGAGGTAAATGCCTGCTGTCCGTACTGTTCCTGGTGCGGAATCCGTGACTGTTTGGGAGTCTGGGAGAGCCCCCTGGAAGCGAATACAACAACCACGCTGATGCTATCCTTGGTCAGGTCGATAATATATCCATTATCCTCGATATCAAAACTGGCAGGAACCCCGGGCATTGCGCAGTCCAATGGCTCCCGCGCTAGGTCCGCCACTCAATACCTGAGCGTCGGGAACCTAATAGTCCCGAGCTATCGTTGCCTTTTGAACTTGCCAAAAATATAGTTGTAGTAACACGCATGACTTACAGTGAGTCGCGGCTTTCTGCCGGTATAACTTCATGGTTCTCTTCCAGGCAGTAGCACAGAACATGAGCCGCGTTGATAAATAAGTCCCTGGCGTCCGTCAGAAGTCTCTATGGGTGCCACATTGCTCTTGCTGGTGAGTCTGTGCTGCCTTCTAGTAAGGTATGGATAGGCCCGGTCCGTGATGACGACCTCGGTATACGGTGTGCAGGCGTTATATTGTGTAATTTCGGTGTGGTCGATTGGAAGCTCTTGAGAGATAATACCACTCAACATCTCGGTCGGCGTGTGTCGTTCTTCAGATATTTACCAGTCCTCTCCGCTACTGCCATGTGTGTGACCTCCCCCAAGTTACGCAGAGCCGCATACAGCCTGGTTCGCCACATCGAATAAACTGGTTTTGAGTATATGCAGTGTGGTGCTGATCTCTGTTTGAATGCAGGTAAGTGTAGTGTCTACACAAAATCAGAAGCATTGCGTATCCTATCCATGGAAACACCTGGAGATGGAGTCTTTCATTGATTTAGCGACCCCTTACGCAAGATGTTACAATAAATAGGCTGGAACTTGTGGCCACATCGATGTGGGTATGTTGTAGATAATTGTCGTTGTCGACACAAAGAGCCATATTTGAAAGCAATGTCCGTATCAAAGAGAAACTTGTTTTCAATCGTTCTAGTCTTTGTCTGACTTCTGATGCGTGAGATGTTGGCAAACACTACTTCCACAGTCACTGCTTGCGAACAATGGTAGAAGCGTGTTACAGAATTACTTGAGTCTGACTGGCAAATGGACTCTGGAAGCGCAGCAAATTTCCCAGGTGACATGCCCTCATGCTTCCAGTCAACATTCAAATTTTCACTGCACCTGCTCCCAACCCTTCCTACGAGTTATCCGGACTCCCAGTCCCGCTCCCTCATTCAGCGGCTTGACCAGAGCAGTCATCATCCTCGGGGGATCAAGCTTGACATCTCTAACGCCCAGTCCGAGAGACTCGACTTTGAAGCCGGCCAAAAGGGTACCCAGTATCGACAAAACCTCGGTCTGGGCAAAACTGCGGCCAGGGCGAAGGTGACGACCACCACCAAACGGAATATAAGCAGTCTTTTTCGCCTTATCGGACGTTCCGTTGCGGGCGCCTTTCTTCTCCAGAAAGCGCTGGTGATCGAACTTAGCTGCCGTATTATCCCACACGTTCTCCAGTCGATGGGAGACTCCAACTGTAACTTGTATATCGACACCTTTCTTCAGAAGGTACGGGTGGCTGTTGCTGTCGGTTACGGTGGCGTCGGTCACGAGCCGTCGAGGACTGACGCCGAAACAGCTCAAGCGTAACGTCTCTCGGAAGCAACTGGTCAGCAACGGACACCGATCCTCGAAGTTCGTGGCATTATGGTTGCAATATCTCCAGATCCAGTAGTTTCCTCTCGGTGAATAAATTCATCCATCTCATCCCCCAGCATTGCAACCAAGTCTGGCCGCGCATAAACGTACGATATCATCCAAAACAGAGTCGGTGCCGAGTTGGTAACACCGGCAATTGTTAGAATCATCCCTACCTTCCCAATTTTGTCGCTGGTGAAGCCATTTGTTCGCAGCACTCTCGCACGGTCCCGGGTTATCTCGCCATCGGTAGAATCTGTCACGTCGTGTTCGGCCGTGAACCATTCCACCATGGCTGCCTGCAGTTTGGCGCGGGCTTGGTAGGCCTTCCTGGCCAGGAGAGAGGGAAACGGGGTCATGAGCAGAGATGCCATGTTGTCTTCAAAATCCCTGGGACAAGCGTCCATGTCAGTCTTTGAAAGGTAGGTTCATTTACTCAGCAAGCGATTGTAAACATAACTTACCAGGCAGTCTTCGTTAACGACGGGTCTTTGTCAAAGGGATTCTCCCTGCCATACAGGGCCCGGGTCGTCGAGATGGTGATCAGATCTTTGACCCACAGCCACATATTGTCGTACTGCAAAAAGCCATCAGAGCCTCCGTTGGCGTCGCTGAAGGTCTCACCAACAAACTTCAGCACCGCCATATTCATCTGGCGGAGAGCAGCGGGATTCATACTGTTATGAACTGCGTGGCCAAAATCCTGTATCAGCCCGTGCTCGTTGCGGTCCTTGATCTTCTGGACGGTCTCCTTTGACGACCCAAAGACGGCGGCTGCAAAGTCAATGAAGAAGGGTTCCACCGACGGCTGAGGAGCTCGGAGCACTGCTTGGGCAAGGGCCGGATCCCAGACGGTGTACAGCTTTCCCCAGAGCATTTGCAGGTGGCGATCGGCAGAGGATGCTTCTCCTAAACCATCTGGTGATATTGGTTCTGGTGCCGCAGGAGACCAACGATGTGCCCAACCAAGGAGAAAGACGGTTTGACGAGAGGTGGCTCCCTTGGGTCGAGGCGGAGGATAGGATGAAGTCCAGAAGATATATCGAGGCGGCGACAATTACACCCAAGACAAAGGCACTGCGGGAGATGAGGACAGAGATGAACCCCCTGACGCCTTCGAAACCTTGATCTATATGGTCCGTAATGTGAAGCTTCTCACTTCTGTATGGCCGGTTCTGAAAACGAATACAGAAGGGGAAGGCCGACTGCTATCAGCGACAGGTTGCGATTTGGTGTGAAGCAAACTGGATTCGACTAAATTCATTTGCAAATGAGAAGGCGTTAGCTTCGTGCCAGGCACATTGTTTCCGCGTCTCGTCCTTAACTGCCAGTCAGCAGGAATTCAACTGATCCTGCCGCATGGGTGCTGCCCTCCGGCCGGACAAATCAGAGCATACAGTTCGTACTTAGTAATCTGCGCCGAGTCTCCTGCCCCTGTTCGACATTTCCGAGTAACTACTTTGCTTTGACATGTCCCAGTAGGATACAGGATCGCGAGTCTAGTCTCGGCAACGGTTGGCCTGCACATCCACCCAGCGTCACCTTTATAACGTCAAGCGCGACACGGTACTCGCCAGCAGTTCCTCTGCCTCCTCTCCTGTCAGTTGAAACAGTCTTTCGAAGCCGTGCGGATAGCTGCGCAGGAACAAGGCCGGGTTTCTGAAGGCGCCCTGAAGACGTGCGCCAGCCCAAAACAAGCCATCCAGCTCGGCGGTAGCTTTGGACTCGGTCTGGTTATCAGGACCAGGCACATCCCACGGGCGCTGGTCCACGTCACATACTGTCCAGTTGCCGGCAAAACCACCTCCTTCCAAACTCGCAGAATCGTCAAAACGCGGCTTATCCGGTACAATTCCTCTGCTGAAATATGCCTGGATCTTTTGCATCGTGCATAGAGAGACCATAGATGACGAGCAATGCCCCTCCCCTCTCTGCTCGATGAACCCGGCGTCGAGAAACTTCCGAGACTGAGCGAGTCCCGAACGAAGTGGCGTAACCGGGTCTCGACTATTAGAGACGAACAGGATCGGGAACGAAGTATTCACGGGGTCTCGGTCTTTCAGCGGGAACTTTTCCCAATCCATTGAAGGAGGGTCGACGTGGTCAATATCCCAGCCGACACAGCGACTGGCAATTGTGAAGGCCTAGAATCGGGTTAGGGCAAGGGACGCTGTATTGAAGCAGGATGGGAGTGATGGGCACGTACGACATCGCCAAAGGAAGACACGTCGGTCATCTTCTGGAGCTCCTTCTCAAGCCCAGCCCGGGTAACGTTCAGCTTATAGCAAGAGTCAGGCGACGATACTTAAGGCGGAGCAATCTGGTGGAACTGGAGCTAAGATGCTGACCTTGAACCTCTGATCACTACACAAGACGGCGGTGCCTCCATCGTCGAGAGGCTTGATAACCATGTCTCTCGCTTTCGAGTCGCAAAGAGGCGATAGATCGATGGGCGGGAGGAAAGTCGACAGATCTTGCCCCCGGTACAAAGCGTCGGTGACCATGGCAACCAGTGGGAAGACAGCCGGTACGTAAGTTGCGGAGAACAGTAAAGCCTTTACCGTACTAAAGGTTACGTAGAGCGGCATCGTCCCCTTGATAGCGTACACACGTGGTTGGTCGGCCACGCTTCTGAGAACCGAGCCGAATCGTTGTTGCAGGTCACCCAGTTTGTCGCCTTCTCGGTAGAGGTGACAACGCCCCTGGGCTTGAAAGCAGTAGAGCTGAAACCGGTCAATGACCTTGTCCATGTCTTGAACCGCGTTTATCCAACTCTAAGAGACGTTGAATGTCAGTGACAGAATTCAGAACCCGAGAAACGAACCAAGGGCTCACATTTTCAAAGTACCACTCGTCTGAGTTTACAACACCATCAAGCACCATGCGTCCGACATGTTTAGGGAACATTGTGGCAAACGTAGCACCTAGGATAGTCCCGTACGAAAAGCCCCAGTAAACCAAGCGTCCGCGGGTGCTCGGGGGTTGCGGTTTGCGCTGGCCCAACTCAGCTGTTGGTCCATTTGTTGAAGACACCTCCTCGTGCCCCTGGACGCCAAGTTTGGCTTCAGGTGGGCTTCGACTAAGGCCTGACGTCCACCTATCCCAAGCTTGTACGATAGTAAGCATATCCTGGGCAACGTTCGGTGTGCCTGCGTATCTCAGGATGCTGTCGGGGTGGTCCTGAGGATTGCACAGCTTTGTGAGGCCGCGTAAGCGAAAGACGACCTGCTCGGTAGCCGTGCTGCTGGTATTTGGTAGACCGACTGCCGCATTTTCGGCCATCCAAAACGCACGGCGCATCAACGAGCCTTCTTTCGACGCGTGTTTCTGGTATATGGGGTGGTCATCGATATCCGTAGATATATCTGAGAAGCAGTCGACCTGTGGTGTCGTGGCACCAATTCCTCGAGGATCAAACCCAACAATATCAAGATCGGAGCCGGCGATCTCTTGGTGCGCTCTTCCGGCTAACAGGACTAGCGTTGTCCCCGAACCTCCGGGGCCGCCGGGGTTGACGAGCAAGGGAGATTCGGACCATGCACCGGACTTAGTGTGGTTCTTTCCCGGTAGCATTATCAGGGCGATATGGACCTTCGGACTGGACCTCATCAGGGGCGATGTTCGGTTCAATGGGCGGTTGTAGTCTAGGGGGACGGTCAAACGAGCGCATTGGAACTCATCAATCAGGCGGAAACAGGGCACCCAGTGCAGGTCCTCGCTTGGCTGTATCAGGTCCCAGTCGGTGGTGAGCTCATTGCCGCCAGCAACAGCGGTCTCCCTTCCAGGACCACGGTATTCCGCTGCCGCCCATTGCGCACCCAGAAGTCTCCACGAGATCCAGAGCACAGCCGCAAGTGTCGCAGCAATCGCGGCCTTCGCACGTTTCCGCCGCTGCTGGGGTTGCGCGCATGGGGTTAATCTCTCAATGTTTTCGACTCGGCCCATGGCTCCGTGTTGGTCAGCAAAAAGTAGAATCAAGAACCCGACTCTCAGGTGATTGCAAGTTCTTCGTTATGCCGTGTAGGAAGCGTCTGCCCTGGCTTAGGCAAGCTTGGGGTTAAAGGTTGTTGAGGATTGTGGCCCGGATCGTCGACCCCGCGCCGCGTAATACAACATCAGCTGGCTGAAGGGAGGACTGCTAAACCGCCTATAGCTGCTGCCTGTTTTTTGCTATGGGGAATTTCCAAAGAACATACCCCCCTGCGATTTGCATGAAGTGGCGGTCTCGAGTGCTTTTCCATTGGGATTTGCGTCTCTCGTGAGGTTCCCAGAAGAACGATTGGACGAGCTAGGCAAACCATGTTATGATCAGCTTGAATGACTCTTGGCCAAGAGGGCGATAGTCCTGATGGTGCCATATGCCGACACCATGATATACGTATTAGTGGTATCACATCCGAACCATAGAGCGATCCACGAGATCGCAGAGACAGTCAACGACAGCCTTAGCACGCGGCGTCAACACGGGCCCTTCTCCGGCTACTTCAGGGTCCTTCTCCGTTATCGAAAACAACTTCAGCCGGCCTTCTGACATGACGAAACCGCCACAGGCGACTTTCACGATCTTTGTCTTTGGGTCGAATAAGTTGAGCGCCATGTGCTCCTCAAAATATGTTCCCAGAGCTTCTGTCAAAGGATAGGAAGCCGCCGTGCCACTCGCGGTGGCAGAATCTCGGCCCCCTTTGTGTCTCCAGTCCCAGCCTTCCCCCAATACGTGCCCATCCTTTCTCCTTCGTTTGGCGACATGGTCCGCAAAAGCGAATTTCCGCTTCGATCCTGCAGCCGCATCTCGATGCTTCGATTTGGTTCCCTCTCTACGAAACCTATATAGGTCCGAATGCGATATGATGACGTCGATTGACTTCAGGCCCAAATCGTAGAGCCCTTGCTCGTAATTATCACCGTCCGACGCAGGTAGCAGAAATCCCAGGGTGATAACAACGTCCTTCGATGTGGCTGAGTTGTGCATCGACTTCGAGATCGTTATCCAACGTTCCAGGTTCGTGAGGAGTGTCTGAGTACCCAGCCGTAGAGGACTAATGCGGCAATCGAACGTGCTGGAGAGGAAGTCAATGATGACGGACCTGAGCGGCGCAGGCATGCGGATGAGAAGCAGAGGGAAGTTGTGAAACTGGTCACTGTCCGGATCGTAGGGGACCGGGTCCTGTGATATGTCTGGTTCCCCGACTTCTCCCGTCGGTCCTTCCCAACGTGATGAGTTCTTCTCCTCTTCCAGCTCTGGAAGGAGCACAGCAGTGCATAACGCGCATTCGTATTGTATCGAGATGTGCAGAGCCTGGCGGCTGCAAATTCCCCTCACTTGCCGGCTTGTGGCACCATCATGCCAGGTTGAATCTGGAACTGCCCCGATATCACTTCCCAAGTCGCGGCTGAGCGGTCTGCCGCCCTCTCCGTCCATGTTGTCCACCGTCTCGGCGTCAATACCGAGTATCGACCCAAGGGAGGACCAACCGATATCGACAGCCTTCAGCGTACCAGCCCGAGCCATCACAGCGTCGTCGCCGTTCAACCCAACCTCGACGCCTCGCACAACATCGCCAACTAGCAGATCGCGCAGTCGCTTAGCCAGAGTACCGAATTGCTGAACACCGAGAGGTCCATCGCCCACATAGAGAGGAGATACCCGGTGCGTGGAAAAGGTCGTGTTGTAGAAAGGAACACCGGGCTCAAGTAAGTCTGATAGCACCTCCGATGGTTCTTGGGATGCTCCTGCATCCTCATGGGTCGAGTTCCGGCCCTGACGGTCTTGCGGTGGCATTTGGTGGGTTATGATGAAGTAAGGTTGCTGTAGACGGCAAGGTTTGACGCGTCTCCAGATGGAGACACTTGGAGGTCAGGGATTCAAACGTACGCATTCAGACAGAAGAGCCAGTTTGTTGCGTCGTCCAAGTGTTTTTTGATTCCGTAAGTGAGGTGGAGGTTGAGAAATATCGAGTTGCTGTCATTAGAGGTAGGTTGTGTTTGAATGCGTTTGCGACTTTTGGAGCTACCGAGGAGCTGCACCAAAGTGAGGTCACGCTAGCGGGTGGGGCACATCGTGCCGCGCTAATATCGTCCACTGAAACGATCCGCGGGGCGCGAGGGGGTTCCAGGAAACGGTAGTCGTAGGCTCGTAGCGAGGATGAATCGAAGAACGACCCTTCCTTCGAACGAGAATCAAGTCAATTAGAACCCATTTTTGAGCTTTAAATTGCGCCTTTAATAAGGGAGGTCACGCTCTAGAGTCTAAGGTAGCGGAAGTGATAAATTGCCCGGAGACGGCCCAGCAGCCATTTCAGTTTTCTAAGACCCCGTCCGGGCCCTATGGACGGGTCTTCTTCGTCTAAGGAACCTTCATGCAACTCGGCCATGAGCATAAGGTAGACTTCATTTCAGTGCGATGCCCCTGAGGTGGCACTTCCCCGTTCGAACGTTGGATGGCTTTCGTGCTACCAGCAGAAGCTGATGTTTTGAGTATCCCAAAGGTGATGGTTCGTTAGTAGCGAACTTGTGGTATATCACAGAACTAAGACTCTCCTCGGTTCCTGTCCCGTCCCAGCCCCCTAACGCCTCGCCATGCTTAAAATCAAATACCTACACAGACTCGTTGTCATGGCGAAAAGTGTGCCCGCACAAGCAGATCCCTACCCCCCCGCCTAACTGTCAACACGTCCTTCCACACCAGGTTCTAAATGGATGCTGAGGTCGCTATATGCCTACGGCATACAACCCTTCCCAGCGCTCCTCTACACCACTGACTTGCTTCTTCAAGGAATCGATCTCACGGTCCAGCTCCTCCACGTTTCTCGTGAGTGCCGACACCTCTTCAAACCGCCTGCTTCCTCTGGCACTGTTGACCATTTCAGTGACAAGGAACCGCTGTTCCTCCAAGACCACCAGCCGCTCCCGAAGCTCTTTTTCCTCAGTCTCGAGCGCTGAAACGGCGGTGCTCGCCTCACTGGCTCCTCCGAGACTTGCCGTGTCCGGGTCGGACGATGCGGCCGACTCTCCATTGCGCAGCGGAGACAGGTGCGTGGACGAGCCATTCAAACCAGATAACAGACGGCGGTGATTCGATGACGATGAGCCAGACTTCAGCATGCGCGGTACGCTCTTCAAGGGTAGCATGTGCGTGTGCAGGAACGACGAGGCAGCCGTATAGATAGCCTGTTGTAGTTTCTGCTGTGTCGCGCTGTCGGTCTTGAGGTCACGTAACCGCTTAGCCGCCATATTGTATTTGGTGAAGCTATCCGTTAGCCTCTTGCGGATCTTTGCAGCTTCCTGGATCTGAGCGTGGGTTGGTGGCGGTTTGTGTAGTGGTCCGGAGCCATTTCGCTGCAGGTCCCCGTTGTCCTCGGGCAGTTGTAGTGCCATCATGGTGCGTTGAAACGAAGGCATGAGCTGGCGGATTCCGCGCTCGAACTGCCGGAGCGTCTCGTAAGCGCGCTGATCTGGCGGCTTGTGTGCTACCGATTCTGCGAAGTCGCGCTTCGAGAAGATGGTGGTCTTGCAGTCACGGCACATGCGAATGTCTAAGCTCACTTGCCGGTCACCTGCCCTTTTTTCCGATGCGAGTGCAACTGCTACACAAGTGTCAGCATACATCAACCATATTAATGGCATGAAGGGATGCCGCCCAAACTTACCGCGTTGCACATTGAGACCAACTTCAGTAGAACATTCTGTCTGCGGATCTGCACAAACGACTTGCCCACATATTCGACAATGGTGTCTCCTGAACGTCCATGAACCGAATTCTTGTTGACAAAACGGGCACTTGGCCACCTTTGCATCGTCTTCCCACGTCACAACAGACTGTTCGAGAAGCTTACGCTGGTTCTTCTGGCCAGCCAAGGTGGCCACTGGGGACAGTATGCCGCCTCCGGGCGTGCTCGGTAGCTCCTCTGGTGGGTTCGCAAGGAGTGTCGTAAGCTTCGTCAATCTCTTTTCCAGCCTCGCTATCTCCAGGTTCTGTCTCTCGACCTTTTTCCTTCTCACGGCAAAGAAAGCTTCGCTATGGTCCCGCAGGAAGCCGTTGTGGTCGTTATACCCTTCTCTGGACTTGTAGCACGTCTCACAGACCCGACACCAGACTCCGCGAACGGGATCGTGACCGGCAGACCGCGACAGCTTCATCTGATACATTGTATGCTCCTCACAAAACAGGCGACCGCACTTGCGGCAGTTGATGCTTCCGTTGAGCGGCCCTAGCCTCCTTTCACACGGCGGATCTGTGCACACGTCGTTGCTTGTCGGCCTTTGCCAGTGTTTTCTGGTGACCAGCTCCTCGGGATCAATGACGGCGGGAGTGTCATGGGTCCTGGAACTGCTTCCGGTTGGAGCGTTGAGGGGAGCTGTTTGTGTCTCGTTGGACTCGAACACGTCTAAGCCGCGCAGCTTCTGGTTGATGATGGAGAGTGGCTGAAAGCGTTTAGCCTTGAGCACTTGCTTGTCCAACCACGTCTTGACCTCGTCATGCTCCGCCTCGGGCAGCTCTTGGTGTACGTCGTCGATGTGGCGGTTCAGTTGGAGGAGGGTCAGCATTTCCTCCTCGCATATAGGGCACAGCAGTCGCGTATCGGTTGAGGCGCCATCGGAAGGGCCGGCCATGTTGATATTCGACACGAGGTCATGGTTGAAGTCTGGCAGAGGCCCGGACGAGGGAGGTGATATCGAGCTCGGGGTCGAGTTTCGAGAATGGAAAGAGACAGTGCTCGACTCTGACGGCGCAAAGGGGCTCGTAGCTCGGGGTGCCTGTGCAGGCGAGGGAGGAGCGAGACCCTTGCCGGTGCCCAATATTCTCCCTCCGCCGAGCTTGCGCCCCGACATCTTCGACGCCCTGTGCTCCCACCACGAGGATGCGCCCTGTCGTTACGAGGACTGGACGGTGTGCCACAAGAGGCAAGCGGTCCACGGCGAGTTAGGGACCTCTAACAGGATTATGGTGCGGCTGGTCGTTCTCTCACTTAGTGCAAAAGTGTCGATGGCAGACGCATCATGGGCATCTTGAGCCGCGTAAGATAGCCACCAGGCAAATAGATAGAGTCAAGAAGAGCAAGGTACTGAAGAGGCTGGGGAAGCGCAGGGTGGTTGAAGCTCGAGGCTCGTTGGAGCTGCCACGGCTGCCAAGAAGCACCCCAGCCAACCCGTCAGCGCTGGTGGGGGCGGGTCCGCCAAGTACCTAGGTAAGTACTAGACTAGGTCTAGTCTCTTGTCTTATCTTATCGGGGATTCAGCTCCGAGTTCGTCGTCATGACTTCCCAAAAAGTTCCAAAGCTTCCTTTACGACCACAGCCCCGACTAAGGTGGCTTGAACGAGCCTACCTACCTTAAACTTTCCATCTCGATCCAACAATGGCCATATCCGAGAAGAAATATCCCGAGGTGCAGGGCGGTGGTAGTCTGATACTTGCCTGGCAGATCAGAGGCAAGAAGGTCGTCGTGGTCGGCGGCGGCGAGGTGCGACTCACCCTCAGCTACCTTACTCTTTAGCCCGTCTGTCGTCTGTGCTAACCTCTTGATGTCTCGACTTACAGGTCGCTGCCGGTCGCATCCTCAACTGCCTGGACGCCGATGCGCTCGTGACGGTGATATGTCCAGCTACGGGCTTGAACGAAGAGGTGGCCTACCGAGTCTCGCAAAAGCAAGTGGAACACATCGACCGCAAGTTTGAACCGTCAGACCTCGATTCAACTGTCGACATGGTTCTTGTCGCCGTTGACGATCCCGAAGCGTCCACCCAGATATGGAAACTGTGCAAAGACAAGAAGATCCCAGCCAACATTGCAGACGTGCCTCCAGAATGCGACTTCTACTTCGGAAGCGTCCATCGCGATGGACCGCTGCAGATCATGGTCAGCACCAACGGCAAAGGCCCACGCCTGGCCGCGACTATCCGCAAATACATCGCCGCGAACCTCCCCAGTAACGCCGGCCGGGCCATCGAGGCCATAGGGAAGCTACGCGCGAAGCTGAGAGAGGTTGCTCCTCGCCCGGAGGACGGTCCGCGCCGCATGAAATGGATGACGCGAGTGAGTGATGCCTATGGATGGGAAGAGATGTGTGACCTCACCGAAGAGGATATGGCCAACCTGCTGCGCTTCTACGACGTCAACAAAGTCCCGTCAATGGATGCCTTGAAACTCATGGGTTCCGGCGAAGATCGGGAGAAGCTTGACGTGTTTGACGGCTCCTTCGGATTCAGTGTCGGTGCGTAGGACAGCACCGGGATCGTTGTACCTGTGCGCTCAGATAAGACGGGCTGGATATAGGGAGTTTATTTGGCCAAATTGATGATACCAAGGATGCATTGGGAGGGAAGTCGGATTAAGCAAGACATGTTCTAGGCGTAGCTTGATTTGAATGCGTCAGAGATTTAGCGTTTGAACCGACGACACCACGAGCGATGAATACGGTAGAGCCGAGGTGCAATAAAGGCTGTGCGCGATCACGCTCAATTGAGCTCCCAAACGGAGATAAAACCACCATGCACACGCAAAGGGTATGGAAATACGTTAACGAGGCAGACCCGCCATACGATAAGAACAGTAGTCGGCACCAAGATGATACCGCCGATTCAAATACGCCAGAGAGGCCGACCGAATATACCCAATACTCCAAACACCAGTTCCAAAAAAAGCCATCCCATAAAGGCTCAATGAGCAACTTCTTCCACGCCACCCAGGAATTTCCTAATCCGAGTGATCTCCAGATCTCCCTTTTCTGACTCGACAGCTCTGGTCAACCCGTCCAGCACCGTGTCGACCTCGGCAACGGGTGTCCTGGTGCACAGCGACACAAGATGCTTGTACTTCAACTCGACATCACGGCTTCGGCCCTTGAGCGCCGATACAGCTCTCTTGGTCTCGTTTGACCGCATCCGCACGGCATTGATCCGCGCTCGAAGGACGGCTGTCGATGGTAGTGAGGCAGAAGCTCCGTTGCCGGTCCGGGCGGCCTCCACTGCCATGTCGAGTTCTGACTCCCACGCGGCAGCGGCGGCAACGTCAAGGCTCCCCTGGGACTGTTCGAGCTGCCTCACATGGAATTCTTCTTCCTTGCAAGCCTGGCTGAGGTTGGCAACCTTTTGCCGGGCCAGTTGCTGCTCCCTTACCTTCTCTTGCAACGCTTCCAATGCCCTGCGAGCCTCGCCCACCTGCGTAGAAGTAGTCCTCAAGGTGGCGTGTAGCGAGTCTATGGCCTGTTGTTTGGTCCTGAGCTCACTTTGGAAGAGGGTTGATGTCTCGGTAAGGAGATGGGTAATGGCTAGCGCGACAGTCAGCCTTCGGTTTCGTAGCAAGAGTATTCGAGCAGTCAAACTTACAGTTTACCACTTCATCGCTGCTTTCCCTGCCCTTCTGGCTCGAGCCAGGAACGCCGTTCTTTTCGGCGGCACCAGTGTCACCATTGACACGATCCTCGGCTCCTTCCATACCGATACCAAAGTCCAAGGGCCTTAGCCCGGCCCGGTTCGCTATGTTAGGATCTGCACCGACCTCGAGGAGCTGTGAAATGATGCTCCTGTTTCCGATCCGAGCAGCAATGTTCAGGGCCGTATCGCCGCTGTGATCTTGTGCATTGACAATCTCGCTCATGAAACGTCCCAGTCCCATCCGGGCTGGTAGGCTAGAGTTGCCGGTGACGCTGGATGCCGGTGCTTGTTGGCTGCTAGGGGCACTTCCTTGTTTGACAACCCACTCCAGCAAGCTCTCGAGATAATACCTGCTTGCGATGTTGCGACCCTTGACTGCACTTGTCACGGCGATGTGGTGCAAGACTGTCCTGCCCTTGTCATCCCGGACGTCGATAGTACCTCCGAGTACGTCAAGCAGCTCTGGGAACGAGTTAAGATCCATGGAGTTTGTGACAACGCAGGCACGCATCAAGGCCGTTTCGCCGGATGCATTCACTCGGAAGGCACTGGCACCGCAGGCGATGAGCGCATGGAGCAACCGCATCCTCGACAGTGTCGCAGCCCAGTGCAGCGCAGTATGACTTTGCGCATCTATGGGCATGTCCAGCTCCAGCGGTGTGAGCGACTGCAACATCTCGTGCTTGGACTGGTCATTTGCGCTCGCATCCATGAATAGACTCATGAGCATGCTTCGCTTATTCTCCGCGTCTGGGGAGACCTCGAAGGGCAATGGTCGGAGGGCCGTGTAGGGGTCGTTGGTGGGAGAGTGTGAGTTGACGCCGGCCTGTGAGTAGATGAAGGACTCATTCGGCTCTGTCGGCGAACCCGGGAAAGTATTCGCGTACATCTCCATGGAGCCGTTGTAGGCAAAGCTATCGGCTGGCGTCATGGATATCCTTGGCCGTTTCCTAGGTGGCTCAGCGCCGTCCCCGTTCGCCTGTTGGTCGTTCTGGGTCGAGTAGGCGGAATCCATATTTTGCCCATAATCCGAGACCAGACTTTGCTGCGAGTTGCCAGGGAAATCGTCTATACTGACCATTGATGACTGGCGGTTGAAGCTGGGGGGTCGTGACGGAGCATTGCGGTTTCTAGGACCGGGAGAGTCGAACCTCGCCTTGCTGATGGCGGCGACGGCCGTGGTTGCCATGGAGGATATGTTCTTGAAGAAGGTGCCGGACATGCCATTGGTGCGGGTGTCAGCGGCAGAATTGTACATCCTCTTCCTTTGCGCAGCCATGGCTTGTTCCTTGGTAGGGGTGTCGACGTCGGCACTAGGTCCTTCTCCGTTCAGTCGCATATTGTGAGTGAGCAGTGTCTGCAGGGCCTCCTCGACGCCATATTGCCGGCAGACCTCGAGGCCGCGCTCGAAGGGTATCCACGTCCCTTGGTATTTGCCGTAGCCTCCCTGGACCTTTTCGTGCTCGCCCGTCTGGATCTCTTTCTCCAAGATCTTAGTCCTTCGACCCTTGTCGACGCCGGCGACCTTGAGGATCTGGGTCGCATTGAGCCAGCTATCGTTTTGACGGCGCATCACTGCGACGTTATTGACCTCCATTTCGTATACATTGACGCCGGAGTACGTGGCCTGGAGATGTCTTTGTTAACGGAGGTCCGTCAGGGATGAATGAAGGGAGGGCAGAATGGGAAGAGACCTACCGAGTAGATAGGCATAACTTGGGGATTTTCGGGCGCATGCCTTGTTGGCTCGTTGTACTGGCGGTACATGGGTGTATTGGCAGCATTTTGCTGAGAAGAGGGCTGGCTCATCGAGAAGGATTGCTGCGACGACTGCTGCGATTGTTGCGACTGCATCTGAGGCGGCTGCATGCTGCTATGAAAGCCTTTGTTACTCGAGTCGAATGACGAAGACACTGCAAGGGGCGCGCTGCCTGCCGACGTCAAGGCAGCGGATGCCGAGGCGTTATTGTCTGACGAGGGAGCGGGAGTGGTGAGAACAGTTGTCGAGGCCATTTAGCAGCCCATCGAGGCCAAGATAACGGGGGCAGGTTCGTCAAATTGCTGTATATCCAAGAAGAACACCAAGTAGGTAGGTACTGAGGTAGTAGGCGATAGTGAATGCCTCCTATCCGAATCCCAGATAAGGTAGTGAATGTGTACGGGGGGGCTTTGTGGGAATCGAATGCGCAACGTCGGCAGTAAATGTGATTATGGGATGGTGGTCGGCTGCGGAAAGCCGCCCTGTCAAAGGGTATGTATGGTCTTAAACAATGATTGTGTCGCGGAAATGGCTCAATGGCCAGGAAATAAAATGATTGAGGGTCTGGCGATAGCTTCAACTCAAGGGATGTCACAGCAAAGGACAACCAAAGTCTGCGACTGAAATGTGGTCAATTAAACTTGAGAAGAGAAAGCACGATCCTGGACGTGTCAAGTTCGTGGAATGCGTGGAATGGCGTGCGCTTTTCGTGGCAGGAACGCGACGTGAGCGCCGGAACCCACACCTTACCCCGCCTGTTAATCGTCTTTCCGAGATATGCGCACTTAACCGATATTAGTATATAGTGGGGCCCATCAATTCCAGGCTCCGGGCATGCAGTGCAAAAGTAAGGTAGGTTGGTGCTGGCTACGCAGCTTCTCCAACTTCGAGTACATACAACAAACCCAGCATGTCAAGTCTATCAATACCACACCCCCGAACGACGCTGCACCTCTACCGTCACCTTCTCCGAGAGGCCACCTACCTCCCTCCGGCCGTGAGGCCATTCTTCTGCGACCGGATCAGCACCCGATTCCGCCTGCACCAGAACGACCCCGAGCCCGATGCCCGTATTCAGAAAGCCCACAAGGACTTACGCTACCTTCGATCGGCAAATGGCGGTCACCTACTGCGCATGCGTCGCATCCTGATGATGGGCTTCGGCCGTACTGGCCGACGAAGACGTGAACTCATCAGCGAACTGGTGCACAAGACCGACGGGAGACAAACCGATCCAACCCCCCCAGAAACAGCTCGCGACTCGATCGAGGAGGACCTCCTGTGGGATGACTGGCTGGCCCAGTGGGATAAAGACAAGGTCCTCGCTTTCGCCCAAGCCCAGGCATCGGTCGACCTCCCGGAGATGCCCTTACCCGCCGGCAAGTTTGCCGATCCGCTGAAGGCCATTCCGACGGAGAACATCTGGGGAAGGCCTCTAGCCAAGAAGCTGGGAAGATCCAAGTTGAGGAAGGAATACAAGGCAATAATAAAACGTCTGCTCCCACCTGTGGAGGCCGACGAGTGGGAGTTACTGCGCTCCCTTGCTACAGGAGAAGCCGGCCCGAGATATGCCGTGCCGAAACGGAGAATGGTGGCCGCCGCTGGTGGAGGTTCTACCGATGCGGCAACCCTTAAAGACTACTGGGAGTGGAAAGACTATGTCCTCAAGCCGGTTCGGGCTGTCGACGCAAACAAGTCGAGGAAGCTGAAATCGTTGACGGGCGAGACCGACGATACCTCGCCATTTCCTCGACCGGCACTGGGCCTCCACCACATCACGGAACGGTCCTGGAGACGACTTTACTCAGACATCTGGCGGTTGACGGCAACAATGACACAGAAGGAACACCAGAAGAAATGGGACACAAAGTGGGGGAAGCTTGGGGTCAAGATCGCCGAGCCTTCTCCTCCTCAGGCTGAATTCTTTGACGGTATCCCAAATACAGGAAGGTTCTGAGATCCTGGGTCAACACTTTGGGCACTGTTTGATCGGCTCTCGGAAGGACCCAACACCACAGCACAGCGGCTTGGCTACTTCAGCTGGCGTTGTCCAGCAATCCGGCCAACTCTGTCAATCCTTTACCGTCGACGCGCATGCCGACCCAGTCGCTCATCATCTTGGCACCGATGCTCTCGTAGAATCGGATGCTGGGTTCGTTCCACTTCAGCACGCTCCACTCCAGACGACCACCTTGCATGTCGATAACCTCCTTGGCTAGTTCGACCAGCAGGCGCTTCCCGTAACCCTTCTTCCGCTGTTTCTCCTGGACATACAAGTCCTCGAGGTAGATGCCGGCGCGCGCACGCCAGGTGGAATAGTTGTAGAAGTATAGCGCGATGCCCGCGGGTTCGCCGGTAGTGGCGTTAAAGAGTATGAGGCATCGAGCTGGCTTCGCAGAAGAGATGGGCTCTGTCGCGGAGGCTGAGGCGGTTTCTTTGGTGGAGGACGATTGGTCGGGCGACGGAGCGAAGGCAATAGTCGCTAGTAGCTTCTCTTCGGTGGCTTCCACACTACTGAGTTCGTGCTCATAGTCGGCGAGCTCCCGGATGAGACTGAGGATTGCGGGCACATCTGGTACGGCGGAGGACCTCATTGTTAGACAGGTTGGAAGGGGGTCAGGGGGGGCCAACCTGCGAACCTTCGCGGCGAGCGTGGCGGACTATTGCACCGTCGGATGCCATGTTGATTGCTCAAAGGGGCTGACGGTGAGATGCAGGGAACTTGTCTTGCAGGTACGTTGCGGCCGAGAGACGTTAAGATATGAAGAAACAGCAGGAGACCAATAGGCCGGAAATCGATGAGGCCCCTTAGCACATTTTATGTTTAGTACCTGCTCGACCCATTGTCCCCGCATGGCGTTGACATTTGCATGGATTGAAAGGGCGTCATCCAGTACGACCGAATACTGCGGGGTTCGTTGGAGAAAGCGACTAATACGCCCTGATCGCTGCAATACGCTCTCTGTTCTCCACACGGTGTACTGTGGTACATACCTTATGCGGTATGTAAGGAGTTGACCTATCTATCTGTCCTCAAGAGTCAAGACCTCGATGGTTTCCGGGTGGTGGTGCATCACTGGCTAAGGTACCTAGGTCTTTCCAGTTGTCATGTCGTCTGCTCCGAGACAACTCTTGAACATGAGAGATATGTAAGTTGGCAAACTCGATACAATCATGGCCAATTCATTACAGTTATGTCCTCCCGAGAGGTAAATATTGATATTGCGGGGTTCCAGGGAACGTTTCATGTCAGACATTAACGACCAAGTGAATCCAGAGCCACTGTCTCGGCTAAGACAGGCTTTGTGGTACCCGTACTGGAATCTCAACACGCGTCTAGAAGTACAAGCAACACTCTACGCGGCTACATATCGGAATTCTTCCGAGTACCGCTCCGTTGAAGTGCCTCGCCGACCGAGGACTTTGATCATATTTAGTGTCTTCCCAAGACCAGCTGCCACCATGGTCTCCTCATCAACAGACACCGGCTCCTCGCCCCAACCGGTGGTGACCTTCAGCTCGGGACGGACAGGTAAATCAGCGCCTGACCTTCGTATCCTCCACTACAACGACGTTTATCACCTGGATCCTTCGTCTGCCGAACCTGTCGGTGGTATAGGTCGGTTCATCACGGTCTGCAGGGAGTACAAGGAGAGTGAGAAGTACAAAGGGCAGCCTGATCTGGTCACCCTGTTCTCCGGCGATGTCTTCAGTCCAAGTCTCGAGAGCAGCATCACCAAAGGTTCGCTACAGGCACAGCCTTTTCAGATCCCCTTGGTGTCATCAAGCTGATCCCCATCTACCAGGAAGCCACATGGTTCCCATATTGCACAAGATCGGGACCGATTGTGCATGTGTCGGCGTAAGTTAAGGCATTCCTTCTCTTTTGCGTCCAAGTATCCCGATCCCCATGCTGCTCGGCAAGTCACCAGGTGTGCATGTGCGACTGGCAGCAGTTGAGGTTCGGAGTCTAACGAATACACGACTGAAAGAGGTTGCAAAGCCGAGAGGCACCTGGACGATGAAGCCATGGGCGGATGCGGTGATGAGATGCTGGCGCTGGGGGTCCGTGACTGACATTCGCGACCGACTAGAACCATGAACTCGACTTTGGAGTCAAACAATTTCGCCATCTCGCATCCAAGTGCAACTTTCCGTGGCTCTTGGCCAACGTGCTCGACCCTGCGCTGGGAGAGAATGTCCCACTCGGCAATGCCAAACGAACGCACATGATAACGGCGTCGAACGGGGTAAAGATCGGTCTGATAGGGCTTGGCGAACGCGAATGGCTTGCCGTCATCAACTCCCTTCCACCGAATCTGATCTACCGCTCGGCTAGTGAGACAGCCCGTGAGCTTATCCCTCAGCTGCGCTCCCAGGGAGCCGATATTATCATCGCCCTGACGCACATGCGCGAGCCCAACGACCACAAGCTGGCATCGCAATTAGGAGGGGAGATCGACGTCATTCTCGGTGGTCACGACCACTTCTATGCCCACAGTCTTATTAAGGGGACGCATGTGCTGCGTTCGGGGAGTGACTTCAAGCAGCTGAGCTACCTCGAGCTACGCCGATCTTCCGAACGACCTGGGAAATGGGATGTTGACATATGGCGGCGAGACATGGTGTCTGCAGTCAAGCAGGATGAAGAGACACTGGTGCTTGTAGACAAGTTGACGTCGAAGCTCAAAAAGAGCCTCTCCAAGCCGGTTGGATGGACTGCCGCGCCGCTTGACGCGAGATTCACGACGGTGCGCAGGGAGGAGAGTAACCTGGGCAATTTCGTGTGCGACATCATGCGCTGTCACTATGAGGGAGACTGCGCGATTATGGCGTCCGGCACCATCAGGGGTGACCAGATCTACGCACCGGGGCCGATCACGCTAAAGGACATCACGGATTGTTTCCCTTTCGAAGATCCAATAGTCGTCGTCTCTGCTTCCGGCAAGAACGTACGGGCGGCGCTCGAAAACAGCGTATCGATGTATCCGGCATTGGAAGGTGAGTTGCAGGCCCGGGATTGTCTTTTCCTACGTTCATGATACCTCATGGAGGCACGATGTCACTGACAGAGACATAACACCAGGTCGTTTCCCCCAAGTGTCCAACATCAAGTTTTCTTTCGACCCGTCCCATCCAGCTGGTGCTAGAGTTGTAGAAGCTGAGATTGGAGGCAAGCCCATCGATCCCGAGAAGCAATATACTGTTGTCACCCGTGGGTACATGGCCCGCGGTAAGGATGGGTACAGCAGCCTCCTGGTCAAACCAGAAGGCGGCGAATGCGAAGAGGTCGTTTCTGAAGAGAACGGGATTATTATGTCCCTATTGTTGAGGCAGTACTTCATGTCTCTTAGGGTCCTTGGTCAGTGGGCTAACTGGGGACCCTCGATGGACCGACACTGGGGCAAAGTCGCCGCCGAGGTGGCCACATGTTGCCGAGTCATAACGCCCGGTCCTACAGCAAGCAGCTGTACAACAACAGAGGATGGGAGCGAGCGCTCGAGCAAGAGGAAGCGCGGCTGGGCTGATTTCACGCCGACCAAGCTTCGTTCGAGACGTTCGAGTATGGTGCCGGTGGTGGAAGACAGTAGCAGTGACGAAGATGGGGATGGCGTAGAGGCCGTTGAGGTGGATGACAGAGAGCTCAGCATAATGAGGAGGGTGTTCAGAAAGTGGTGCCGGCTTGCTGGTGTCCGAGGCCAGGCTTGTGACTGTCTCAAAGACGAGGAGATTGATGAGGTCTGGACAAAGGCGGTGGCACCGAAGGTGGAGGGACGAATCACGATTGTCAAGGGAAAAGGCGCCTGAGGGCCGAAATGTCCGTGCCGGATTCTAGAAGACTACTCGGGCTTATGGAACAAAATAGAACCAGGTTAGCAAGGCAGACTTGCTGCGACTAGTTGGACGCTTGGGTAGCATCCTCGTGTGGCATGCAGGCTCTTGACTAAGTTGACTTGGGAGGGAGTGATCCCGACCCCTGCACTCGTGGCACATGCATATACCAGGTTCAGATTCGGAAGATACCCTACCGATGTCCTTCCTCGCTCTGTGATGTTCCTTCCACCTGACCCCAGTAAGCCCCCATCCCATGGCTGGCGCTGTCTTCGAATACTCTGGCAAACCTAGACAAGAGTGTATGCGATGTACCTTGGCCGCCCGTTCATGAATTAGGCAAGTTACCGACCATGTCTATGCCCAGGCTGGGAGAGACAAGGTGTCACACTACATAGGTTCCAGATCTGAAAGTTCTTAACTACCCGTGTACGTCTTTTGGAGACCTTTCTCGGGTAAGATCAAGAATGTATGTGAGGCTCCAAGTTGTAAGCATGCTGTTCATCACTTTGAATCTGCATTGGGCTCTGGGGTATCTTCCGGTTTCCGGGTCGTGGGTGTCGTTGACGCGGGGAAGCGAGAACATGATGGACTCTCGACAATTCAGGCTAAAAAGAGTCGCCCAAGGTGTCAACCTACACGTGTAGGTTGTTATCGTCACATTATGCAACCCAGGCTTGACATTCATCTTGCCAGACCATGGATTTGAGGCTCGCATGGCGTGGGACGACTTGTCACCACCCTACCAAATGTACAATTCCACATCAGGAAACATGTGGTAGCGGAGATCGACCAAATGAGGAGTAAACAAAGGCCTCCGTGACATCGGGAGTAAGGTCTCCTCCGGGGCTTGGCCGAGAACCCCGAAGTGTATAAAGCTGGCGGTGTGGTGTGAGAGAACCCGGAAATAGCGCAGGAGAACATACCGCGCGGTAGATCAATATGTTCAATCCAGCCGCCTCAGCATCTCTGATCCTCGTACTAGCCAGTGCCGTTGGGGTCCACAGTCAGCAGACTGTTTGGGGCCAATGCGGCGGCAATGGCTGGACAGGTCCGACTACGTGTGCTTCAGGGTCGTACTGTAGTAAACAAAACGACTGGTATAGCCAATGCCTCCCAGGGAGTGGGCCAGCAGCCCCCTCGACAACAAGTGCGGCGACAACGAGGCCAACGGCGCCACCGACTACCCTCACCACAGTCACCACTGCCACGACAACCGCTACGGGAGGGATAGCAACTTGTCCCGCAGTCCCTGGCAGCTTGGGAGCCTCAACGACGACTCTACCTGACCCCTTCACATTTGCGGGCGGCACCAAGGTCACCACGAGAGAGCAATGGACCTGCCGACAGGCGGAGATCAGCAGCTTGTTCCAAAAGTATGAGCTAGGCACTTACCCGCCCAAACCATCAACAGTCTCAGCTACTTATTCCGGGAACACGTTGTCCATCTCTGTGTCGAACGCCGGAAAGTCCATCTCCTTCTCCGTCACCATCAACAAGCCGAGCGGATCTGGGCCATTTCCTGCCATCATCAACTATGGCACCCTGGGTGCCAGCATTCCGGTCCCCGCGGGCGTTGCAACGATTCTGTTTGACAATGACGGGATGGCCGCCCAGCAAGACGGTTCGAGCCGCGGAAAGGGCAAGTTCTACGACTTGTACGGAAGCTCTCACAACGCCGGTGCCCTGACAGCCTGGGCTTGGGGTGTCTCCCGCATCATTGACGCTCTGGAGTTGACCAAGGCCCAGACCGCCATTGACCCGGCCCGTATTGGAGTGACAGGTTGCTCTCGTAATGGCAAGGGCGCTTTTGTTGCTGGAGCACTGGAGCCAAGAATTGCCCTCGCCCTTCCGCAGGAATCAGGGGCTGGTGGTGCCGGTTGCTGGCGCCTCGAGACCTGGCAGAATGCCAATGGCTACTCTGTCCAGGACGCAAAAGAGATCGTAGGCGAGAATGTGTGGTTCTCCCCGAACTTCAACAGCTTTGTCAACAATATCAACCAGCTGCCATTCGACCACCATATGCTGGCAGCTTTGGTCAGCCCGCGCCCCCTCTATATCATGGAGAACCCGGATTATGAATGGTTGGGCAAGTTGAGCACTTACGGTAAGATTAGAATTGTGTTTGTTGCCGGTGCGTCGGTCACACTTTGCTAACCGTGGCTTTAATACAGGCTGCATGGGGGCCGCACGCAAACAGTACCAGGCTCTCGGAGCGCTGAACAACTTTGGCTATAGTCAAGTAGGCGGACACTCTCACTGCTCGTTCCCAAGCGCCCAGTCCAGTGAACTGAGTGCGTATATCGGCAAGTTCTTGCTAAACAACGCCAACGCCGGCACAACGAACATCTTCAGAACAGACCAGAATCTCAACTTCAATATCGACACCTGGTCACCATGGAGTGTGCCGACCCTGAGCTAGACGAGTCTTGGAGGAAAAGCTGGGCGAACTGGATCAGTGACAATACGCGAAGTGCATGGGGATCTGGAGGAATCATTTACTCACCTATATCCGGGGACGGCACAGCTGGGATTCGCAGACAGATGAGGCATACGTACAGCTAAACAGATTCCATATACCCTGGCCTAAAGTATCATAACAGATGGAGAGAACCATGCTCCAGCACGAGGCGTTAACCGACAGTTGGGCGAGCAGACCACGAGCTGTTGAACTTCCGGTTAGCTACCCGCCTGATGTTCCTGCTTCTGATTTTGAACTTCGCAAAGCCTGGCAGCGGATACTAAATCCAGGCTGCAGAAGGTCCGGTTGGGAGCTCCATGGTCTCGCAGCACCAAACTTTCTCGTGTTTCGTCTTCATACAATCTCAACTTCTACCCACCGACCGATTGGTGTGAGAATTGCGTTATTGAGATGTTGTCGGAAGTCTAGAACTCAATATCATCGATGGCCTATTTCGATAATTGCGTATTCACTCTCAGATCACAAGCCACTACCCCTAAGAGCTTTCATTGGGTAGGTATGTAGTTCATGTAGCCATAAGGCGCTTTCCAAAAGGGGAAATCAGGAGGCAGAGTGCCGTACCTGGGCGTAAGGGAGGCAAATGCTACCACAGCATGCCCGTGCATTAATCTCGTTCCCCGCAAGTGAACCGGGTTTTAGGGCGACCGCTACGTCGGTCCTGTTGGCCCGTGTCCGTGCCTGCCTTCCCAAGGACCGGGGCATGGTGATGCAAGCGGAGGCTCTGAATAAAGCGTAGCAGGAACCTAGTGAACCAGGATTTGCAGAAACCGCAAGGACGTAGCCGCCCCAATAGAAGGGCGGCCCAAAGCAATCCAGACTTAGCAGCACGGCTAGGAAAAGCTCGCGCTGTGACGCTGAGGTAGCACGGCTAGGAGACTGATCAACACGCTTGTGTTGACGAAGGCCTGAACAGGAAATCTCGGCCAAGGCTCCCGGTGACTACACAACGATACCACAACCGTGACAGAGCCATCTCACTTGATGGGGTGAACTCGGCTCTTGAGCACGGATAGAAAAGCTATAGACCGTTGCTCAACGCACCATTCTTATAAAAGCAGAGGACCACGGAGCTGTCTGAGGCAACTCAAGAAGAGGTGACAATTGTCTTCCCCCTTTCCCTTCAAAGCAGCCTCTTGCCGGCACGTAAAGCCACAATGGTCGCCATCAACTCCAAGTTGCTCGCCTGTCTAGCGGCGGCGAGTTTCGTCTCGGCCGATGGCCTGAATGCTCGTGCCCAAGCGGCAGGCAAGAAATACTTTGGCACCGAGATCAGCACCACTGTTCTGAACGACGCTTCGGCCAACGCGATAGCCAAGAACTTCCAAGACTTTGGGCAGTACACTTGCGAGAACGAGATGAAATTCGACGCCACCGAACCGTCTCGCGGTAGCTTCAGCTACGGCAATGCCGACAAGATCGTAGCGCAAGCGCAGGCCAATGGTCAAGTGATGCGCTGCCATGCTCTTGTCTGGCATCAACAGGTTCCGTCGTGGGTTACCAACGGTGGCTTCAACAATGCCACGTTGATCAGCATCATGAAGAACCACATAGCCAACGTCGTCGGCCATTACAAGGGGAAGTGTTATGCCTGGGACGTCGTAAACGAGGCGCTGAACGAAGACGGCTCGTACAGGTCGTCTGGCTCGGTTTGGGGGTCGACGATCGGTCCGGCCTTCATCCCCATAGCCTTCGCGGCGGCAGCGGCAGCAGACCCGGCAGCGAAACTGTACTATAACGACTATAACTGCGATAAGGTATAGTAGTGGCCGCTCAAACACCAAAGATAGTAGACGATACGCTGACCGTCATCGACATCAAGCCAGGAGCAAAAGCTACCGGAGCCCAGAACCTGATCAAGATGGTCAAGTCATACGGTGCACCGATCCATGGCTTCGGTATGCAAGGACACATGACGACAGGACAGGTCGGATCGGCCGCGCAATACGTCAGCAATATGCAGGCCTTCACCGCGTTGGGTGTTGAAGTGGCATATACGGAGCTGGATATTGCGACACCGTCATCGAACCCCAACTTCAACCAACAGGCCACCGACTATGCCACTGTTGTATCTGCGTGCAAGCAGGTGTCCGGGTGTGTGGGTATAACCATCTGGGGCTTCACCGACCGCGTAAGTGCTTTCCTAGGTCTAGAACGGGTCCGGGAAGACGTGAGGCTTGTGAAGGTGGAAAACGCTGACAGAGGTGGCAGTACACCTGGATCAGCAACAGTGCGCCATTGCCCTGGGACACCAACTATCAGAAGAAGCCGGCGTACACGAGCATCCTCAACGCGTGGGGAGGTGCGGGAACTGGCACTCCGACAACGACGGCGACAACCCTTTCGACCAGCACAACCGCGGCAACCCCGGCTCCGTCAGGCTGTACGGCGGCTCACTGGGCCCAGTGCGGCGGTAATGGCTATACAGGGTGTACCACCTGTGCTTCGCCGTATACTTGCAAGGTCTCGAACGAGTGGTATTCCCAATGCCTGTAAAGGTGCAGCTGAAGGGACGAGGCGAGCTGTTGAGGCGCGCACATTGTTGTTGAGATGCGCGAGCGGAGCCTGTACTGTGATGGACGCAGCCCGGAGAACATCATGTCGTGTTTTTGAAATGAAATTTGCGGTTCCGACGGAGATGAGTTTCCATATCTCATGTGTACTAGCCTCATTCGGGTATATACGAGCCCGGAATGTACTCCGTTTTTTGCCTTGTACATGGGTGTTCCGGACGGACATGTCATAGAACATGGACCATCGGGAGCTGATGCACGATCCGTGATAGATGCGCTGTCCGATACTGACGCAGGGCCCCCATAAGTTCCCCCTGGCGAGCCTGAGGGGACAGAGGGATTTTCGAAGGGCCGGATCGGGTGGCTGGACCGTCGAAAATGGAAGAGATGAAGGAGAGAAGGAACGGGTGGTGGAGACGGAGACAGTTCGGCTTGTGGTTGAAGGATGCTCACTTCCCATTCATCTATCTCATCTTCAGCAAGTACCTATATGTCCATTGAATGTTGAGTAAAGGCAATGCTGGTCCTCTCGTAGAGGTGGAACAGAGCCATCGCTGTTAGCTGTGTTGGTACTTCACTTAGGTAGGCAGTCTTCCTGGTTTGCGAGCCTTACCCGAACATGCCGACTCGGAACGCGATAGAGTCATGACATTTCTACTGATCGGGAAACGACAGACAGCCCAACCCCACCCGTTGAACTTGCAGGAGCCAAGAACTGGCGAACTAGGTGGGCAGCCGGAGAAAAAGCTTGGTGTAAATGGTGTCGGCTCCTGTCAGGTACGCGGTGGACAACATGCACGCGGAAGGTATAGACGCGGATCTTATTAGTTCTCGTAAAAGAAGTGCAGTTAGCTGAGAGAAGGAGGGATGGAAGAGAGATGGAGGGTGCCTCCTGCCTGCATCCTGCCTTATCGTCGTTATCGGTTCCTGTCCGTTAGACTTGATACGACGCGGTGATGCAGGGTACACGTGACAAGTGGAGAACCCGCGCCGGAGCAGCTCTCCATGACAGTGGACACCCTTCGGTCTTTCAGTCTCTGCAAAAAAATAACTTGAAGCTTTTAGAGAAGCACCGTCACGATTCAACTTGACAGTTTCACACCTTTGCCTTTTGCAACTCATCGAGCATCCAGCGATCCAAGCCCAGCATTCAGCAACAATATCCCACCAGCATCCAGCGACCAAACATCACCATATACCACCATTCTCTAACACTCTCAACCGACCTCGACTCCCCTCTTCGAATAAACCGGACTTCGGGAGACAAACATCCACCATGCCTTCACATCTACCGTCGAGTTTCGCTTCGGCCGCAGCAGGTCAGACCCGTGATAGTACCAGGACCGGGGGTAGAAGTGATGTAGCTACTAGGGGCTCGGGAAGTGGTGAATGGTAAGCCGGACAGACCCCATGGGGTTCTCCCTTGGCTACAAACCTCGTGTAGAAGCCCATCTCTTCAACAATGTCGGGCGTTTTGTCGAGCCCAATCGCGTCGTTTCTCTTGCTTCCGCATGCTTCACTCGGGACTGACGCGTTAATGAACAGGTCGCGGCGCGAAGGCCGCACGACAAACGGAACCCTTACCTTCCGCCGATCATCCACCACTCCTTTTAACCAGTCCGCACCCCATCCGCAGAACGATACGCCGCAAACTCCAGCTGCCGAACAGCCCTCGTCGAACGTACCCCAGACCCCTTCTTTCGACTCTTCCTCCTCGCGTCGCTACTCCAAGGAACAGCTGTTGGACTTGTATCGGAACCTCCCCGATACACGCCACCCTGAAGTATCGAATCTGTTTGCCCCTGGCTGGAACCCTGGACAGGTCAATGGCGGAACATCGGCGCGGCCATGGGGTAAAGCCGGCGATTCAAACCACGTGGCGCCGGACCCCGGCGTCTGTTGGAATTCTGAGGGAACCATGTTACCTGTCGGGCTTGTCGGTATGACTGCGGAAGAAAAGGAACTCTTTTCCACCGATGTCAACTCGCCCCTGAAGATCCCTCAGGTCAACAAGGACGGCACCCCTGCGGGTAACGTTGGTCAGAATGGTCGAAAGACGTCTGTCTCCCAGGCCGCCAGCACTGGTTATGGTGTGACGACGCCCTCGACTGCATCTCGACCTGGGACGAGACGACGCGAGACGACGGATACCAACCCCTTCCCCGGCAGTGCTGTCGCCTCTCCCACCGCCTCTCGTTTCGAGTCCTCCTGGCTCAGCCGGAAGAATACTGCGACCAAGGAGCCGGTTTACGACGAGCCTGAAGACGAAAATGCCCCGTCTCGCGAGCAGCCGACCAAAACTCAATCCTTTGCTTCCTTGAACCGCAGCAACACGGCAGGCACGTCCGGATTTGGGGCGGCTCCCTCCATCTGGGGAAGCTCAACGGCGGCCCCAACACCCGGGCTGGGGGCTTTTGGCAACTTTGCTCTTCCGACCCAATCTACACCTGACAAGCGTTTGGGCAGTACTCGTGGAGAATCCCGGCTTGCGCATCTGATTCCCAAAGACGCTGCCGATGCTTTCACCGCCAAGTCTGGAGAGCCTTCCAACCAGGAACCGAACAAGACGTGGCGAGCTCGACCGAGGACTGACACAGATCCTTTCGGGGCGGATGATGCTCTGTCCGGCAGCGCCGTGCTGGGTGGCTCGCATGACGCAAGCCCCCCCACAATGCCATCCCAGCCGCAAGGTGGATCGATATTTGACACCCCCGTTAAGGGCAACGCGGGCGATTTTGGGATGGCAGGACTAAACCTCGGTGGTGATGGCGACGCCAACGGCCCGGCCAGCCCATCCGAGACGAATCCTTACCGAAGCCCTCTGGCGGATCGTGGCGATGCCGAGCATGACAGCATCGGCTTTGACAGGTCCCACCATTTCGGGCACGCGCCAGAGCAGCCTTCGAACTTTGCTTCCGTTTCGCGTGCCTTCGGTGCCACGACCTTTGAAGGGAGTGATCGGTCTCAAACCTCAAGCGTTGGTGCAAAGGGATACCCGGCGCTCAGCAACCTCACTGGCTGGCCTGCTGGTCCGTCAACCGGGACACCAGACCGCGAACGTCCAGCTTTTACATCCGCATTCGGCAACAGCCTCTTCAGCCCTGCCGCGGATCTACAGTCCCCCGGTCTGGGTGGGCTAGGCGGCATGTTTCCTGGCCCGTCAACTGGTAATATCGGCTCGACAGGCTCTTTGCGGGGAAGTAAGCTTGGTTCGCTGTTTCCGGCATCTATGCAGGCTCAGATGCAGAACGCCGATCAAGAGACACTCGGCGACTCCCTCCCTGATCTTCGCCAGAGCAATCCACTGGGCGCGATAGGACGTGGTCCGGTTGGAATGCAGCCTCGCGAAACAGAGAGCCCCCTGCGGTCGGGCAGAGGCGTGTTCGAGGACTTGTTTCCCTCTGTAGACCCGGCGAGGCACGCTTTTACAATTGCCGAGCACGGGCTGCCCAGTATGACAAGCACTTCTCAAGGACCGTCCTTCACTCCCACCAGCATTGCCCCTCCCTTCTCCGGTGCCCAGTCTTCGGAGCCTGCGGCACAGAACCGTACGATGGTGATGCCCGACCGGATGCGATGGGTGTACCTCGATCCACAGGGTCAGACTCAGGGTCCGTTCAGCGGCCTGGAAATGAATGACTGGTACAAGGCCCAGTTCTTCACACCTGATCTCCGAGTCAAGAAGGTGGAGGATCCAGACTTTGAGCCTCTCGGGCAACTGATTCGCCGGATTGGGAACTCACGCGAACCGTTCCTCGTTCCGCAGATCGGCATCCCTCATGGCCCGCCGTCCCAGACGGGTACCTTCTCCCCAGGCGATTCCCGCGGTGTCATCCCGCCTCTCATGGGTGCGTTCCCAAGTTTTGGCAGGACCCTGACCGCGGAGGAGCAAAATAACCTCGAGCGGAGAAAGCAGGAGGAACAGATTCTCATGGCGCGCCAACGGGAATTTCTTGCCCAGCAGCAGGCCTTCACCAAGATTCAGATGCAGCCAGCACCAGGGTCTCTCCATCACCACTCCAGTGCGCACAGCCTTCAGAGTCAGCCTAGCTTCGGCAGTATCAGCTCGCCGCTCGGCATGGGTCCTCAGGCGCCGATTGGAGCACTGGGTCCTAATCCCGGATTCTTCGACTCGACCGGGAACCTTCTGCAGCCCACGCCCCCGTCCGGGGTGGGTATCGGGTCGGACCTGCTCCAACAGGATCTGACACCACAAGAGAGGCAGACGCTCGCCAGCTTGCAAGCAGGAGGTGCGCTCGGAAATCACTTTCTTACGCAACCCATCGGAGCTCCACCGGCCGACGCAGGGCTGCGAAGCCAGCTCCCAGGTGTCGACCAGCTGCAGAACGACTCGCAGGGCTTCAATGCTCGCCTCAAGGAGTTTCAAGATATCCGCGCGCAGCGAGATGCCGAGGCCACATCCAAGTCGGGGTTGCCAGAGGTCCGAGAGGAGTCTACGGAGTTCGAGCGGATCATGAAGCCCACTCCTACCGCAACCGAGCAGGCTATCGAGATTATGCAGGAGCACACCCGTACTGCCCAGTTGCAGGATAGCAAACGAGCTGCAGTTGCCCAAGCGCAACAGCAGTTGTCTCTTACTCAGCAGGTGCAGAAGACGCAGGCAGCCGCAGCAGCTGCGGCTGCTGCCTCAAAGCAGCCCGAAGCCGAGGATGCCTGGGCTAAGTCCTCCGCTTCTGGTCTGCCCATGCCATTCCCTCCTCCGTCGAGTACTCCTTTACCAGCGCCGACCGCTCAGCGACAGAGGTCAACCCTGCCTACCCAGTTCACAACCCCCTCTCCAAGCGCCACTCCCGATACGCTTGCCGAAGCGACTGCCCCGCCACCTCTGGCCCCGTGGGCTCCTCAGCCCGGCATCGAATCCCACAAAGGACCGAGCCTCAAGGAGATCCAAGAAGCTGAGGCGAAGAAAGCCGCCAAGGCAGAGGAAGCCGCAGCTGCAGCACGTAGGGCGCTCTTGGAGCACGAAGCTGCAGCTCTTCGTGAGCGGGAGAAGGCCAGCGCTTCCGCGGCATCTGGTCTGCCGTCAACTAGCACCTGGGGCACTGGCTCTCCTGTCAACACGCCTAGCGCCAGCAGTCCGTGGGCCAAGCCGGCGGTCATGAAGGGTGCCGTGGCTGGACCGGCTAGCACAGCGGCTTCGACATCTGCCAACGAGAGGAAGAAGACGCTTGCCGAGATCCAGCGTGAGGAAGAAGCTCGTAAGCAGAAGGCCAGGGAACTTGCCCTGCAGCAGGGTGTCACTCCGGCCGCTGCGCTAGGCAAACGCTACGCCGATCTTGCCAGCAAGACCTCGGTTCCCCCAGGACTTATCGGCGCACCGACATCGGGACCTGTTCCCCCGACCGGCAGTGTGCAGGTTGCTGGTAACGGTTGGGCCACTGTGGGAGCTGGCGGCAAGGTCAAGACCCCGGCGGTCCCGGCGACCCAGGCCCGCGTTGCTAGTGCAACTGCGGTCAAGTCTGCCGCATCTCCTGCAGCCAAGCCTGTCTCGAAGCCATCTGCTCCCACGACCTCCAGGGACAGTGGAAGTGACGCGATGCAGGAGTTCCATAAGTGGGTCCACCGTGAGTTATCGCGTGGCCTGAGCGGCGTTCCCGATAGTAAGTGTCCTTGTTTATCAACATTGAGATCTGAGCATACGTAGCTGTCTGTCTAACATACTCAACTAGTTGACGCCTTTGCTTCCAATCTCATGGGATTCCCACTCGATCCGTCGATTCTAGCAGATGCGGTGTACGCGAACAGCACAACGATGGATGGTCGTCACTTTGGCGAGGAGTTTGTGCGGCGCAAGAAGCTTGCCGATAGGGGCATTGTCGAGAAGCAGCCTACTCCCGCTCCTGGGACTGACGCGAAGAATAACCCTTCTGGCGGCTGGAGCGAGGTGGCCAAGAAGGGTGGCAGTGCGGCCATCAACAAGGACGAGACAAGCATCCCGGGTTCTCCGTTCAAGGTTGTGCCTGGACGCAAGAAGGGGAAGAAATGAGCGAGTGCGAGACTGGGCCGTGAGCGTCTGCAGCGGGCCACCAGTTGTCGAAACAGACTTGGGGCATGTTGTCAACCTATCATGTTATCAACTATCCCGACCCCAGCAATAACCTGATCAGAGTTGATGGCGAGCCTTGACGGTTGAGCATCCGATGTATCGATAGCGAGCTATATCACCACTCATGTATCACTCGATTCGCTCGAGGTTCTTTGCTCTATACCCTACCAAGTAGAGAGACTTTGGCCTTAATCCATGAATCCATAGAATGGTTTAGTGTATTATCACATTACTTAGCCCATCTGCTACCTTCAATGAAATAGGCACATGCATCCTCACCGCCTGGCTTACATAAGGGAGTTGCTCGGTGAGTGGCCAATGCCAATCGGCCGGAGAATTCCCCCTTCCCCACCCAAGAACTTTCTGATTTTTCGAGTGTTCCCCCACCGCAGAGCTACAACTACATTGACCAATATGGTGTAGTACCATTTTAGTATTGGGTGGTTCTTCTCAGACCTTTACAACACACTCTTGACTTCCGCCATTCCTCGGACCAGATTATATGCAACGCTGCAAGTGATGGGACTAAGTGTGGACGACGAGCTCAGCCGCCAAGTGCGGGCTGGGGAGTATGAAGATGTCCTCACGAGTGACTCGGCCAGAGGCATCATATATGAGTTTGCAGCTTCATTAGTACAACCCCAAAACCAACCACAAGAACCGACCAGAGATGCTACGGACCACTCGAGGCTCGCTGTCGGCCTAGCTGCCCTCAACGCCTTCCTACAAACCAACGTCACTGGACCAGTATTAGAGCACGTTTCCCGACTTGAGCATGTCTTCCTCCAAGCAGCCAAGTCTGTCTCTGAAGACAAGAGCGCGGCTTCGCTCGCCTCGCTACGCAAGACATGTTTTGCTTCTCTGGACGTGGACGGCGTCTCGCCATACTCTTACATCCCCTCTATTGAGCTCTTTGGCCTTGCCCGCTACATCTTGACGCGGTACTCGGCCGAGTCTGCAGCAGTTCGGTTCCCAGTTCAGCATGGCGGCGCAGACCAGGTCTCTCAAGGGCCGAGCTTGAGGTGGCATGCC
Source organism: Coniochaeta sp. 2T2.1 (assembly GCA_009194965.1). Classification (NCBI taxonomy): domain Eukaryota; kingdom Fungi; phylum Ascomycota; class Sordariomycetes; order Coniochaetales; family Coniochaetaceae; genus Coniochaeta; species Coniochaeta sp. 2T2.1. Next base: position 1,066,984 of record VSMA01000019.1, on the reverse strand, counting down.
CTGCGTATCCATGTTTGGCACTACAAGCTACTGACGCAGCCGAGCTTGGGTCCCGGAAGCCTGTTCAACAAAAGCCACCAGTGGAGTGACATTCCAACTCTCGAACAGCAGATACAGACCGAGCTGCGGGCTCTCGAGGAAGATATCACGAAGGGCACTCCGGAACTGTATTGGTCGGCGCATGACAAGGCGCGCTTCTGGGTGGAGAAGGCCAATATCTGCATCATGCTCGGTCAAGACAAGAAGGCAAAATCTGCGCTCAGTGAGGCGACAGGTATCAGCCACTTCGAATACGCACTTTCAGGCGCTTTGGGAAAACGGACCAAGTTCCAGGAGACAGCTACCAGTCAGCTTGTCGTGCTGGCAAAGAGTGCTGAGGGTACAGGAGCGGATGCGGCCAGCGGAGAGCAGGGCCAAGCTCTACCACAGGCTCTACCACTCAATGATGATACCTTGCTCGAGAACGTGACCTTTACTGATAGGGAAAGCAAGGAGGAGCTGCCAAGCTGCCTTCCTGATGAGCTGAAAGACCTGTTTCCAGAAGCGCAACCGCAGCTGGACCCTCTGGACCAGATCATATTACTCACCGAAGCCACCCTCAAAGATGCCTTCTCGCCAACGGACAGTCTCACTTCAGAAGAGATTCTCCCTTTCGCAACAAGGGTCATATCGGACAAGTCTACCAACTGGCAGATATACACACACGCCCTCCTTCTCAGGTCGAGGATCGAATTCCACCGGAGCAGGACGATCGAGCGGGGTGTGCTTCAGTTGCAAGCTGTCGTTGACCAGGTTGTCGTTGACACTACGGCTCCCACACCTAAAGAAGCTCAAACTGCGTCGACCGATTTGACAGAACCGTCGAATACGGTCCCGGTCATTGAAGTCAGCGGCCCTGATAGCGAGACCAGTGCTGCACTGCCCCGGCAGCCAAACAAGCCCACATCATTCTTTCCCGCTGCGAAGCCGGTGGACTCGGCACCGGCACAAGTGCGACTGGAGTACATCCATGCGCTCTCCTCACCACCAAGGTGGCACCTAGAGTCCGAGTTGGCATATTCTTGGGCGGGCGTGGGATCCTTAGTGTCGGCGCTCGAGATTTTCAAGCGCCTGCGTCTATGGGCCGAAGTCGCTCTATGTCTGGCGAGTGCTGCCGCGACTGAAGATGAGGACGGAAGGGGTAGCGGAGGTGAAGGAAAAGCCAAAGCAATCTTGCGCTGGCGGCTGTTCCACCGCACTGACGGAGCTAATGCTTCAGGTGATCCGGACGATGAGTTCGGCCATGGAGAGGTCGATGTCGAACAGCTGAAAGCGGCCGATTACCGTGGTCGCGAGAGAGAGCCGCCACCGCCAAATGCACCTCGGCTGCTGTGCATTCTTGGCGATATTGAGGATGACCCGAAACACTACGAACGTGCCTGGGAGGTCTCCAAGAACAGATATGCACGAGCTCAGAAGTCTCTGGGAGAGTACTATCTGAAGCAAAAAGATTGGACTAAGGGGAGGGATTCGTATCAGAAGGCTGTGGTTGCGAACCGCATGAACCCGGAGTTGTGGAATAGATTGGGTGACATTTACCTCCGCCTGGGCGAGTTCTCCGAAGCGGCTGAGGCTTATCAGAGAGCCATTGCGACTGCCAACGATATCGTGGGCGGAGAAGACGCAAGGACTTGGAGCAACCTTGGAAGCGCGCTCTACAGCCTGTACGTCGAACGGGTCAAGGAGGTTAAGAAGGAGAAAGAAGAGCGCAAGCAAGCGGACGAGCAAGGCACCCAGCCAACGCCGGCACCAGCGACACAAGAGAATGACGAAGAACAGGCTTTGGAGATCTTCGAGGCGGATACACCCCGCAACCAGGACCCTTCGGTCCTTCTCTCACAGTCTCTGGCAGCATACAAGCGCGGTGCCTCTATTGCAAACGACAACTGGCGCATCTGGGACAATGTCATCACGCTTGCAGCCAGGATGCGGCCACCGCCTGTTCTGGACATCATCTTCGCCCTCCGACACATCATTCGGATTCGCAACACCGAAGAGGTGCTCGATATGGACGTCCTTCGCCTCCTCCTCAACGAAGCCGTTCTGCTGAAAGAAAAGCCCGAGTCAACGTCTTCCACCGCGGTCTACGAGCCACCGCGGGGCTCTAACGAGCGTGCCGTCTGCGAACTCCTTGAGACCGTTGTCGTCCCCCTTATCACGACACGGTCCGACCTTTGGGAGCTGATCGCTCGCGAGCGTGTCTGGCGGAGGGACTATGCCGGAGCCATCGACGCAGCCGAGCGGGCGTGGCGGGCAGCCACCGGCGGCGTTGGTGTCGGGCTCGCTGCGTCGGCCGCTACTGCTGGAGAAGGTAAGAGCAGCAACTGGCTGGAGGACAAGGATGCGTGGATGAGTGTCGTCGAGAGGACAGAGGAGTTGGTTTCGGCGCTGGAGAATTACGGCCCTGAGGTGCCCGAGATCGGCACGAAATGGAAGTTCAAGGCAAAGAACGCGATTCGCTCTGTTATGGGCAAGGCGAAGGGAAACTGGGAAGGGTCGACGGAGTGGGGGCGTCTTCAGCAGTTGATGGATGGATTGAGGTGATGTATCCGGGCATGAAAGTCAACTTGGTGACGGGAGATTGACGCAAATACGACCCAAACACATGTTCATGTCTCTTGTTCGTCATCTTCTACCTCGACATTTATGATATGGTGCGCATCCCACATGACTTGACAGCTTGGTTCAACTATGTAGTACGCATTGCAAACCGGATTCTTGACTCTAGCCGCCCGGTTTCCCTGTGCTACACAGTGCCGCAAAGGATTCTGATCCTAACATTCAGCCCTGGCTGGCAATCTGTTTCAGCCCTTCCGTGGTGGCGTGCAGGCACAACACAATGCAGGGGCACCTGTCGTTGCCTCAATTAACCCAGATTGGTCAAGCATAGCGCCGATTGACAATGGACGAGGCTCTCAAGAGTTAGGCCGACGCGAAAACTTCTGATGTTCATCTGTGTTCTTCTACAACGGCGATCTTGTTGACAATGTTGCAGCCGCCGATTTGACTTATTCGTCATGGCTGTCACAGTGTCCTGGTACTCTGCATCATTATCGTGGCGACGAGCAAGCAACAAGTCCCCCTTATCACCCCGGGGGACGCTGTTGAGTCCTTCATCATGAAGCCGGATGCGTGCACTGCGGGCATGTGCACGTTCGGCCGCGACGACTTCACCAATCCACACCCCGGACTCAGCTTTACCTGGCTGGCCTCGCCGCGAGCCTGGATCACCAAATCCAGGCGCAGTGGTGCAGCCGTCCCGGTCTCGATATGGGTGTGGTCTTACTTCCTTATCGGTGTTTCCCTCGTGGTAGCCGGGGCTCTTTGTGGGATATCGCTCCGCAATCAGAAACTGTACGTGTCCAGCTGATTTCTCCACTGCCATACTCCCCAGGAGACTGTGCATATACTGACAAGTCTGGTACTTTGTAGCGGAACCTCCCACTTCGGTCATGACTCTAAGAACAAGCCGGTCTTGTTCAATGGGGAGTACCTTGACGAGACGATGATGATCACCGTTGTGGCTAATACGCCCCAACTGATACTCTCAATCTGCTACCTCGCCTACAATGGGCTCTTCACAAGGATGCTATCTGAGTTCGAATGGGCTTCTTTCAGTGTCCGCTATGCGACCCTGCGAGTCACTCATAAGAAAGGGCAGCAACGTTCGACGTACCGACTCCAACTTCCTTATCGATGGTCGATTCCGCTGCTGGTCGTCAGCATCTTATTGCACTGGTTGTATTCGAATTGTATCTATGTTGGCATATATGAAGGTAACGACCACATAATGACAGCCTTGACACATCGTTTCAGGCGTCCGGCTAACACGAACCTGTAGGTTATGCTTGGGATCAGCCACTGAACCCAGTGACCATAAGGAGTCTGCAGTATTCGACGGTGGCCATTTTGATATCTCTCTGCATCTCCCTTTCTGTGGCGGCTGCTCCTATAGCTCTCGCCATGTTCAGGCTGCCAGGTCGGATGGTGTTGGCGAAGAACAGCTCAGCCACGATATCTGCTGCATGTCACTGCATCCCTGCGGCATCTTCAGACGACACATCTTACAAACACGATGTACCCCTGCTACCGGTGAAGGCTGGAATGCAAACAACGGTGAGCGACGAAGCTGAGTTGCTGCGAGAGATGGCCACAGGCAAGCTCATATGGGGCGTTGTCTCGTCCAACGCATTGGAACGCTCCGAGTACTCCGGTGAGGGAAACCCGGGCCATCTGGCCTTTGGGACGCCGGAGCAACAGGTTACTGAGCCGGTGGAAGGGAACTACTATGCGGCTGTACGATAGGGAATAAAAGACTGGATCGATTGAGTGAAAATGCTGATGTATCCATAACAATGACAAAGACCGGCACCATGTTGGGTGCGCCAAATAAAGCAACATAGAACCCTACAATATCCTGACAATATGCACCCTTGGATCACGCACTCTTGGCCTTAGCCATGCTGTCAGCCGAGAGACATCACGCCGTCTCCGTCTCCCATCGTTGACAATATGAAGTGCTCCCCGGCAGTCTCTAGATCCATGAACCCCCACGTCCAGGATACCTCTTACACCTAGTCAAGCATCCTTCAGCTCTTCTGTGTCGCCTTGAGATAAAAAAGCCTTCCCAACCGACCCACTGACGCCACGCCCAGGCATAGACAGAGTACGCGCACGCTTCGTCGCCGGCCGCTGCCGACCGCGACCACGGACTTCATCCAAGGCAGCGCGAACCTGATCCTTAGAGATAACAAGACCCTGAGTGATAGACTCGAGTTGTCCGTGCTCGAGAGCACACATGCTCGGCCAGACCACAAGCATGATCTCATCTGGGCCGATCTCCGAGTCTCCGTTGCGGTCCGTCATTGGTTGCGGGCTAGACCTTGAAGCCCTCTGGTCTTCCTGATCCGCCACCCGACCGCCACCGCTCGGCGTCAGGGGCGTGTCGTCAACTGGACAACCAATCTCAACAACAACATCGTCAGTGTCATCGACCACGGCAGCACCCTCCTGGTTTTCATCATCACCATGTAAATGTACGCCCCCATCTTGGCCCTCGAAACCGGGCAGTGGGAGCACCTGCCAATCAAAGTCCTGGAAATCGGGGCCAAAGTACGGCTCGATCTTCATCTGCGCAACCTGTATGCGCATCCACTGAACGCAAGCCAGCTTACATGCCTTCTCGAGGCCGTTGCAGAAAGTCTCGTACTGCAGCGCGCTGAGAAGGTGCTGGACTGCCCAGGAAACCTCCCTGACAGCGGCAGACACACGCTTGGTAGCGGCCGCTTTCTGCTTCTCTGGAAGCATCGCCAACAAGGTAGCCCGGGTATGTTCTTCTTTAGTGGCGCTGTCGCACGCAATTGCGCGCAGCAAGTTCACGATGCCGTCGTCTCCTGCCCCGTTGTCTGTGATATAGACGGGACGGAAGACGTAGCGGTCGAGGGCCCTTGACAAGACGGCAAGGACGGCAGCGACGCGCATCTGCTTGGCGGCAGGGGAGTTGGACTGCGGAAGGGGAATCTGGCGTGCGTGCTTGAGGTACTCGGACTGGCGCAGATTGGCCCAGCAGGACTCGTCGGCAAGGACACTGTGGTCGAGATCTTGACGGAACTGCGTCTCGACCAGTGCGGCGATGCTCGTCCAAATAGTGTCGAGAATATGGACATATGTATCCTCAGACTCGCTCCGGAGGGACACGCGGTAGCCGACAAGCTCTACCAGCCTGCTAGTCTTGTATTCCAAGTCGTGAGTGGTGGTAGCAAGGTCGGTCTGTAACTGCTCGGCCTTGGCGGTGACAACTCTCAACTCTGTCTGCAAAAAGTCCACACGAGCCTTTGCGTCTTTGGCGGTTGCTGTCATACCAGTGAGCTCGCCTTCAAGTGTCTCGAGACGAATGATTTGCTCCCCATCCTTTTGGGTCACCTCGTCGAGCTCAGCCTCCAGAGTGACAACGCGAGCCGTGGTCTCCTTCAACCTCTGTGTCAAGTCGGAAACGTCTGTCTCCAGTGCGTCGACACGAGAAGCCTTCTCATCCGCCGTGACTGTCATATCCTTGAGCTCGGACTGAAGCGTGTCGACACGAGCCTGAGCCTCCACCGCTGCGGCTCCCATCTTACTCAAGTCATCCCTTAGAACACTAAGCTCCGCAATGCGTTGGTCGACGGTGACCTTGAGTTCCGAGACCTCCTTTGCATGTCCCTCGGCGTTCTTTGCCTGTTGCTCGATATCTGCATTGGCTCCGCTGAGATCAGTCTCGAGTTTCGCCTTGCTCTCGGTGAGTTCAGCAACGTCAGACTCCAGCTTCGCTTTGATGTCCTGCAGGCTGGCGAGTTCCTTCTCCACCTCCGACACCCTGGACCGAAGGCCATCCCCGGCCTCAACAAGTGCAGCCTTGTCACTCTGGAGACCCTCTAGCTCTGTGTCCTTTTCTGCTACTTCCGTCTCGAGCCCCCTGACCTTCTCTGCCAAAGTGTTCTTATCCTCGGCAAGCTGCACAGCTTTATTTGTTTTCTCTTCAAGAGACGCTTCTACAGCTGCCTTTCCTTCACTGAGCGTTGCCAACTCCTTGATCTTCTCGTCCAAGGCGGTCTGGAGGGTGGCGATATCGTCAGTGAGTGTCGATTTGGCGATGTTGAGCTCTGCAATTTGGGCTTCCTTGTCCACGATGCTCGTTTCGAGCAACGCCCTTTCCGCCTCGAATCCCGCCTTGGCTTCAGTCAGAGTCGCGAGCTCCTTATCTTTAGCCTCCACTTGGAACTGGAGGGTGTCTTTTTCTTCGGCGAGTCGTGTTTTGGTAGTTGCGAGTTCAAGGATCTGTTTCTCCTTATCTTCGAGGTTCCGTTCGAATGCGTCCCTTTCTTCCTTGAGCTTCTTCTCCTCACCCTCCAGCTCGTTGCGGAAGCTTCGGTATTCTTCCAGTAGCTCTCGCTTGGCCGTCTTGAGGTTCCTGTTCTGATCTCTCAGAAACATGGCCTCGGCGAAGACATCGGACACAAGCTTGTAGTTGGCGTCGGTGGTGAGGTTTTGAATTGCCCGTACCACTGAGTCCACCACTGGCATAGGCTCGGTCTCTGTGACTCCCATGGCGGACGGTTGGTGGCGGTGCTGGACTTCTGGCGGCGGTCGGACCTCAACTGGCATATTCAGTGAAAGAGACCCGAGGAGCGGCCAAGTTTGCAGAGAAGAAGAAGAAGAAGAGGAAGAAGAGGGCGAGAATAGAGTCAAGAGGGAGCGAGTGGCAGGACCTTCTTGCAGGAATACAAAGCCTTGCACTGGGTGTGGGAGAAAGAGCCAATGCTAAGGAGCCAGAAATTGAGAATATATACAGTGTGACCCTCGGTTGAACCAAAGAAGCTGATGGTGTTGTGCTGCTTGATGCAGAGCAAGTAAAGGCGGTCATAGGCATGGGAGAGGAAGTCCGATAAATGAACAGAAGCATTTATCTGGCGCAAGCCATGGTCGGGCCGCATGATGGCTACTGGCCATCAATGATCAAACTGAGAACATGTGACTCACGGCGCCTTAGCGACACCCGGCCAACACCAGATGGTCGCGGAGACAAGGCAAGGCCATCAACAGCAGGTTATTCCAGAGGCCATGCACCGTTGCGAAATCGAGGCGGCACCCCCTGCGTGACTCGCGGGTTTCGAAAGGGCGAATTTGTCATGGAATCATACGTATCATTTCGCATTATGCGCTCACATAATATCCGCTGGGCTGGAGTTGGGCTGGCAATCGCCATGTTGGCTCGGGTTCAGGAGAGGACGTCGCGATATGGAAGCGCGGGTCATTGTGGAGAGACGACTGAGTGAGGACTCGAACGTGGCAGCTTTGAGATCCAGAAGTTGGAGTGTTTCTGCTGCAGGCGGTTGATATTGACACCATTACGCTGCTCTGATTGGTCCGATCTGCCTGGTGAACAGTTCCACAGTGGAGTATTGTAGTGGTAACGCAGCGTTCACCACCTACGTAGCTTGTGTAGCTTGTCTGACGGGTCATGGCAACCGTTGATAGCTGCCTTACCTGACATAGGGCTCGAATGTCTCGACAATATCTCCGATGGTCCTTGTTCGTCCTATTTTCCGGTATTCTCGTGTTGACCTCGTTCCAACAAGCATATTGGCCCGTTTGCTCCCCTCAGACATCATGTCACCCAGTCACATCTGATGCCTCCCGTTTCAGCGAGATCCCGAATCACAGCCCGAAGAACTTCATGTCATCACTGCCACGGATTGGCACCGCTACAACCGGAATTAGCAAGCGTCACGTCAACACATGACCTTCCGGACTTACTGTGTCCCACTCCCTGTGCATAGACGCCGACAAGGTGGTCTCCCCACGTGTAAGTGGTGTATCCGCTCTGCGGAGTGTTCGCTTTGGTTGAGTCGGGCTTGGTGTAGTCGTAGCCAAAGACACCAGACCACTGCTTGATCGTCTCGTTGTAGTTGTTGGGCAAAAGCGTGCTGTCGGACGATCCGTGATAGATCTGCATCTTGGGCCGGCTGCCGTTGTAGTTGGGATACATGTCAAATCTAGTGAACCGCTTAGTACGCTTCTCACTCATACGGTTGAAGGACACTCTGGGGGGCCATACACCATCTTCGCCCATACCTGTGGAGTTCCCCGGGCCTGGCCCTGAGCGCAAGAGTTGTTCCACTGGTCGACGCCTCCCGACTGGCTGTAGAAGCACCCTGCTGCCGTACCCGAATAGGCGATGGCCGCAGAGAACATTTCCGGGTATGTCGCCGCCATGACATTCTGATGTGGGACAACTGTTAGCCATAGGACTCGAACGACAAAACAACAACAAGCAAAGCGCAAGGTCTTGCAAGTGTCAACTCACCGTCATCATTGCACCAGACGAAGAGCCGGTAACGAACACCTTGCTGGCGTCGCCCTTATACTGACTGAGAGCGTATGTAACCATATTGGCAATCGAGTTGCTGTCGCCGCCACCATTGTGGGTGAGGGCGGACTTGCTGGATACGTCCCAACAAGTTCCGCTGTACGGAGACTCCGGATAGATGACGATAAATCCCTTCTGGTCGGCCAGCTGGGCGTAGGGTGAACCGCTATAATACCCGTTTGCCGTCCCGGTGCAGTAGTGGATGGCCACAATGATGGGGGGAGAGGCTGCAAGCTTGCTGGGTACATAGATGTACATCTTGGTCTTCGAAGAGTTGGCTCCAAAGTCGGTCACCTGCTTCAGAGCCTGAGAGGCCCGTTTCAGCGGTCCGGTGGGCATCATCAACTCGTCAAAAGCAGGAGCCGCTACTACGCTGCTTGCCAGCATAGCCAGGCAGGCCGAAACCGAGCTGAGGAACTTCATTGTGGACCTTTTCCGGCGGGATCAACACTTGAACAACGGTTTTCGGCTTTGACAGGTCCGAGGACTTGACTTGTTCTGGAGACCACAGTTGTCAATTCAGCGAGCGCGGCGACATATCTATATCCCTAGAACCACTACCTACACTGCATCACAAGGGCTCCTACCCCACAGACTCCACGCACGGGAAGTAAGCCAACTTCCTTTCCTCCGCTACCCGCAGAGAGTCGATCGCTAAGTTCCTGGCTACCCAATATCTGTGAGTGGCCATGTTTGGTTCAGACCTTGAACACAGTCGTCCAGTCCGGGGAAACCCAATCGGACTGTAGCTGGATATTGAGACACATTTACCCGGCATGGACATGTGAAGCTAGGGCCCTACAAGTCCGCTTGCACCGACTCGCAGCTAATGGAGAATTCAGCAACCGGCACTTAACCTACACGCCGGGCATCGAAGAATTACCAGGGGTAGCGAGACGGTATAACCAGAGCATACCGACATTCTCGACTTGGCAAGGGACATCGAAGTGATATGGAGATTACGCGAGGGCTGGTGGCGGGAGTGAAGGCGAATACTCCAGTTTGCAGGTCAGGCTAATATTGCCTATATAGGTCCAATCTACTCAGCGGCGGTCGGAAGAAGACTATGCTGCCGTTCTTGGCATCTCGTGGCAACCTCATCCGACTATCATGCATTCCCCCGCAGGTGAGACCTTGGGACTCCGGGGAAGACGCACTTTGCTTTCGGTATCCGCGGCACAGCAATCGGAACTCGGCCAACAGCACTATCTGTATAGGATAGCGTCGGTTCTTACAACGTGGTGGTCATAAGAAGAGTTGTGTTTGGTTTCAACGCTCGTGTTCAACTAGTTGTTCGTAGATGGCGACTCCTTAATGTTGCCTCAATCTCGTGTGTGCTCCCTACATGTAAACCCCATAATGGGTACATCCAAACTGACAAGAATGCTATTTCCAGCGTACCGATTTCTGCCTGGGCCTGCCATGCTTGAATTCTGACGTTTCGGCACAAAGACCCCCGGAACGGTGGCCACAATGACGGGAACATTATTCGGGTGGCCGATCATATCGTCCATCCGCCATTCCCACCGTGCCTGCTCAACAATGTCTCCACACTTCCGTAGTCGTGCTCGCCATCCTTCGGCCCATAACCAGGCTAAGCAGAAGTCTCCCATGCCTTCATCGTGTGCTCGTGCCCCCCATGACGGTTTCGTGTACTCCTTACAATCTCGTAAACCAGCACCTGATGCTCCTCCCTCGCAACCCGCCGCCCCATGCGACCAACCATTCCTTCGGCCGGCCGTGCTAGCGTGATCAGCTCCCGCTTCTACCGAGTGTGGTCAGTTGGGCTCCAACTCCTCCGCGTAACTGCTCTGCAATAAGGAGCTCCGCTCATCGTCCTCGTCTTCGCCAGCATCCTCAGCTAGGAACCCTCCCCTCCTTCTACCACTGGCGCTGTCATAGCCGTCGCCATCTCTTGTGATCACCCCAGCAGTATGCTTCACCAGACTGAATGAATCACCGCTCACCCTCGACGAGCCACCATGCGCTGCACCGCCCACAGCTCTCGTCCAAACAGGACTGGTCCGACCTGACGAGGGAAGACTCCGATTTGCGGCTGCTGGCTCGAAGACACTTCTCATTTTCTGGAATAAGCCTCCAGGGGAAGATGTCGAGGCGGCCGAGTCACAGCGCCGCGCTTCTCGTCCGATTGGACTTTGCCCATACTGCGGTGGTGTCTCTCCCTGTTGCCAATATGCTGTGAGGAGCTTGGAGTGATGCCGAAACGGCTCGAAGTCCCCGCTGGTGCTGAGCTGCGATTCATTGCACGGCCTTCCCATGCCGCTCGGGAGTAGATGATCGTGAGTCGGTGTCGGCCAGCTGTCCCGTATCACTGGCTCGTGGTTGTCGACAGGGAGCGACGAGTGGATAGGCGATGAGGGAGACGACGAGAGGGTACTTTGGCTGTGGATTGAACGAGGAGTTGAGTCTCTGTAAGCGTTCCACGGGATGTTTGTTACATCGACTGGGGTGGCAGCTTCAAAAAAGGTGGTCGCTGTCTGCGAGGTTTGACCAGTCTGTTGCTCTGGAGTTCGTGGTCGGTCAGGATTGTGGCGGCTATAGGCCATACCTTTAATCGGCGCCGGACTCGTGTTTGGCTGAGTACTCGGGGCCATGTTCTCGGGGATCGCAGGGTCAGCTTGCGTTGGAAAAACAGACGCTGTCTGAATGTCCTCTTTCCTGACACCCAATCCAATCCACGACCCGCCCTCATGGGATGGTTCCTTGTCGTTTTCCCCAGACGGCCCGAGAACAAGCGTCTCTGGTTCACTGGCATCGCCGCTGAGTCTCCCGTCGGCTATGGGCTCTTGCACCGGGGTAGCGTTACGATGCTGGTCCCCATCTTCTTCGTCGCTACTTGGCTTGAAGCCGGACTCTGGGGACGGCTCTTGGCTGTGGTCGTCCTTATCCTTTCCAAACAATGTTCCATGACCATGCACCGTAGTAGCATGTTGATCGTTGGGTTTGTAGTTGTCGTCACCTTGATCGGATTGATCGAACTCGTATCTTTCATTCACACGCCAGTCATGGAACTGCGTTGGTGTGTGGAAGTCGGCAGTGGCAAGCGGCGTCACGAACGACTGGGATCCTGTCTCGGGCGTGCTGCGCCCGGAAGCCAGGTCCCAGGCAACATTGCCCGAATCCATCTGCGTCATGGATCGCGGCAACTGGACCGTACCGTAAACTACATGTAACGCCCTGTCACCTTGCTCTCCGTACGTGTTATGGTCAGTTGGATCTCCATCATCCCGAAAGAGATATGTGGGGGTTTCCTGATGTGAACCATCGTCTCGCTCTGGAAATGTTGTGTAGACGGAGCCACTCTGACGCTGCGAGGTGCTAGAGTCGACTTCAGCAACATGTTCTCCTTCAGAGTTTGGGTTGGGTTCATCCCGCTCAACAATATTTGGTGGAGAATCACGTTCATCAGCTTTTGCCGTCGTATCGGGACCATTTGGCGACATAGTTATATCGTAGGTAGCGTGTGATTCATTGACATCAGTCTTCGTGTCCGGAGGTTCGACCGAGTCTATGCTCGTGTTCACTGACAAGTCTGCTTCGGTGCTGTCGTTTTGTGAAGAGTTCGCAGCGTAGCTGTCTTGGTCGGACCACTTATCGCCGCCAGAGAAATCGAACTCAGAATCTTCATCGGGCTGGACTTCATTACGGCCTTCGCTACTTGTGATGGGAGAGGTCGCGGGTGCCATGCAACGAAGGACCGGAAGTTCATCTGCCGCAGGAATTCCGGGTATAGTTGTGGGCACCAAAGGTGAATGGGGTGATTTCTGATCAAGAGCAATGCCGTGCTCCAATACAGCATCGAGTTCCAACTGCTCCAACTTGCTGCCGTTTTGCCCTGCCTGTGTGTCCAGCGATGTACGTACTTCGTTGGCCAGGCCGGGAGACTCAACTGTGATTTCTTCCATTTCAGGGACGTGTCTCGTCTCATGGTGGGACGATGGGTGGCTGGAAGAAACCGCACTATCGGCAGGTGAATTTGCGCCATCATTCTTCAACTCGTCTTCTTCCTTGAAGGCCGCGGTGTCGCGAGGCCGCCCGGTCACAGTGAATTCATTCACCGTCTCCAAGTCCTCTTTCTCCACCAGGGCGGTTCCGGCTTCAACGGGGTTCTCAATTCCAGCGGAAAGGTAGTCGGCGCCGTGAGTCATCGTCCCTGGGATGGGCTCGATCACTTCGCTCCCTGAGTCGTCCGATCCGTGCGTCATGGTGCCGGGAATTGCCTCATGGCCAGTCATGGTAAAGTGATCATCGGCGTACGGTGAGGTTGCGCTCTCAGCCGCTGCTCTAGCATCAGTCTCAACAGATCCCTGTTCCACAAGCAGGACGGTGCTGGAAGACGTGGACTCTGGAGCAGGCTCCGCGTCCCAAGTACTGTTTCTGTCTTTGCTGATCTGACTTTCTTGGACAGTGCTAGATTCAGGTGGTTCCTCTTCATTGCGGTCGGATTCCGGTTGAGCGATGGCGCTTTTGGGAGAACCCAGTGGGCGGGAACTCTCAGTGGTCGGATTTCCATTGACAAGTTTCTTGATCGTCAGACCCGAAGAATCCAATACAGATCTTGGCTTTGAGCCCAGGGTGTCTTCAACAGCAACCTCTTCAGCAACGTCGCCTGTAGCGTGTTGCTCTCCCGCAAAACCATCGTCGATTGGAGACTGTGCCACGACTTCAGGTGAGATATGGCTTGTGTCATCCTCATCTCGACTCTGAGACTCGTCATTGCTCGAGCTCCCGTGCTGAGATGCGGAAGGCTGATGCATCTCCGGGGCACCCGAGACACTATGCGTGTTGTCTAGCTCGTGTGCAATAGGCTGGTTATCCTCGTTAAGAGCCTTGATATCGGGGTTACCGGTTTGCTCGTCAACGATGTTTGCTATCGGTGTCTTACTTTCAGCAGCGACGACAGGGAGCAACCCCCTGCCGACAGCGCGTGAGGTCCTCCTTCGTGATGGTGCGCTTGGCAATGGTGCGTTGATCATTTCATCAATGAGACGATTGATCTCCTGTTTGGCGAGCCAAATGTCAGCAAGGGTTAGTCGTAGCACACCGGGACCAAACCGACCTTTCTGCGCTCCTCCAGCACTCGCAGTTTCTCCTTCCCGTCCTCGAGTAGTCGGATTGCCTCTTCTTCAACCTCACTCATCAAGCCATTTGTCTCTTCCTCGACAACCCGGGTCTCGTTCTCCAGTCGGAGTTGTCGCTCCTCGTCTTCCTTCCGAACCTTTTCGGCAAGCTCCTCGTCCTCCAATCGGCGGATTCGCTCGCGTTCTTCGTCTTCCCTCCTACGACGCTCAGTTATGTCGTCAAGCTCGGCCTTCCGTTTCTGCGTGACCGCATCTGCCTCCTGCTCGAAGGTAGTTCGCAGCGTCGACACTGTTGTGTCACGCTGGCGCTCTAGTTCGTCTAGTCTAGCATCATGGGGCTTGGTGTCTAAAGAGGCTAACGTAGTGTGTATGGTCAAGAGCGTCTCGTGCATCTGCAAGTCAAGCTGGGAGACGTCCATCTTGACAGGTGGACCGCTTGCGCAGTCGAACTACCCGCTCGGGGCCCCGTTATAAGTCAATAAGATGAATGTCGAGATTTGCTCAGACTGAACAGTAGTGTGACAGTTCATCAACTCGGGCGACTTTCGTAATGGCCTGGTTGAAGAGGATGCGCTGGACACAAGCCAGTTCAGATGTTCGCAAGCCAGGATGTCGGAAAAGAGAGAAGAGAAAGGACCGAAAGGGAGATCATGACGAGGACGGACTCGTCCGAGCTTCCATGGGGCCAAGCTGGACATCGGACAACAGGCGACGGAACACTGTTGATCGCCGACGGCACCACACGCCAGACCCAGCCGCTGGGCGAACCTTTCGTCAATGCATTCCAGGATCCAAGACGTCAAACTATGTGTGGGCATGGATAGCTTGAGTGGGAAGAGGAGGGGTTTGTAAATGCATCGAGGGATCGGGATAGTGAATGGAGAATGCAAAGTTCAAGCATATCCATTGATGGCCTGAAACCTCAAGACTTCAAGAGATTGCAACGCCGAGTCGTTCATACCCGTCGTAAAGCTGGACAGCAGTAATATTTCCATCTCGAGTGGCGCACCATTATCCAAAAAACACATTGCCGTTTATGTTGTCGTTCATCGGAAAGGGTACAGAAGCCATCACAGTAAGATGTTCGCGACGCATGATGTTGGTGGGTTGAAGCTGTTTCAGACTGAGGGCCGTCGTAAAGTTCCAGGTTGTAAGGTGGAAAAGTGATTATGTAATAAATCTGCCCTTTGCATGGCCCTCCGTAGCATCCAGCTCGTCTCCTCATCATGATTGCCTTGGTAGGTCATGCGGAGATGAGAGTTCTTACAGAAGGCCGAGGACAGATACTAGACTTATGTCCCGTTAGTCAAGAGCTGAAGCGAGCTCGTCAGCCAGTGCTTTTCCCGGTGCAATAAGGGCCACGCGATATATAGAGGAACGAGTAAGAACTATGCGTTCGAAGCACTGCTATTGAAGCTTCCAAAATATATGTATAACGAACTTCGTAATATTTGCACTGCCCGAAGAGCCTGTCGCACCGTCATCGTTCTAACGCCGCGCAGCCACACCTTCAACATCCCTCATATCCGCCCATAAGCGACAGCTCTCTTACTCTCTCGCTGGACCGCTCGTTGATACTGCTCTCGGAACGCAATTCGCTGGATAGTGCCCATGCCGTAGGCTGCAACACCAATGGCCAACCAAACTGACGTAATGACCAGACCGATGGGAAAGACCATGATCTGCACACCGGGAAGAACAAAGGCAACGGTGCCGTTTCTTAGGCCAGCGAGCTCCTCCTGTACTGCTAGCAACGCTTGGTTGAAATCGCTCATGATAATGCTTTGCGAGAAGACGCCGGCCACAAAGGCGGCTTCGTTAGACGACACATTGGTGCTGACTGTTTGGCCGAGCGTGTTGACGGCTGTCAGTGTCACTACTGGCATGACGAGTGCTTCAAGTTGTGCCCTAAGCCGGAAGTATCAGCAAGTGATCATTTGCACTGTGTTCCGAGCATCGTTGACTTACATAGTGAGGGGGCCAGTCATCTGTGTCCGGTCGATCTGTCCAACAAATAGGTACGTCTGCAGGAGCTTGAGATTGGCGTTGACGGAGGATGGATCATCTTGCCGTGGGGCTACCGCTGCGGAGACCACAACCTTCTGCGCCGCCGTTTGCGCACTGATGGGTGACACTGATGCTCCCTTGTAACTCAAGCCAACCTGGATATTCTGTGGTGGAATGCCACTGAACTGACCCGAAGGCGCCGAGAGTTGGTATAACCGCAGGTCTGCCTCAAATGTGCCCGTGACATTGTCCAGGGCCGGAAGGTTGTAGCAGACACAGGTGCCGGATGGATTTGATGCCTCGGGGAGGTGCGAAAGTGCTATACTGCAGGCGTCGTTTGCTTGTTGATCCCATGCTGTCATGTTGATGGTCCCGTCCTGGTTGAGAAGGACGTTGCTGGCCGGGCCGGTCGTGGCCTCTTGTATGGTCTGTCTCGCCTCGAGATAACCCCGTGACCTCAAACTGGCCTTTGCGATCTCTTCCATCCTTCTTTCGACCGAAGGGCTGTTCCGAGTCATGCCATCCATTACCAACGACCCGATTCCCGCCTGCACCCCAGTCGCCAGGAGTGACGAGGCCACCAATGTTTGCCAGTACATCTTGCCAACTTTGATTTGACCACAAGATATTCCACCGACTCTGACTCGAGATCCCTCCTTGTTGACGTATTATGTCGTACCCGCCTGCGGTATATCGGACGTAAACTGTTAAGAGAGACGCAGCTGGTCGAGCGTGCTGGCGGCTATCGCGTATGCCTCGGGAAAAGGACGGTTCGAAAAGGACAGAAGGGGTGATCGTCGACAAGCAATTACGGAAGGGCAAGAAGTGAAAAGGGACCTGCCCAGCGGTGGGAGGAGAATCTGCGCTTGGATTCCACAGGCACAGGAGACTGTCGAGCGAAACCAGAATTAGGAGGGTAAGCGGCAGAGTAAAAGAAGAAGAGACTAGATGGAAGACTGTAGTACTGTAGTCCGTAGACGGCACACCAAGAATAGAAACCGCACGATTAAACAACAAGACAAAACAAAGCTGGAGTAGCCGGGGATGAGATTGGAGGAGAGAAGAGACAAGTTCATGCGAGGTGAATCTTCGGCGACAAACTCACGACTCGGTGGTCTGACAAGTGGATCGCGAAGCCCGGTACTACCAGGAAGGAGAGGGACATAAACCCCAGCTGTGCCCAGTCTCAAGTGTACGACAAAGTTCTTGAACTCTTCCCCGTCCGTCATGACAGCGGTGTCGCCTCCGTTGAGGGGCTCTGGCAGGCAGCGTCGCACCTTGGCGGCGACATGGAAATGCTTGGCAGGCCAGGAGAACAGGCGAAACACAGAGATGCCACCACAGTATGATGAGACGGAGATGAGGGTTGAATAGGGTGGGCGCTAAAGATGCTTGATTGCCCTGAAGGTGGAACTCTGTCTGAGAATTGAGTGCAAAGGGGACGGTGAAGATGCATGGCATTGTCGGATCGTCGGTCGATGTTACAAGCGAGGTTAGAGGTGGTCAGGGTTGATGTCCTGCTCGTTTGGACCCCTCGAAGGTCCACTTGACCACGTTTTGGCCCACGATGTCCCACAGTCGCACAGTCGGACAGGGAGCTGAGAGCCTCAAGGTCAACTCATCAACAAGGTGGCCCAATCTAGCCATCATCGTGAACAAGATCCAAGAGATATATCTCGTTCACTTGCGCTCTCTTTCTCGTCTTACGAAGACTGGCGATTCATCCAATGCAGTGCGCATCGATTTCGGTGGTGGTAGAGCAACTGAGACTTGAAAGCGGGTGTAGGTCTACTGTGTAAGTCTCCATCGTAAACGGGGGTCCACGACAATTGTGAGACGCCGAGGGTTGCAGGTGGGCATGGCGGCAAGGCGGTCTGAGCTTTCAGGAAATTTTATTTGCGAACCTGGAACTCTATCAGGATTACCTAAGTCTAATCCATTCCAGCCACGCGAACGCGGAGCCTCCAGCCACATCATGACCTATTCGCGCCACAGCGCAGTTCTGAAGCAACATCAACACCCGGTAACGCCGGCGCTAACAACATCTCGTCAATGTTTGAGAGATCTTGTTCGTCCCCGTCATTCGGCCATGGGGTTGAGCACTTGCTCGAGGGATGAGCGCCAGATCTGCCGCTTGTCCTTCCATCTCATCATGTCGTGCATGCATAACCGCATCCACCCTCAAAAAGACCTTCCCGCAACTCCGTCACTTGTTGGAGACCACTGAGAGATGCCATCGTGGAGACTTGGCATGCGGCTGCAGACTCGAAGTCGATATCGTGTCTTCCCCAGTCGCTTGGTAGGAGCCTCGAATCATCCGTTTCTTCCATTCATCTTCTATTGCAGGTTACGTTTATGTTTGAGCGGAAGTTGTTGGTAAAGAAGCCGTCTAATGTCGATGCCACTGCCCCAGTGGGATCTTTTCATACCTCCAGCATCGCTGCGTATACATATGCGTTCTTCTCTATCATTTAAGTCGCCTCTCGCATGTCGTACACTATAGGTGGATGCTCTACTGGCAGAGCTTGGTCAAGACGAAGCACTTCGAGATGAGGATCACCAGTACTTTGTACCGATACGCCTTTCGATTCGCTTTCCCGTTCTGGCTGCTTGGGATTGCGTGCGAACGTGGAAGATGGTGACATGACCCCCACCAACCCCCATCTCACCTACGACTGATGCCGCAATTTGGCTTTGATGAATGCAATTGTTAGCATTTACGCGCGTTGGTGTGGCCATCTCTTAACGGGGCACATGGAATCATCAGCACAATTACTGTTCCCTCAAGGCTCAGACCAGTCCGCCGTGCTGCCACGCTGACCAATGTCTCGGACCTGAGCCCTGTGCCGGGTCTGATAAGACGACTCATCATCTGCGGACTGCTTGCCTTCAATAACGTCGTTGAGGGCTTCCAATGTCGGTCGGCCAGAGAATTGTTCGTAAGGAAACTTTCTGTCTTTTGCTGCCTCCTCGTTGACAATTATCCAAAGTCCGAAGGAGAGTCGAGCGACGCGATCATGCTGCAAGACGTTGGCGAAGACCGGCCTCTCCTCTCTGGGAGTGCCTCTTCCTCCTCGACGGCGTCTAAACCTGTCAATCCAGACCGTTATAACGTCGAAAGCCGCCGTGTGTCGGGTAAACCGTCGAGGTCTTCCTCATCCTCTTCTACCGCTGACGAGGAAGTTGGCCTTGTCAGTGGTCCGTTGGAGCGCACCATAGAGGCAACCGTCCTCCCAGAAACCTCCCATCTCGGCCGGCATCTGTCATGGCATTCGGCCTTCATACTCGTCATTTCACGCGTTATAGGCAGCGGTATCTTTGCAACGCCTGGAGCCGTTGTCCGATCGGCCGGGAGCATCGGCCTCTCGCTCACCATATGGACCGCCGGTGCCGTGCTCGCTGCCTGCGGGCTCGGCGTCTCCCTGGAACTCGGATGCATGCTGCCCCGGTCCGGGGGCGACAAGGTCTACTTGGAGTTCATCTACCGCCGCCCGCGCTTCCTGGCCTCAACGCTAGTGGCCGTGAATGCTGTGCTTCTAGGTTTTACAGCAAGCAACTGCGTTGTCTTCAGCGAATATGTCTTGTTTGCCTTCGGGATGGATAGGCCCTCCGACTTCCTACGGAAAGGGCTGGCTGTTGGTCTCCTAACCGCGATAACGGTTGTCCATGGCTGCACACCGAAGATAGGTGTCGCCGTGCAAAACGTCCTGGGCTGGTTCAAGGTTGGTTTGGTCGTATTCATGGTATTCGCGGGGTTGTTTGTCGTCATATTCGACCCCGACCAGACAGACGGCAGCCACAGGCGCGGCGACCTCCTGGACTGGGACCACCTCTGGAAGGACTCGGACTATAGCTGGGGCACAATCGCTACCTCGTTGTTCAAGGTCTTTTACTCATACGCCGGGCTGAGTAACATGAACAACGTGCTCAACGACGTCAAAGATCCGGTGCGGACATACAAGTCCGTCTCGATGTCGGCGCTCGTCACCGCCCTGCTACTGTACACGCTGGTCAACATCGCTTACTTTATCGTCGTCCCTTTGGATGAGATCAAGAGCAGCGGAGAGCTCATTGCGGCTCTATTCTTCGAACGCACTTTCGGTCCGAACTTGGGGAGGAAGATCCTACCACTTGCCGTGGCGCTGTCAGCTGGTGGAAACGTAATGGTCGTCACATATGCTCTGGTTAGTAGCCCACATTCTCAGGTAACAAATTGCTACTGACACGAATGAACCAGGCGCGTCTAAACCAGGAGATCGCTCGACAAGGATTCCTACCGTGGCCAGAACTACTGGCGTCAACCAAACCTTTCAATGCACCCCTCGGAGGTCTGATAGTACACTACATCCCGTCTCTACTGGTCATCGCCCTCCCACCGTCTAACCAAGTATACTCGTTCATACTCGAAGTTGAGGGGTATCCAGCACAGTTCTTCTCGCTAGCCGTCTCCGGTGGTCTATTGTGGCTGCGGTATAAGCGACCTGACCTGAAGAGACCATTCAAGGTCTGGATCGGCGCTGTGGTGCTACGTATCGTCGTGAGCCTTGCGCTCGTCACTGCGCCGTTCTTTCCTCCGCAGCATAAGACTGGAACTATCTTCTATGCTACGTACGCCCTTGTGGGTGTTGCAATGTAGGCCCCCCAAACCACCCTTTACCTCGGAATGTGCTCACTGAGGTCTAGCATTTTATTCGGCGTTCTGTATTGGTACGCCTGGACCGTCTTATTACCCCGCCTACGCGGATATAAACTGGAGGAGGAAACCGACGTGTTAGATGATGGCGTGGCGATTACAAGGCTCGTCAAGGTGCCAAAAGAGGCGTGATACCCAGTTTGGTCTAAGTCTACGCGTCCCGGACCGCCATCAGATGGTCGACTTTCGTAGTACATTGATATTTTGCCTGCTAGAAGTCATGGATTTTGGCACCTGCAACTTTGCCAACCCAGGTCTAGAAGGAGACGTTAAGACACCCTGTGATAATTGCCAACTACGTATCAGTCTCTTTAGCCTCCGGTCTGCAACGAAGTGTGCTACCACAGTAGTACCAGTTGAACGGTTTTCGCGGGCCGTCCCGTTGGCTTGTTTAAGCTTTGCCAAGTTACCGCCAAGTTTCTTTGTCACGGTCAACCACCTATTGATATCCCTGACCGTGGCCTCTGGTTCTGATCCAGGTTCAAAATAGTGAGCCATGCCTGTCTCAAGTGGTAACATCGAACATTGGAAGGCCGCAGACATGAGTACTGGTTTGAGATTGATGATATACAGCTTTCTGCAAGTCCAGGTTCCGAGTGGCCAGCAACCAAGGGAAGCCCCTCCATGGACTCTTATTGTGAACTCCTCGCATCAGCCCGAAGATGCTCGTTCAACCCTTCCCTCTTGAGACAGTTCTCCAACTTGAACGACGCCGCAAGTTCGTCCAGCTCTTCAAGCGTCTTGCCCTTGAAATAGCTGGCATATTCCCAAGTCAATATCTCTGAGAACAGCATCTCCCGGAGAACACGGTGAATATGTCCCTCGATCTTCCAATGCTGCGGATACCGCTTGTTGAGGAACTCCTCGGGGATCTCCTCCTTGAAGTGCTTAATGACTGGCTCGTAGATATGGCCCACGTGCGTATCGTCTCTTCCCCACTTGTCGAGCCCCAGCCGCTTCTTCTTGTCGAGGAACGGCTTGAGGAGGCGCATGTATGCTGTGTCCGGGTTCGCGTACACCATGCCTTGGAAACCGATGTCCTTGTAGAGCCATATGCTCCAGCTGATCTCGTCCTTCTTGTAGATGGAGAGCTGTTGTCCTAGCAGGTTGTACCGCTGGTCGTTGGTCGCCTGGTAGTTGGTCTCGTCTGGGCTCGCATAGACCGGTCCAAACTCGCCGTTCCAGATGGGGACCTTGTGATGCTTCATGAACTGCACTTTCCTCTCGTACGATTTCTGAAGGAAGGCTTTCTGTTCAGCGGTGCCGGTATATGGCTCTCCGGCTGGGAATCCCATGGTGGCGTAATCGTGGATGGCGTAGACACAGTTGGGAAGAACATCCTGGAATGCGGAGAAGTCCATGGCATACTGTTTGTTCATGTCAACATTAGCTTCTGATCATCGACGTAAGCTACAGAGTCGTACTTACGGTATTCCCATCCAAGTAGAGGATGTGATCCGGATCAACTGCGCGGATCGCAGGCTCAATTCGGGCGTAGAAGGCTTGCAGGTCCACATGCTTGGGGTCGGCTGGCTCGTTCATGGGGTTGTACCCGGCAACCCACGTGTTGTTACGATAATGCTTCGCAATCTTAACCCACAGATCTACCATCTGGTCCTGGAAGAGCTTGAAATCCCAAAAGAGTGCCTTCTGCAGTCCAGTGTCGCTGTGCCAGCCCTATTGGAGTGTTAACCTGAATCGATGAAGAGGGAGGGCGAGAAAGCGTACTTGGTTTTGACCGCCGGGAAAGGTATGCATGTCAATAATGGTGTACAGCCCTTCAGCGGCACATATGTCGACTATTCGGTCAATAAGCCGGAAGCCCTCTTGCCTGATGACGGTAGGGTCATCATCATGTATGAAGTGGCGGTAGTTGATCGGGATGCGGATGCAATTCAGACCAAGGGAGGCCAGGAACTTGGCGTCCTCGGGCATGAAGAAGTATTCTAGGAACTGTCATCTTCATTAGCTGTCCCAAGTTTAGTATGGTTGGCACTCGAAGATGAGACTGACCTTGTCAAAGAAGTAATCGTATTTCTCCTGACCCAGAACCTCGAGTATGGCAGCTCTCATCTCACTCTCATGACCTGGATAGCCAGTGATGAAGTTCTCCATGTTTGTGTGGCCTCCCTGACGGATATGTGAGTTAGCTACAGATGGTGATGAGCTTGAGGGCGAGCCCATCTGGGCCTAGGAGCCTACCGTGGCACACTATTACCGTTAGATCAGCTGAGTGCAGAGGCAGTAAAAGCAGGGGTCACGTACTCCTTTGAGAATGACACGCTTCCCGTCGCCATCGACTATGTCCGTCCCCTGGACACGCAGGCATGCTTTGGGTGTTGTTGGAGCCATTGTTTGCTCTTTCTGTTTGCGGTTTTGATGTTCCCTGAACTTGAGCATCCTATCCTCCCAGCAATACTGAATAGCTTCGGATAAGGGTACAAGTATATTTAGTATCAGGACTTACTGATCCTCTCAAGGAGCCACTTTCCAGGGGTGTGGAATCTCGCGTGTCGTCACTTCTCCTCTCTCGGTAGAAAATGTGCCGGTCACAGCGACAGCCGATTCGGTGGACCAGTTCATCGTGTGGTTGTGTGCCGCGGCCTTCTCTCCGGGATGCTTGGCGCATCCCATCATCAACCTAAAATTGACAACCCCCGCGTCTGACACGGTAAACCCGTCATCAAGCCGGGCACCATCAGTGAAGCTTTGCTTGGAAAAGACGCCAATATTACTTTCCGTGGGGAGCATTCCCAGTAGTTTGGAATGTAAGCACACCAAGACGGCCGGTTAATATCGTAGTGTCCTGGATAAACCCAGAAAAGACGGGGACGATGCCGGCAGTCGGCGGGAGTCAACATTGATCTTCCTGTCTTCCAGGCTTCGGTTGTATGCATCCAGTTCTGTCCCGAGCACCTGGATCAGCACATGGACTGCCCACAAGCAAGGTAGTAACGGCCAGTCACCTTCTGCATGCCCCAGATGTCAGACTCAACACGAGCGGAGTCGACTGGAACCCCATGGAGAGAGATACCTTATTCTCCGCATTGCAACCATATAAGATCCCCATGGGGTTCCGCATCAAGCCCTCCTCGCTGATCCGGGGAACTACCTGCCGGCAACAAATTGTCGACGACATATCCGTCCTCCTAGACGTTCCAAGCCAGACCTCACCAGCACCAAGATGGTTGGGAAGCAGACCGACGTGACCAGAGTCGCTGAGCAGTCGGAGGTCAAGCGGCTCCTCAATCTCAACAAGACACCATGGTACAAGAAGCCCAACCTCCGCCGCCTCTACCTCACGATGGTGCCTTGTTGCTTGGGTTGCGAGATGACCTCTGGCTACGATGGCTCCATCCTGAACGGTTTGCAGGCTGTTAACCCTTGGTTAACGTGTAAGTATGGTGTGTTTAGACCCGTAGCTGGTGATGAGTGTTGACAGCTTTGGCAGACTTCCACAATCCCCAGGGTGCTCTTCTCGGGGTCATCAATGCCGCCTTCAGCATCGGTGCCGTGCTCTCTCTGCCGATTGTCCCTTACGTCAATGATCGCGTCGGGCGCAAGCACAGCATCACCATTGGATCGGTTATCCTCGTCATAGGTGTCGTACTCCAGACAGCATCGGTTAACGTTGCTATGTTCCTCGTCGCCCGGATTCTCCTTGGCATGGGTTAGGAACCATCTCCCAGTGCGCTGCCTTCTTACTCCTAACGCAGTATATAGGTATCCCCTTCTGTATTTCTGGCGCGTCCCAACTTATCGCTGAGTTGACATATCCAACCGACACGGCGGTGCTGAACGGTCTGTTCAATGAGTCCTGGGTATGTCCCCGACCAATAACCGCCACGAACTCGGATACAGATTGCTGACCCTTCTCCACCAGTATGTTGGTGCCATCATTGCTGCCGGCACGACGCTCGGCACCTTTGCCCGGAAGGACGACTGGGCATGGCGGATCCCGTCTATAATCCAGATCGCTCCGTCTTTGTTACAGTTGATATTCATCTGGTTTGTCCCAGAGTCACCCCGTTGGTTGGTGTCGAAAGACCGCGACGAGGAAGCGTTCGACATATTGGTCAAGTACCATGCTGAGGGAGACCGCGAGGATCCTTTTGTCAATGCCGAATTCGTCGAGATCCGGACCCAGGTCCGCCAAGAGATTGAGAGCTCCAAGCGCAGCTGGATTGAACTACTCCAGACACCCGGCAACCGGAAGAGGACCTTCATCGCCGCTTGCGTTGGACTCTTCAGCCAGTGGTCCGGCAACGGCCTCGTGTCATATTACCTTGCTAAGGTTCTTCTTACGGTCAACATCCGGGACAAGAGGACACAGAACATCATCAACCTCGCACTCACATGTTGGAACCTCATCACTGGTTGCACCGGTGCCTTTTTAACCAAGGTTCTCAAGCGCCGCACACAGTACCTTATTGCGTTTGTCGGCATGACTTGTGTCTTCGCCGTTTGGACTGGAGTGAGCGCCGACTTTGCTCAGACGGGAAGCTCATCGGCGGCTTCAGCTGTGGTAGCAATGATCTTCATCTACTACATGTTTTACACCATTATGCACCCCCTTACGTACTCGTTCATCTGCGAAGTTTTCCCCTTCGGGTTGAGGTCCAAGGTAATCCTATCCCTAGCCCTGACCCTTGATATCAAGCTGTTCGTCTGAAGACTGACTCTTGAATGCTTAAAGGGCGTCGGCCTCACGCAAGTCTTCTCCAGAGCCGGCTCGGCATTCAATCAGTTCGTCAACCCGATTGGACTGGGCAATATCGGATGGAAGTTTTACATTGTCTACGTGGTAAGTGCATCCCACAATCGGGCAGTGGCGGATAGGGGAGATGAAGTTGTTTGAGCTGACGTTTCCACCAAGGTTTGGCTTGCCATCGAGACTACGATCATCTATTTCGTATATCCGGAGACAAAGTTAGTTTTCCAATGTATCGTGAGCTTGGTGATGGGTGACTGACAACACGGAACAGGGGACCAACTCTGGAAGAGCTTGCTAACTGTGAGTATCATTTTTCGCTATCACTGATGACAGGACTGTGCTAACCGACCTGACAGTGTTCGAGGACGAGAACCCAATTGAAAAGGGTATGATGAAGGAACGTGCCGAGTTTGAGGAGCGCGAAAGGGCCTGAGCGATCAGATGACGGGTGAAGTGTCTGCCATTTGAGTTTCTGTCCAAAATCTTCACCCTATCTTCATAGCTGGGACTAATCTGGCAGTGAATAAAGCTTTACTGTGAGTGTTGCCTGCGTCGTCTCATCTCTGTTGATAACAATAGGGTTACCTCCGTGCAAAGCTCAACTGCTATCAAGCAATAGCATGCCGTCTCATGTCCGTATATCTGTCGACGTGAACCTAACAATGAACTCTGTGACAGCCACACACATATTTAATTATTGTTGCAGTGTCTTTCAACTCTCACCATTCCATTCCACTCGCTGCGTCCTGCTCCTTCGACCTTTTTATCTCCCGCATATTGGACATCGTCAACCAAGCCACATAATACCATCATCAAGCATCAAGCCCACCAGCAACAAACATGTCCTCGTGGCGGCGCCTTCCCGCCGAGATCCAGAATATGGTTCTCCAGAACCTTGTTGATGCTGACGAGCCCGACCATGACAACCGGCGAAACTATCCGAAGTACAACAAAGAATGGCAGGCCTTCTTCGAACCAGTCTGCTTCGAGACTATCACCTTTATATCCCATCATCGTATGATGGACATGAACAATATCATTACCCCTATCCGACGACGCTCCATCAGGAAGATTGCCCTCGCCTTTGACGCAGACGTCACGTTCGGGATACGGCGCACTAACCTCTTCTTCACCATGAGCGTCTGGCAGCTCTTCCACGAGCTTTCATCGTGGGAAGCGTCCGACGGCCGACAATTGGAGCTGGAGCTTTCTGCCATCCGAGATGACCCGCTAGCAGACGACGCATCTTTGGGACTTCCCTGGGGCGAGTACTGCCGCCGCGAAGCGGACCTCTCGCTTGATCTGTGGCGACGTTGCCGTCCGGCCGAGGCTCCCAACCTGGACCTCCCCGCCATCTTCTGCGCCACAAACCAACAGCTAGATCTCCCAGAAGTCCCGGCGGTCACAACCCTCGCCATCCGCAAGAGTCAAGCCCTCCACTTTTTCGACGCCAGCACCCTCACCAGCACCATCGGACTGATGATATCGAAGCTCCCTCATCTCCGCCACTTTAAGCACGACTACTGGCGCGGAGTTAAGAAAAGCCCCATCTCAATCCGGAGAATTGACCGAACAAAGAAATACAAGAGCCTCGTCTCCGAACACCTTCTATCGAGGCGCTGGCTCCGAAGCGTCACAATCCCGGAAGATTTCACCTGCTGTTTCCAAGACGAGCTTCAAGACGAGCGCCACCCTCACCTCGGCGCGGCTCTGGCAGGGCTCAGCACCGGCT
Organism: Coniochaeta sp. 2T2.1; assembly: GCA_009194965.1. Classification (NCBI taxonomy): domain Eukaryota; kingdom Fungi; phylum Ascomycota; class Sordariomycetes; order Coniochaetales; family Coniochaetaceae; genus Coniochaeta; species Coniochaeta sp. 2T2.1. The sequence goes on along the minus strand of VSMA01000019.1, from coordinate 1,039,792 downwards.
TGGAGGAGCTGCACTCGTCGAGGAACATCGACGCCATGGACCTCTTTTCAGGCCCGGGGGAGCAGGTCGACCCAGCTCGCGGGTGGCCGCACATGCGCACTCTGTCCATGACCGCCGCCGGCCTCCTGGACGAGAACCAACTACAGCCCCTCCTACAATCTGTCGCCGCCGCCGCGGAAGTGATGCCGCGCATCGAGGTGCTAGAGCTCTGGGCGCTGGAGAACAAGAAGATCGGACCCGGGATGCACTGCAAGAAGGCGGGACTCTTCCGGTACGACAGGCTGCAGGAGCGGCCGAGGATCACCTTGATGACGACGTGGGGCGGCGCCGTCGACGGGGACACGGAGGCGGCATGGACCAGTGTGGCGGAGAAGCATGACGAGCGTCACACGTTGATGATCGAGTGTGCCGACATCGACGGGAAGACCTTGCGAAGCCATACCGCCCTGATGGACCTGCTGGTTTCGAAAGACCGCATCATCACGGACAAGGAGGGGTCGGAACGTTACCTCTTCTGCAAACCACCGCGCGGCCAACGCGTACGGGACGGGGCTGCCGCTCCTCCCGCGGCGAGTTCCACGCAATCGTCTCCGTCGCAGGGCCCTTCGGCCGCATGAACACCTCTTGCGTCGTGAGAGCCGGGCAGTGTCGACAGACCGACGTGGAGCGTCTCGCAGAAGCATGGAGTTGGGAGTTTTTTTTTTTTGATCAGCATGTGGATTTGTTCGCAGTGACACTCAACATGGGTAACCTTTTTCCTGGAGGATCAGTTTGAGGTCCGTTGCGTTTGATGGAGGCGTGTCATGGTATTTGAAGGGGAACCAGAACGTGAGGCACGCGAGGCACGCGAGGCACGCGAAGCACGCGAAGCGCACGCACGCATGTTATACTAGATTCATTTGTAATTACATGTCAGACGTCAGACGTCAGCCGAAGAAGCAGTGCTATGCCGAAGATTATATAGGTACATACAATATACATGAAATGTGCCGGCAACATTAAGAAAATGTTGCTCGATGCTCGCTTGATGCCAATGCCCCGAGACTCTCCAGCCTCCACCCCAGCTCATGCTAGCCGCATGGCATTCTCAGGCTTCTCCTGCGGCTTTTCTGCCAGCGTCTTCCTGTACATCCACTGCGCAATTTTCACAGCCGGCTCGTCCACGTGCCGCGTCACCAAATCAGCCATCCATATGGTGAAGGGCAACAAAATAATGTGAGGCACCAAGAAGGAAACCTCCAGACCCAACGGTCCCGTCTTGGGCAAGGGCCAGGCGTTCACCCATGGGGCGAGCATCTTCAGGTCCTGCTCTATCGGCCTGACCAAGCCGACGGCGAAGTAGAGGCGATCGCCGAGGGTGTTGAGGATGGGGCCGTGCATGAGGTAGAGGGCGTACGATATCCGGCCCAGGTACTGGCAGAAGCGCGTCTCGAAGAAGTACTTCACCCAGCCTATCCGAGGGACGGACGCGACAATCATGTTGGAGGCGAAGAAGAGGTAGAACCACTTGTAGTCGTAGACGGCCTGGGGCTTGAGGTAGGCGGCCCAGTGCCAACCGGGGTTGTCCGCCAAATCCCCCAGGTCCGTGGTGAAGGATGGCACACCGGAGAGCCACGTGCCGATGAAGAAGAGATGGTAGACGATGAAGGTCTTGTAGCGTTCCAAGCGCCGGAGCCAGCTGGGGAATTCGCCGTCATTGCGCCTCGCGAGCAGATCCAGGTCGGCCTGGAGCATGCCCGCCATGAAGAGGGCACCGTAGTAGCCGTCGACGATGTAGAGGAAGTAGTAGATCAGGGCGCACTCGCACAGGAGACGTGCCTTTGTCGTTGCCCTCATGAATGCCAAGAGGGCCATGTAGACGATAACCGAGCCCCTCATTTCCAGTCCGATAGACCACAGATGCCTGTTGGCCTCGACCCATGGCTGGTTCTCCTTGAACAGGAAGCTGAAGTTCTTGAACTCGACGTACCACTTGTACAGCTCGGCGCCGTACGTGGCCTGCTTCTCGTTGGTCGACACCCATATGTCGAGGACGTGCCATGACGTGACGAACAGGAAGGTCGTCACAATGATGGGGATGAAGAGGCGGAACCATCGCCGGAAGAAGGCGGAAGCCAAGTTGTCGGCGACCTTCAGGTGCTCCCCGTTCTGGATGAGGCTCAAGGGTTTCACCGAGAGCACATATCCAGAGATGACATAAAAGGTAGCGACGGCTATGTGGCCGCCGCTGAAGAAATTCCTAATCCAGGGAAAGGTGGCAAAGTGAAAGTGATCCTTCCATCCCCAAGCATGCTCAAACCGAGCGAACGAGAAGTCCTGCTGAACGTGCGAGAACAGCTCGTGGTGATGCCAGTAGACCAGGAAGGCGGCGAAACCCCTCAACCCATCCAGATACGCCGTAGACCGGAGCGGCTTGTCGGACTTTGACGGCCAGGACAAGGAGAATATGCTCCTGAGGATCCTCCACGGGCTCAGCGTCTTCTTGGACGGCAGCTCTCCTCCGATGACATCGAGGATGCCCTCGTGCATTGAGGGCATCGCGCGGGGTTATGGCGGTTTCTGAAACGGGTAGACTAGATCAAAGGAGGGAAAGAAGTGAGAAAAAAACAACAACCAAATAATAGGTATGTAACGAGGGAGGGACGAAAGCGATCAAGAAACGATTGACCTTCCTCGGCGCTCAAGACCCTGCGATAAGGCCAACCCAGAGTAAACAGAAGCAGATATCAAGCAAGAGCCGTCAACAGAATCGATTCAAGCATTTCAAAGGCGCAGTGTAACCGGCGCGTGCTGGCAAAGATTGGAAAAGGAGAAGACCCGGCCTGGGGAGGAAAGTAACGGGCCACTGGAGAGTTGGAGACAAGCACTACTGAGCCGAGCACTCATTGGCTTCAACGGCTAGTTTTGACGCGCCGGTTGGGGGGAAAAAAGGGGCGTCGCCTTTTTACAGTACTGTGTACGAGTCGATGTCAAATTCCAGCAAACATGGAAACAGTCGCAGTTGGACTTTCCAATCTTGCAATCCTTGCCTGCCTTTCCCACCTTCTTTCCCTCCCGCAACCCCACTTGGGCCAGGGGGGCAGAAAGGGGCGCGGGGCAAGATCTGCGATGGCCCACGGCGATTGGACAGAGCGTTGAAAAGGGGTCCCGTTGATCTTTCTTGAAAGCAGAAGATTAACTACGTACCTTATTGTTGCAAAGCCAGAAAGCCCAATCCTTAGCGGCTCATGGTTCTCAACAACTGTTGATCTATTCCGAACGGTTTAACACATGAAAAGCCTCCTCTTTCTGCTCCTCTTGTCTCATATATGTCAGGCCTCGGCTTCAAGTTCGTCGGAGAAAAGATGGGACGCAAAAAAATAGAGTTTCGCAGCACAAGAGGCTGCGGCAATGCTGTACCCATATGCCGGCCTTGACAACGGTCTGATGCCACGATTGGTCGGCGTTACTGACGATAATCATCGAGAACAGCAACACTGGACTTGACGGGCAGCAAAAAGCACACGGCAGAGTCGAAGCAATGCTACACGCCGCCAGAGGCGTTCATTACCGTTGGAAGACGTTGTCGCCCTTGCACGAATTCATCAGGATTCCATCATGCAGGTCGCGGTTATTATTAATGCGTGACGATGCTACCCGTCTTCAGAAGTTCAGAGTTCTGTTTTGGGACACCATCTCCGGGTTTACTGCACTCCAAATTATTCAGAAATGTTGCGATTGGTTTATCGTCGTCCATGGTCCGCCACTTCCGAGCTGCGCTTGGCTTCACTTGGCTTCAGCTCGGCCGATCCAAGGTGGCATGGGAGGGTTGAAACGCTTGTCGATCGCTGGTGGAGCACGGAATGGCGATTACTGTACGAATGTGCTGGCCGCTGCTAGTGTAGCACGGTGAAACTTGTTGAAGCTTTTTTTCACTCTCTTCTTTGTTGACACGAAGCAGCAAAACCTGGCAGCAGAGTGGGGGAATAGAGGAGAAGATCAATGAAAGTCTCAGGTCCCGAGTGGTTGGGAGCACAAGAGTTGTCATGCTATGCATCATCCATGTAGTATCTATCAACAAGCACCAGACGAGAGTGCCAGACGGCCACGTTCCTGATTCTGTCGTTGCAGGACACAGAGAATGGGGCTTTCGATGATGCTCCCGATGAGGGCTGCATGAACCGGGACCAGAAGCACAGGCGGCATCTTCACATGCTTACCCCTGGGCCTTACTGGCCGAACTTTGATCGCGTGCCGACGCCAGCAAAACGTCCAGCCATTGACGCCAGTGGCCGCCAGTGGCCGCCAGTGGCCGCCAGTGGCCGCCAGTGCTCTAGCACCACATACAGAGGCCCCGATTGGACAATTCTAGTGAACTGTCCAAGACAATGGCGCTTTTGTAGCGTCCAACGGAGGTGGGGTGATGCCTGGTTCTGCTGGTGTGGCCCTGACTTGTGCAGACCAGGTTTTGGCAATTTGCATGGAGGAGAGAGGGGAGCCCATGAAAATCTTCCAGGGGATGCCGGAGAGGAAACTGGGCCAGCACGGCCGCCATCGATCGCACAGGGGCCCCCCAAAGTGATGAACACGCGACGTGCCATTTGGGCAAGAGATTATGATAAGGGGGCGGGGAATTGAAATGTGCAATGTCATTGGCACGAGTCCCGGTTCCAAGTGGCCCAGGATTTTTCTCTGCCAGAAACCTCCTGTGTCTGTCGGGCTCGAGCTTTTTCGACTTTCGATTTGCGATGCTGTTGTATTTCTCTTTTCCTTCATTCTCAACCTGAACACCGGCCTCGGCTTTAGTTTCACGTTTCGCTGGGTGGACATTCGTTTCCCAATCCTTTTCTCTTTCCCGGTGGATTGAACCATTTTGTGCTCCTAGCTTCACCTTCATGACACTCGCTTTCACCTAGAGCTGGACAGACAGCAGCAAGGCAATTGTCCCCTTCGCATATTCACCTTATACCCTTCTCCCGCACCGTGTCCCATACACGGAACGGGCATAAACACCATCTTGTCCCTGGGATAGGAACAGTTGGTGGCCTTCCCTCCCCCTTCGTGGCCCGGCATGATTGCCAAGATCAACACACCTCTAAACCTGGGTTCTCCGACCCTAGCAGCCACGACGGCGTCGCTCAGGAATCGTCTGCCGACGCAGATGCGGCGATGTATCCCGCTCTACGTCGGCTGTGTGGTGCTGGTGCTCTTCATATTTAACATGAGCCTCTTCCGGTCGAGTCAGCACCACACAATGCTACAACCACCTCTGGCGGCAGGCAAGCAGGCCGTGCCCGCAACAGGCGCAGCAGCAGCAGTACCAGTCGGGAACGCACCAGCAGCAGCACTACCGGCCGGGACGGTGCGCGAAAACTTCCCCAGGAAGATATGGCAGTCCTGGAAGGTCAACCCCCTACAGTTCGAGCGCAAGCACGCCGACGTTGCCCGCTCGTGGGCCGAGAAGAACCCCGAGTACCGGTACGAGGTCCTCACCGACGGAAACCAGATGCAGTACGTCGAGGAGCACTTCGGGCCCATGGGCTTCAACCGACCCGATATCGTCAACTTCTTCCGCGACCTCAAGGACGCCATCGTCAAGGCGGACCTCCTCCGCTACCTGATCATGTACGCCGAGGGCGGTCTCTGGGCCGACATCGACGTCGAGGCCATGAAGCCGATGCAGAAGTTCATCCCCCCCCGCTACGACGTCAAGGACATCGACATGGTGGTGGGCGTCGAGATCGACGAACCCGACTGGAAGGACCACCCCATCTTGGGGCCCAAGTCCCGCTCCTTCTGCCAGTGGACCTTCATGTGCAAGCCCCAGCAGCCCGTCATGATGCGGCTGATCGAGCACATCATGACCTGGCTCACCGAAGTGGCCGCCAACCAGACCGCGACCATCTCCGACGTGCACCTCGACTTCGACCAGATCATCAGCGGCACCGGCCCCTCGGCCTTCACCGAAGCCATCATGACCGAGATGAACATCCTGGCGGAAAAGAACGGCGAGACGAAGAAGATCGAGTGGGACGACTTCCACGACATCTCCGAGTCCAAGGTCGTCAGCCGCGTGCTCGTCCTCACCGTCGAGGCCTTCGCCGCGGGCCAGGGCCACTCCGAGTCCGGCACGCACGACTCCAAGACGGCCCTCGTGCGGCACCACTACCACGCCTCCAACTGGCCCGGCGCGCACCCGCGCTACAACCACCCGGCCTACGGCGAGGTGGAGAAGTGCAACTGGAAGGACGATTGCGTGCGCAGGTGGGACGAGGACGTGGCGGCGTTCAACAAGATGACGCCCGAGGAGCAGGCCGTCGTCGTGGGCGAGAAGGAGCGCGAGCGGCAGGAGCAGAAGGAGAAGGAGGAGCGCGAGAAGAAGGAGCGCGAGGAAGAGGACAGGAGACGGGAGCAGGAGAAGAAGGACAAGGAGATGGAGGAGCTCAAGAGGAAGTGGAGGGATGAGGAGGCCGAGGCGGCCAAGAAGGCCTCCGAGGCGGCCGCGAAGGCTGCCGGGGCCAAGGCGGAAGGGACGCTCACCGCCGAGGAGCCGAAGAAGGAGGAGGGCAAGAAGGACGGGGGGAAGAAGCCATAACCACTTGCCGGGGCTGTGGAAAAAGAATAAATAAGTTTCATTGCGCGCGTTCCTCGTCGGCATTTGGGAAGGAGCTTCATATGTCTTTGGGGGGCAACACATCTTACACAACTCACGAAATCACCATGGAGGATGTGGATAGATGACACGAGAGAGGCGCCAGAGAGGAGAAGATGGAAGGCTCAATGCCTTAAGCTAGACACCAGTCAAGGCAGACGAGGTCGTGCCGAGGGGAGTTTTGCTGTTTTTCTTGAAGAGGATTGCTAGGGCGGTGTTGCTTTGTACATTGGATGGGCGGAGTTGTAACTTTGTATTTTGCTTGGAGAAGCTGTGTGTTCTCTTGTATATAGCTACTTTTGTACCCATCGTCCATTTCTGGGGGTCTGGATCGCTTTTGACGGGCTGGCTCCTCGGGAGGACAGGAACGCAAGTTGGTCGGACTCGGGTTCACTTGAATACCTGATACCTAATCTTCAAGATGATGTGTGCTGCTGGTTTGTGACGGTCCTTACCACCGTAACCCAGGCCACCTCAACAAGTGATACGATAGTTGAAGCAGTAGCCCCTGTCCTGATATCGACTTGAAGCTATCACCAAGCCCGGCACGGCGGACAAGAAGCATTGCTGACGGGCAACGTAGCGGGACAACCCATGACCATGAGTTGAACAGGCATGTACGAAGAACCGGATCTCCTGCCAGGGGCATTTCCATCTGACAGACATGAGACTCGAAGTTCAATGGGCCGGGCAGGTCGTAAGGACCAGTAATCAGCCTTGCAGAAGTCATTTTAAGGTTCTCATCAACCTAAATCTCGACTTCTTGGTGGTTCCACAGTCATCCTGGATGTTGAGACCCTATCCAGCTTGCTGGTCGTCCATGGGAGCGGCGGCTTGCATTGCCTGCTTGGAGCCAAGAGATGACCTCGCTTCGATGAAAGGCGATCAATTGTTATGTAAGCGGTTGAGTCAGGTCACATGATCTAAGGCTCTGGAGGAAATGCTCCGAAATAAGTGCCGAATGTCTCTGGGTGTCTCAGCGATGCCACGGACAGCAAGACAAGCAGCGCTCGACAGCATCATGGCGAGAACGTGTCCGGGGAACAACGTGGAGCAATAGAGCTCATCTGGGGTGCATCTGGCTTCTCCAGACTGACTCTTCGTCGGGCCGGGGAAAGTGGGCAAAGAGCCTCGGTCATGGCTTGGCCCGAAGTTCCCCGGATTTCACATGTCGGCGTCACCAATAAAGACTAACCTCATCGGCACCTGATCCTGACTTCCATCTGTTGCCCATCCTTGACGCATCTCTCTCCAACAAGCATCCAGTCTTCTCATCCCCCACTCAGACCATCAGATCCTCCTGCGCTCTCGAGTCTCGACATATCGTGCACAACTTAATCCTGCCGGACCAACGGAGCTTCCCGCACAGCCGCACCAACCATTGCACTTAGGTTTGTGGTGCCTGATCGGTATTGTGGAAGCTGTTTCCAGCGTACCTGTGTTGCGTTAGTGGCCTGAGGCGAGCCAGTAGGCGCCTGGAGAATCAGCGTTACGCCCCGTAACGCAGGTTCTTGGACCACGTCTTTTGTCGAACCATTGCAGTGCACCGCAGTGCAGTGCCCAGACTTATTGTTGTCGCTCGATTGGAAAGACCAAAGTGCAGCACCGTTTAGAAGAAGGAACGACCCTGAGAAACAAAATAGGAGTCATGCCGTCTGACGCCAGAAATTGCACCACCTCCACCCCCTCCGCTTCCGCCTCCACATCCACTTCCTCAACAACGACATCATCCTCTTCTTCCTCCTCTACTCCCCGCAACAGACTTCAGAACATCGCAAACCACATCATGTCGTCCCCAATAACAACAACAAGCTTCCCGGCTGAGGCTGTGCCTCAAGCACCCGAAGATGCGCTGTTCGGACTGATGCGGGCTTATCGCGCCGACACGAGCAAGGACAAGGTCGATTTGGTGGGGCAACTCTCCCGATCTCGAACAGTCACGGCCTTGTTGACTCTGTGCTAACACACCTGCGCTCCTCCAGGGTATCGGAGCATATCGCGATGACAACGCAAAGCCCTGGGTATTACCCGTCGTCAAGAAAGTAAGTTATCGGCCTTCTCCTGCCGCTGCAAGTCTGGGGGTTGTTCACGCCGCCATCGCGGGGTTGCGAGGTCGATGCGACCACATATCCGCGCCGGAAGCCATGCAATTACCACAGCCAACAGAGAACGGCATGCTAACCATCCCCTCCCCTCCTTCTAGGCCGACGAGATCCTCCGCAATGACCCCGACCTCAACCACGAATACCTCCCCATCGCCGGCCTGGCCCCCTTCACCAGCAAAGCCATCGAGCTGATCCTCGGCGCCGACTCCCCCGCCCTCGCCGACAAGCGCACCGCCTCCGTCCAGACAATCTCGGGCACCGGGGCCGTCCACCTGGGCGCCCTCTTCCTCGCCCGCTTCTACAAGGTCGCCGGCGCCAATCGCGCCATCTACCTCCCCAACCCCACCTGGGCGAACCACAACCAGATCTTCACCAATGTCGGCCTCCCGCTGGCCACTTACCCTTACTTCGACAAGACCACCCGCGGCCTCGCCATCGACGGCATGCTGCAGGCCCTCCGCGACGCACCCGAGCGCAGCATCATCCTCCTGCACCCCTGCGCCCACAATCCGACCGGCGTCGACCCCACCGAGTCGCAGTGGCGCGACATCGCCGCCGTCATGAAGCAGAAGAAGCACTTCCCCTTCTTCGACTGTGCCTACCAGGGCTTTGCGTCCGGCGACCTCGACCGCGACGCCGCCGCCGTGCGCTACTTCGTCGAGCAGGGCTTCGAACTGGTCATCGCGCAGTCCTTCGCCAAGAACTTCGGCCTCTACGGCGAGCGTGCCGGGTGCTTCCACTTCGTCGCTAGCCCCAGCCCGGACGCCGTCAACGTCACCACCCGCGTGGCGTCTCAGCTCGCTATCCTACAGCGCTCCGAGATCAGCAACCCGCCCATCTACGGCGCCAAGATTGCCGCCACGGTGCTCAACGACGAGGCGCTGTTCGCCGAGTGGAAGGAGAACCTGAAGGAGATGTCGGGCCGTATCATCAGCATGCGCAAGGCGTTGAGGTCGAAGCTGGAAGAGCTCGGCACCCCGGGAACGTGGAATCACATCACGGAACAGATCGGCATGTTCTCCTTCACCGGCCTCTCGGAGCCGCAGGTTAAGAGACTGCAGGAGGAGTTCCACATCTACATGACCAAGAACGGGCGGATCAGCATGGCGGGATTGAACACGAGGAACGTGGAGTATGTGGCCAAGTCGATCGACAGGGTGGTGAGGGAGTCTCAGTAGGAGGAGAGTGCCTCCGTGCCGTCGTGGATTGTTGACCTTGTGACGGTGTAGATGAGATGCAGGGGAATGTGCATACTTGTTTTCTGCGCCTGCTATTCATACATCACTCATATCAAAAGTTTGTGTGGGAGGGAGGATGACACTGGTAGACTTCTTTTCTCAGATAGAGTCGGGGCATTTTCCACGTACTCACCTCAGTCAATGCATAAATAGATGTTGGACTCTATCTCGACTCCTCGAAGAGCGACTTGGTGCCGTTGCCAGACTAAAACAACCGCCGCCAAGGGTGGTTCCGGTCAGTGGTCTGATTCAATCCGTATTTCCAACGAAATCGACTGACTGGAAATGGCCAGGGTTAGGGATCCAGTTCGCGTTCGCGATCTCAGGTAGCGAAGCTCGCCGAATCCTCCCGCGATCCCATCTCGTCATACTTTATTTATACCCATTCAGTACGACGTCTGTGTCTGCCCAGCTGTCTCCAGCTTCCCTTCCCCAAACGTAAAACTGCAAAACTCATTATCACTCTTGTCTCCAAGGTCCCCCACATAGCCGAAGATCAAATGGCATCAACCCTCCTCCCCATCCCCGGCCTAACAGCCCTCCGCCTCCTCCCCCTCCTCTCGTCGACGTGCACGCTCCTCTACGCCCGCGACCAGGAATTCTTCCTCTCCCTCCTCAACCGGCCGGACAACACGCGCGCACACAGCAAACGTCTGCTGCCGCCGTACTTCCGGGCGTTTTTCAGACAGGGCGTTGTGTTTGTCGTCGCCTGTCTGGCCGTTACTACCTGGGGGAGCGTGGCGAATCTTTACGTCTCGGGGCGGGTACTGAGGGAGAGGGGCGCGTGGTGGGCGTATGTCGCGGCTGCGACGGGGGCGGTGGGACATTTGGCTTTTGTGCCTGGGGTTGCGGGGAGTATTAGGAGGATTTCGGAGGCGGATGGGATGGAGGAGGGGAGGAAGGAGGGAGAGGTGGACGGGGTGGAAGGGGTGGATGGGGTGGATGTCAATGCTGAGCTGGACGAGTGGTTGGGAGTTAACTGGTGGAGAATGGTGACGGTTGATCTTGGGGCTTGGGTGGCTTGTTGCGTTGCTGTTGGGAGGAGTTTGAGGGCTTGATTGGAGATGGGGTGGTGGTGACGGAGCTGGAAAAGGGGACGAGACTGTTGATGGTTTAGGATGGCAAGGCGGATGCGGTGTTCCTGTTGTGATGGGAAGTTCTGTTGTTCCTGGAGCAGGCGTGGGGTTGGGAGAGATGTGGCAGGACTGGCAGCGCTAAGGTTCCATGGCTTGCATGGCCGGAGTCATCACGACATGTTGGGCGGGCACGACGCGGGGATGAGATTGCCTGACAACGTGGAGAAGAGGGAGCTCTCCCTGAGATGGCCATCGAATAGCTAGCTCGTATGCGTATGTGCGTATACCAAGAAGATTGTCACCAGGGAGAAGTCGGATGATGGAGACACCGAATTAAAGGGAAGCATGCTGGGCGATGGTGAAGGCTACGTTAGAGTTACAGGTCATTATTTGGTCTTCTCTCCTCGGAGTCTCCGACTTCTAGAAGGAGAAGAACATTGCTTCTCAACGCTAAGGAGGCAAAGCATCGTCACGTTTCACTCTAGAATCTAGTGTTTTCAGCTTCTCTTCGCATAACGGATGCCGAATACGGTACTGATTGCAAGCAACATCGCCGGCACAGACGACTCGGGACCGACAAAGACACCCATTGACAATACTCAATGATGCGGGCGCGGATCGTTGCCGCCTCATGGTGAAGTTGGTGAACCATGTTCGTGGCCCGGGAGCAATAAGCATAATGAAATCCTCCTCGACTATCTGTGTGATGGGCACGGTTGATATCTCGAAACACTCCAAGAAAGGGGCGGTGCTGCCTGGATTCAACCGCCCTGGGTGGTTGAGCAGACCACAATCGAAGAAGCCAATTGGTGATGCCAAGGTTTCGAACCTTATCCTCGATATTGAAGGCATTAACTTTCCCATGGATCGTGCGACAGGGTGATTGCCGCCCGTCTTACACGCATATAAACCCCTGGGACCTACAGTGGAAGGATTTCAGCTCTGAACTGCCACCTCGCGGCAAAGCTTAACACAACGCAGGCAAACACTGTGGCACAGCATGTTAGCCGCGGCGGGTTATCGTGTTAATATCGGGGGACGAGGAGGAGCTGAATCCTGGTTGCTCTGCGCCGCATAATCAGAACATCCGGGAAGCTATCACGATGCCACCATACCACATGGATATAGCCGCGTCCCCGTGCGTCCAAGGTAAGCGACGCACACGGTAGATAGATGGCAGTTAGGTTCGGTTCCGCTGATATGGCATCGCTTGAGGAATGAGGATTCGGGCCCGGGGCGAACCAGCGATCTAGCTGTAAGCTTCGACTTGATATAACGTCTCTCCATCCACAGTGCAACGGTCGAACCGGTATGACATCTGTCAAGACTGTCCAGACCGACACCACGGCGAGCAATGGTACTGCTTTTCTGCCGCCATGGATTCCCCGCTGTCCGACTCCCACGGTGTCTACCTTGGTCTGTGGACTAACTGGTCTCGCGGACCTGTCTTCGGCGCCACATTGACTGTCACCCAGAGCAATGGTAATCTGCTCATTGCCTTCTTGTCATTCTTTGTCACATACGTCGGCACGAGATTCTGGAGAATCGCATGTCTGGTCCTCCACTACTCCTACTCCTCGCAGGCGCCCGGTGACGGGCTCTATCATCAGCGACAGGCGATACTCCGGAACTCCACCAATGCCGAAGACGGACTGTATACCATCTTGTGCCTGGGATGGGTGTGGAGGAGGATAGCTCGCCAGACCTGGTACCGGGTCATCCCATTGATCATCTTTACCTCCATATGTGTCGTTGGATGGACACTCGCCGCCGGTTTCTCTTCCAACATATCCACGGCTGTGGGCAACCAAGTCCTCCTCAAGGGGTCCAACTGCGGTGCTATTGACATGGACTTAGACGACACCCTCGTGGACCTGGAAGTATTCTACAACCCATACACTGCCAAACAGATGATGAGTGCAGGCACCTACGCGCAGCAGTGTTACTCTGGAGATGCTAGCAACTCCCAGTATTGCTCGACTTATGTGAAGAAGAACATCACCTCTACGGTCAACACCACTGCAAGTTGCCCTTTCGATAAGAAGATCTGCCTGAGCGACGATGCCAACATCGTCGTGGACACAGGCTACCTCGATAGCCACGAGCACTTCGGACTCAACGCCCCACTGAGCGAACGCTTCCAGTACCGTAGAGTGGCCTCGTGCGCTCCCCTGACCACGGAGAACTACACCACCCAGCGCAATGTGTCCAGTGATCGATCGTATACACGATACATGTACGGCCGCAGTACCATCGCAAACTTCACCTACGAGTACTCTAACGACGCGATGTTTGAGCACTACACTACAAACGGAAGCGGTCCTGCTTTTGACTATGAACTAGGGTACGTCTTCCCTGTTACTGTATTTGCACACCAGCTTTCAGCCTGTACTGACCATGTCATCAGATCGAGAGACGCATACTTCGCCAACGGCACACAGTTCGCTGGTGCTTTCAAACCGATACCCGAACTGCAGCGTACCGACGCAGACCTGGATCTGATATTCTTGTCGGCCAACAAACTCGCCTACACGGCGCCCATCAACGACAGCTGGTTCAAAGCCACGAAACCCTTTCCTGGCACCGTTCGGAGGGTCGGTATCGAAGGCAGACTCCAGGTCTATGGCCAGGACCAGCCAGCTGCTCCGATGGGTTGCACGACACAAGAGCAATATTGTCTCGGAGTCTCGCCGGGCATGAAGCAATGCACACCGCTCAGCGGCGTGGTAGACTCGCTCACGGCGGCGACCGAGCTCTTCGGCTCCCACTCTGAGGGTATGCTGGCTCGGTACAAATGGGCGTTTGCTTCTGCCTTCAAGGTAAGTTGCTACTGAAGCCCTAACAAAACGGGTCAAAACAGGTCTAACACCAATTAGTGGAATCCAAGTGTTGGCGTCGTGGTCAACAGTATGGGTGCGGGATCTCTTCTCGCCAAGCTCCTCCTGTCGACGGGTTCTGCTGGGCAACTCCCGGATAACCAGTGGCAGATTGAGGTCAAGCACTGGCACGACATTACCATGACCAGCCTCCAGGCGAGATTTGTAGACACAGCAAAGGGTCCCACTGAACAAGGCATACTGCCGTGGGTACAGCGGCCCAACAACACGGTGGAAAACTTGCTCTGCAACAGTCAGGTTAGTCTACCGCCTCATACCTCCCCCGAGGGCACCATTGACATGTGCGTCTCCAACAGAAAATAAACACCACCCAGTTCGCATCCTTCAGCGTGTTCGCCCTTCTCCTGACCTTCCTGTTAGGAGGTAGCATCGTGCTCATCTCCTACATCCTCGAACCCCTGATAGCCTGCATCTGGGGACGGGGAAACAAGCGACGCTACTCGCAGATGGAGTGGTGCATCAACGAAACGCTGCAGCTCCAGCGACTGGCCCACGAGATGCGCGGGCGAGGAACGTGGGAACGGACAGGCCAGTTCATACCCGTCACGAGGCCGAGCGAACAGCTGGCGCCGCTGGATCTGAGTGATCCTGGACACCCGGTGTTGATGATGGAGAAGGGATTACGACACAGTAGAACATTTGATAGCGAGTGGTCTACCTCGACGATGTCGCCTACGGATAAGGAGAAGGTGGACTGGTTCGAGTCGCTGCCTTCACCGGCTGACAAGGAGAAGAGTGGCTGGTTTGGCTTGTCACCTTCCGGTACGGGTGGGGAGAAGATGTGACCAAGACGGAACCTTGGGATAGCTTATAGAGGATAGACTACTGTCCAAACAGTCATTGAACTCTGGCTCGACTTCGGCGGCGAATCGTTCTTCGTCGAGCTCGGACTTGTCGAGCGGTCCGGGACTGGGACTTCTTCCTCTAGTCGTGCGCTTCTTCGACTACTGACCCCAGCACCAAGGTCGGCGGTATCTCCCAGAAGCAACATGTGATCATGCCACAGTCAAGCTAGGTCGTTCTGCCCCGGCCAATTGCCGTTGCGTATAGTCCCTGCCAAGGTGTTATCTCAGACATCCGTCTCTCCCAGCTGCTGTGTGCCTCTGACTCATTGCTAAGCCTAGTTGAACCACCCGCACGGAGAGATGCACGAGGATTTGCTAATCGAAACGAGGGCCAGGAACGACTATTTGATACATAGGTTCATCTCGATTCCCGACTGCAGTCAGACCACACGAAGGTATATTGCGGATGTTCTTACCAGTCTCTCCATTCTCTAATGGATACGGTACCGCAATCGTGGAAGTATATCGCTCTCCAGGCCTTACGAGACCCGGTGGTGCATCCTACAATGTGTAAATGGCGGTTGACCCTTTCAGGAGACGAATGGAGACGGTAAATGGATGACAATGCTCAGCTCTCCTATGGTCTACACATGCAATCTGACTGTATTAAGGTACTGTTTAAGACAAGAGCATTTTGGTTTTCTTCATTTGAACATATTGTCGTCTTGAATTCGTTTGTTCCAGCTCAGTTCTGTTTGTATTTGGTTTCGTTGCTTACTCGTGGTTGGCCATATATACGTTCTTTCGAATCATGGATCAGATGGTGACGGCGATCTCTCCATCCACCGGAGGAGAAAGATGGCTCACTGTCAAGGTGGTCGAACAAAAGCGCCCTGGGCCCAACTTCGACATCCGCTGGCTGTCCCGGTGCTACTCGAGGCCATGCTACCTATCTTGGTGCCAACCCAGCGATGATGGGAAATACACTCGCACTCGTGGACCACTCCGGACGTGGTGCACATGCAGAGTTCAAGCTTAAGGAGACCCCATAAGACTTTATTTCTAACCCGTTCAATTTCTCAACTTCCGGCAGCAGCCAATTCAAGTCGGTAAAGGCCAATCCTCTCGTTGTTACACGATTGAAGTTGGCTTTTCAGGTAGGAGACATATCTCACGTACTCATTGCCAACCACTAACGATGGCTAATGACTCCTTAGTTCGCGCCACATCAAGGCAGCTAATGACTCACAAACCACACCTTCAGATTCTCAAGCTCCTTGAGAAGCTCTCCATAATGATGGAAT
Organism: Coniochaeta sp. 2T2.1; assembly: GCA_009194965.1. NCBI lineage: Eukaryota > Fungi > Ascomycota > Sordariomycetes > Coniochaetales > Coniochaetaceae > Coniochaeta > Coniochaeta sp. 2T2.1. The sequence goes on along the minus strand of VSMA01000019.1, from coordinate 1,023,756 downwards.
ACGCGCCAAGGAGCTGGTGCAAACCCCCAGGATGTGGTGGCCCCATTTCCCCGGATCACCGGATCTGAACCTCAGACTGAAGACATCGCTGTCTTCTTGGCAACTTCGCCGGACTAATGACTCGACAGGAAACACGCAGCAATGCAGCATCACAGGAAATCCTTGTCCTCTAGACTCCTTCAGCTCGTCGACGACTCCAGGACGGAGTACTTATATCGGGTCCTTCCCCAGACTTCCCCAGGATCCCCTCTTCCCCAGGTTGTCACGAGGACCACATCTAGACCGAACCCGTCTCTCACACCTAATACGACGCCACTGCAGACATGAGTGATCTTACCCCAGGCACGGTGGAGCCGGCAAGCCCCAGCGACGGGCAACAGAAAGGGGACGGCATGTCGCAGACGAGCGAGAAACGTGACGTCGAGGATATCGACGATGTTGTCGGACGTGACTTTGAGGTCGACGCCGAGGAGTTACCTCCTGGATACTTCACCAGCTCCTTCTTCCTCGGCTCCATGGCCGCCATCTCCCTGGGACTGGTAGCGGGTGTCTCTGGATTTGGGTACGCTGCACCTATTCTCGCAAATATTAATGCGGACATTGGGCCAGTTTGTATTCCCGTCCTCCTCGGAGCAGAAGAGGTGTACAATACTGATCCGATGAATCACTAGGACCCCAACATCGTCTGGGTTGCCCTCTCCTACACTCTCACAAGTGCCGTCGCCCTCACAATTATCGGGCGCGTTTCCGACATCTTTGGCCGTCGCTGGATCTTCGTCGGCGGCGCAGTTCTGGGCGTCATCGGCAGCATCGTCTGTGCCACCGCACAGTCAGTCAACGCTCTGATCGGCGGCACGACCATCATTGGAATCGCCGCTGCGACTCAATTGTCCTACTACTATGTCGTAAGTCAAACCCCTATCAGTATCGTGGTATCGCTTACTGAAACTTTCCTTACCCAGATGGGTGAGCTCGTTCCGATGAAGTACCGTCTAGCCGGCAACGCCGTCTGCTACCTCTTCACCATTCCCGGGTCCGGTATCGCACCAGTCGTCTCTTGGTCGTTGATGCTCGACCACCCGAAGGTCGGCTGGAGAGGCGGCTACTACATCTTGATCGCTCTCAATACCGCTTCCCTGGCCTGCTGGCTTCTCTTCTATCACCCTCCAACGTTCCGGATGAAGCACGGAAACGCCAGTGTCATGAAGTATATCAAGGAGTTCGACTATGTTGGGACAACCATCTATACTGGCGGCCTGTTGATCCTGATCATGGGTCTCAACTGGGGCGGCACTGTCTACGCTTGGGACTCAGCGGCCGTTATCTCGACCATTGTCGTAGGTTTCGTGGCTCTCGTGGCCTTCGTTCTGTGGGAGATCTACGCCAATCTCAAGGAACCGCTCGTGCCGATGCATCTCTTCAACAACCGCAGCTGGAATGCCTCCGTCATTCTCTCCGGTCTCGGTGCCAGCGTGTACTACGCTTTCGCCATTGTCTGGCCTTCAATGGTGAACGTCCTGTACAACGACGGCAGCCAGATCAAGGCGGCTTGGTTCATGAGCTTTGTCGGACTGTTCATCGTCACCGGCGAGATTGTGGGTGGGTTCCTTGCAAAGTATATCGGATACCTCAAGTGGCAGTGCGTTGTATCCGTTGCCATCAGCGCAATCTGCTTCGGATGCATGGCGACCTCGACCGTGGACTCCAAAGTGGCTGCTTGCACTCTCGTATCGCTCGGTGTCTTCTTCATCGGCTGGGCCGAGTCCCTGGCCATCACCATGGTGACGCTCTCAGCCAAGGATCAGAACAACCTGGGCAGTGCCAGTGGAGTGGCGGGTTCAATCCGTTTCTTCATCTCCAGTATTGCTGCAACCGTCTACTCCGTCATTCTTTCCAATCGTCTTACCACGACCATCAGCGAGCAAGTACCGTCTGCAGTTATCGACGCGGGACTCCCATCCAGCAGTGTGGCGGACTTCATCGGCGCTCTTGGCGGCACAGTATCCATGGAGGATGTCAAGGGCGTCACAGCCGACATCATCGCCGCCGGGACAGCAGCATACAAGGAGGCAAATGTGCTTGCCTATCGCACTGTGTTTCTCACGAGCGTGGCGTTCTCCGGCGTTGCCCTCATTTCGAGTTTGCTTCTGCCTGACTTCGACCACCTCCTGACAAACAAGGTCGCGACAACGCTGCAGAGGAGCAACAATGGGAACGAGGTTGTCGGAGAAAAGAGATAGAACAATTGCCAGTGGGATTACGATAGGTACAATTCACTCGTGCCCAGGGTATCAACAACAATCGGTTACAAATAAACTCCCGATACCAGAGCGCTGAACGCCGTGATCACGAACATACTAACCGGGACATGTGTTGTTGAACCCCAGCTTCGGTTGATATAAGTCCCGTTTCGGGCAGAGTACGCCTCCCTTCTCGTCGACCGGTTGACAAAGACAGGGAACCTTTCATCATCCGCCTCGAAATGGACGTCGTTTAGATCTGCTTTTTCTTGTTCATAATCGGTAAAGGAATTCGTCCAGTACGCGTAGTCCACGATACTAGGCAGGTCGCGGCCCCCGTTGAATACGAAGTACGCTTCCTCGAAGAACCCCGTTGGCGCACCGTCCGACCTTCTGAAGTACTCCTGCCTCACCCACATCTCGACAGACGCTGTGAAGTCGGAGAAGCGGATGGTGTAGTTCGCCCTGCCCGGGCCCTCCATGGTCAACTGGAAGGTCGTATGCACCCAGCATCCGTCCTCCTCCACGTCCTGGGAGAAACCGCAGTACCTGGTCAGCTTCGACCGGTCGAAGTTGTTGCAGCTGAGTAGGAACCCCTCTCCTCGAGTCCTGTTGTTCTTGTTGTTGATCATGGACTGCTCCGTCCCGTTGATGGTCCACACCGGCAACAGTGATGTCGATCGCTTCGGGTCTTCGGCCAAAGTAGCTGGTATGCCGCCAGCTGTGAACGGGCCTGGGACGGTGCCATTGGTGACGAGCAGATCCCTCAAGCCAACGCCATCTATGGGACGGTTGAGCTCGCCAGTCTTGGGCATGAAGGACAGCTCGATGTCGAGAGTTACGCCATCGCTATCTTCGCTCCAGTAACTGCTCATGATGGGGCAGATCCTGAGCGTGGCGCCGCGCTGGGTGGGAAACTCCCAATCCGTCGGGCATGTGATGGTGTCGTTGTAGTTCTTCTGCACCGCGCCGCGAGGCAGGCCGAGGTTTGCGCTCATGGAGCCGAAGTACTTGATGCAATATTCATATTGGTTGAGCACTGTCTCCGCTCTTCCTGTCTGGATGATGGCGAGGAGTAACGTTGTGACCAGGAAAGCAGCCCCGGAACGAATGTTAGGGGCCATTTTGGACAAAGCGATGTGAGATCTTTGTCCAGTTCATGACGGGGACAACGCGTGCAGCGTTATTCTTCGCGTTTTATCGAGGATACGGGGTACTGTAGCCCCAAAAGGAGGCGTCGCCAAGACTCGTTGGTTTCCTGAAATAACAACATCGACGCCCAATGACGAAGTCTTACACTGAGTTGAGGGCAGAAAGGTGAAGACGGCGCAATACGCCTCCGTCTTGGCAACCCGTCCAGACACCGATGACTGTTAGCTGGTTAGCAATTAACATCAACGAAACATCACCAACTCTGCAAACAATCACGGTTCCAAGACTAATAATGCACGCACAGGAAGCAAAGTCATCTCCCAGACGACAACACGAGTTCCGAACGCGTGATTGTGGGCAGATGGCTCCGCGTCAGTCAAGCTCGAGCTTGTCTTCACGAAGGTTCGAAGGATCGCGCACTGCAACATGGATGAATCGATGGATTATGACCCTGCATAAATGCTGCACGTGTACCGAGAAATCTTCTTCCAGCAAGGAGATCCTGAAGGCATGGTCTAGATCCTTTGAGCTTTTGCCGCAAGCTGGAGGAGTTGGGTGACAGAAGGATTTAATGAGAACTTAAAAGTTAAAGTTCGGGCCGCGCCGTTACATCAGGGGATTCCTGCCTGGCGTCATCGCGGAATTGGACCGTTGGACCGATGGGGTTCAGGGAGGGAGCCTGTCGAACTCAGCAGCAGAGGATGGGACTCGATCTCTACCTATCATCAAACACGTGTTGGCAGCTTGGGGGGAGCTTCAGGTAGGCCACGTGGGTGAGCGGCGATCAGGAACAAAACATTTGGGCTAGGGAGGTCAGGTCGAGAAGGCCGCACGCCGGACTCGGTCCAGTCGCGAATCCTCACCGAGCGCGACACACCATCGAAACCGACCACATCGGCGAGGCCGTGGAAACCTTGCGGCCCGAATATTTGGACGTGGAAACTTCCAGCTGCCAGCAGGCCATTGAATCCTTCGAGTTATGTTTCCCCTGGCCCAAGTCCCAGCACAATCCAATATTACTACTCTGTAGTGACCGACAACGGAAGGTCACCCTCGAAACATATCGCCGACCGCATGCTGGCGGCTATGTCTTTGTTCTCTTTGGGGATGGGTTGCCACGTTGTAGAATCCTCCCTATACACACAAAGAGGATGCGGTAGTCGGGACGGCATCCCTCTTTGGTGTAGGGAACGAAAGACATGGGGCCGCCGTGAGTCCTTTGGGGTGCGTATTCAAGGCCAACTTCCCAATCTATCAGATGCTAAGGTCACTAACCCTGGATTGACGATGTAGTAGCAACTTCGAAGGATGCCCGAAGGATTATCATGATAACCTCAGGAAGGTCGGAAGGGCACTGGCCGTCGATAGGAAAAGGAGAAGCGAGGCTCTCCAAAACTGTATATAAAGCAAGTGCTTCGACATGCTTCAACTGCAGAACAGCCTAGATAGCAGATCAAGCAAATCATCGCCAGCTCAACAGTCCTTCCTTCTCCCAAGGGGTCACTCCTTACGCTCCTCTTCACCTTACTTTCGTTTGCTTTTGCTCCTGGTATTCATTCAAGACTCCCCGAGTCCTCGCTTGCCATAATGTTCTCTAACATGTACTCCTCCCTCGCCGTCCTCGGTCTCGCGGCGCTCTCCAGTGCCATGCCGTTGGTCACCCCTGACCACGTCCCTCAAGTTGGTACCAGCACCACCGACGTCAAGACCTTCGCAGCAGCCTCCTTCTCCTGCTCCTCCCCGGTCTCGGGCCTCTCAGCCTCCGACTGCAATTACATGTCGCAGATCGGCATGGCTGGGCAGGGCACCAACGCCCGTAGTAACAACGGGAACATCTGGATCGGCTCTGACGGACCAAACAAGTTCCTCTACACCAACAGGGCTAACACCCCGATCATCCTCATCGTCTGGGACAACCCTCCGAACGACTACCAGTCCTCCTTCATGAACGTGCGCACCTCCAAGATCTCCTACTCCCTCGCTGCCGGCGCCTCCGTCACCGTCTCCATGGCGAACGGCGTGAGCGGCGGCTGGTCGGCGCTGTACAACCACAAGACGACCCTCAGTCAGTACGGCCAGATCTACAACACCTGGGCGGAGTTCACCACCGGAAACTACGCCACCGTCGACATCTCACGCGAGGTCAATATGGGCGGCAACACCATGGACGCCAAGGTCTCCACCGGCTGCACGACCAACATGAACACCTGCGCCTTCGTTTGCAAAAGCGGCAACACCTGCGGTACCTCGGGCTCATACGACCTGATCAACTGCTCGGGGAAGAACGCAGCCTATGGGCTGTATAATGGGAACCCGTCGGGCGGCTGCCAGGGCTGGTCCAACGGCAGCGGCCGCATCGATGCCAGCTTCTATTAAAGAAAGGTGGTTAGTTTTGTGGGGCGGTGTGTGTTCAATGGGGGTTCTCGGTCAGTCGTTACCACTTCGTTTCTTTGTCCATATTTAGCTCGGGGATTTGAGTACATAGAGTCGGACGTCTGGGGTTGTATATATGACCTCTCCTTTTCTGTATATATTAAAGATAGTGTCGCGTAGCGGCAGACGGTAAATATCGATGTCGTGATTTGTCCGTTCAGCCACATACCAATACTTCTGCTCCATGATGTCCATGGTAGCAATCGTTCTTTATCCAGTGACTGGGAAACAAATATGTCCGGTATTGTACATTGCTTGGAAACCCTCCACAAACTTCCACGACGCGCTTTGCTCAACTATTGACCATAATCACACGACTCTACCCAACACCGACGTGACTAGCGTCGTCGGCGTCGCTTCCACAGTAGGCGCGGCCAGAATCCCTCCCAGCAGACCACTCGATGTCGAACTCGAGCTGCTGGATCCGGACGACGATCCGCCTTGCCCACCACCGCCGCCAAGCACGGTGGACACAATGCAGCCGAGACCGAGGAGTCCGCAGTCTGACGAGCTTCCACCTGAGCTTTGTGCCGGTTGCGACTGGCTTGGGCTTGCTGTGGTGCTTTGACTCTGACTCTGGCTCTGACTTTGGGACTGGGACTGGGTCTGGCTCGACGTCTGGCTTGCTGTCTGTGATTGGGACTGGCTTTGGCTCTGTGTCTGTGACGTCTGCGACTGAGTCGTCTGAGATGTCGACACCGACGAGGAGGAAGATGATGTTGAACCTGGTGATCCGGTGATGATTGTCATGATAGTTGTCACGACGACGGAGTTTTGGCTGCTACTGGACGATGGTGCAGGTGCTGAAGTGGTACTAGATGACTGCGAGCTGGACTGGGATGCCGATGACGAGGGTGCCTGAGAGCTGTTTGGAGTCTGTAAACTCGTTGATGGGGCAGCTGAAGATGACTGTGCGGCACTGCTACTCGCGGATGTCGACTGTGTCGGGGTTGTGGAGGTTCCGGAAGACGAAGACTTGGACGTGTGATTCATTGTCAGACTTGGGCTCGCGGATATGATGCTCGACAGGATGCTGGACAGATATGCACTGCCAGTCAAGGAGTTCGACCCCGATGCCGAAGAGCTCTGGCTCGGGGCAGCTGTGCTGGAAGACGAGGAGCTGCCGCTTACCTGGCTGGAACTTTGCGACGACTGCGACTGCGATTGGGAAGAAGACGACGTTGGTTGTGCGGATGAAGACGAGGGGCTTGGCTGAGAGGATTGCGATGACTGAGACGAGCTTGCGGGTTGAGCGGAACTCGACGGCTGAGCCAAGCTTGAGCTTGGGGCAGCGGTGCCGGAAGATTGGGAACTGCTGCTACTGGCCTGGCTCGAGCTCTGTGAAGGCTGGGATTGAGAACTTGAAGTCGGCTGCGAAGATGATGCAGCAGAGGAGGAGCTGGGGGCAGACGAAGGCGCCGCAGGTGATGACTGTGACTGAGAACTTTGAGACGAGGAGCCAGATGCCGGTCCGCTGGGGCCGATGATCGTAGTCACAATTGTTGTAAACTGCCCGGGCTGACTGGTTGATGCACCGGTGGATGCAGTGGGAGTCGAACCGGATGTTGACTGGCTGGGAGCAGCTGATGTTGACGATGCAGCAGGCTGGCTTGCCGAGGACGAGCTTGTAGTTGCCCCAGAAGTCAGTGCAGATAAGGTCGGTTGCGAGACCGAAATGTTGGAGAATGATAAGCTGGGCTGAGACGGCGAGATGTCGGAGAAGGACATGCTCGACATTGAGACGCTCGACACCAACATGCTGCTGCTTGTTGTACTGTCCCTTGCTCTCATCCTCATGTGATGGCTGCCATCAACCCCTGAACATTTATTAGCAGTAATCACGGTAAGTTTCTGCCAAAAACGTACCTAGCGCGTGCGTGAGCACGAAAAGGGTCGTAATGAAGGACAAGCAGGCCATTCTGGATATTCTTATCGAGCGATCAGCGTGGGCAAGGATGGTTGCAAGTGGTTCCCTGGGTCTCGTCAATGCAACAGAACAAGTGCTGAGGGGACCACGGCGAGACGGTACAACTTACAATGTCTTTATACCTGGCCAGCGGCTTCCAACCGATGAGAACCGCTGTATGTTGCTCCTCGAGCGTGAACAAGATCCCTTCCCTTCCATGAGGTCATCGCCCAACTCGTCCCATCATCTATTCCTTCCTTTCCCCCATGCGATAGCACGAACGATCAAGGTTTGGTAGGAAACAAGACTCCCGTAGAAACATGTTTCATCATCATATCGGGCATGGTATTGCCCAATCCAGGAAATTTATGGACATCCAAGAAGCGCAACGGTACCTTGCATGGGGAGTTCGCTGACCTGACACGGGCTAATGTATATAACAATCCAGGCATAGATATTATCGGCTATCTTGGGTGGCCTTGCAGCGCTCGGCTATATAAACAGCCCCGCCGCCAGGGCCCGAACGAAGGAAACGAAAGTTGGGCAACCGGCTATTTGCAGAGCCTTGGTGACGTCGATGAGTGGGTTGGAGGAATTGGTTCGTCAACCGAGCTCGACTCTACAACCGTCGGCACTCTGCAAGACTAGTGTGACAGTCTGCTTCTCGACGCCAAGCATCTGCACACTTCTCCCTGCAGGGAGCTTGATGGTTGGATAGCGAAGCAGGATGCTCACCACGGCCAATGCTGCTTCCGTCAAGGCAAAGTCCACTATCACGTGTTAGCTGGTCTCCGGTACAGAAGAAGATCGCTTGCCTAAGGTCGTTCGGGGTTAGGGGACTTGCAGACTCACTCCCCAGACATGTTCGCGGGCCGGCACCGAAGGGGAGATACCCGAAATTGCGTGTGACTTTCTGCTGGAAAAGGGGTAGATCCTCGTCCCACCTCTCCGGGCGAAAGCCTTCGGCGTCCATGCCGTAGAGATCGGGACGTCGATGGAGGGCATAAACATTGAAGTTTACCAGAGTACCTGCAACTATCAAAATGGGTGATGTACGGTCAGGCCCTCCGCCGGTCGGGAGGATGGTCGTTCTGCTGGCCTCGCGGCAGTTGATAGGCACCGGAGGGTATAAGCGCAGAGCTGGTCACGGGTTAGACACCTTCAGTCCCTTCCAGGCGCATGGCACTTACTCTCTTTCAGAACGTTCTGGAGATACCTCAGTCCACGAAGATCCGATCTACTTATCTGGTCGTGGACCCCCTCCCATTCGGAGACCTGTGAGCGTAGCTTTTCCATCACCTGGGGATGCCTCACAAGGAGGAAACTGTTCAAATACCGTAAGCCCATTTGAGTCATTGCAATGCGATGAAAACACCATAGAGCACTCACAATGTCCAAGAGAGGAGGCATGCAGTAGTGTCTCGACCGGCGACGAGCATATTGATGATCTGACCTCTGAGAGTAGCTCTATCGTGGCACCCTTCCGCGACGCCTTGTAAAAGCGAAGAGCATCCACGATTCGAACCATTATTCAGCTGTTTGTCCATCAAGTGCTGATCAATGATCTGGTCGGCGAAGATCTGGACCCCACGACAGGACTTCCGCCATTCACGACCCTCGAAGAGCCGAGACAAGTGTGCGGTACGAAAGCGCATCGCAATATAGCTTTGGGCAGTATCGAAATTGTCCGCAAAAGCTCGCTCGGGTGAGCCTTCCTCTGACCCAAGTGACCCGACTGACTTGCCGAACAGAAAGGCAGTCGTGACGTCCAAGGAAAACCGGAAGAAGATGGGTTGAAGGTCGACGACACCACCAGACTGGGGTAGAGAGTCCAACAGATCGTCAATCGGTTCAATGAAGACCTCGAGGTCTTCATATCGTCGATACGCAACTTGTGGCCTCAGGAGATCTCTCGAACGCTTCCACGCCTGGCCCTCTTGGGTGAAAATGCCGTCACCGAGCAAGTCAAACGTGCATTGTCGCCGGACTCCGAAGCTCCAATCTGATTTGACGTCAGCGCAGATCGCTTGCAAAAATCGGTTGCAGTAATACTTACCATCGACGTTGCTCGATAACATGGCTTCGAGGTTCTCGGGATCAGCCGTGTCATAGACTTGTCGAAGCAAGATATTCTGCTCGAATGTGTATCCCGTCTCGCGAAATGTGGCGAGGCAGAACTCCAAGAATCGCGATTCGGACAGCGCTCTGAAGCCCTGCTTAACGCGGTCAAGTCCCAAAGGTAGCTCGTTCACGAGCAAGGGCGGTGTTTGACAGCCATGCTCGGAAGCGAGCGCATCATGCTGCTTGGAGCGTGAGCACAGACATGCTTGATCTCGAGGTGGCTGCAAAAAGGGGCTGGAACTATGACGTACCTTCTGCTGCCTCCGGCTCCGCCTAACAGAGCCCCAGCCTGCCACGAAGAGTGCGAGAACATAAAGAAGATAGTGCATCTTACCTGCTGGATGTTGGGTACACCCAATGCGTCTGTTCGGCCTTCCGTATCAACTCCGACAACTGTTCGTAAGAGGCAAAGCCGATGCATCCAAGAAGGTCTTCGGCAACTTCAGCAGTTCCAAAGATGCAAAGTCAAACAACAGGCCCGGAAAGATTCCGCTTGTATTCCGCTCATACTGATCTGCATTGAATGAGGAACGGGGTGGGCCACTGTTCGATGTCCGGATGAACCTTCGTGGCCCGGACGGGGACCCCATCCCCCGGCAAGGAAGCGAGCTACAGTTCCGCCAGGATAACCGGTAGCACCGCCATCTTCGCCTCAACATCGTCTGTTCTTTTCAGACGCGCATACCCCTCAACCCTCGGTACCATCCTTTCGTGAACGTAATACAGCCAGAAAGTACCCATACCCAGCATCCACTTCACTCTCTTTCCGTTCACAGCCGCTATTGTATCCCTCAACGCTGGTATGATATCTCTACCATCCATGCCCCCACTGCATTCTGCATCCGCGAGACTGTACTTTGCAACCTCGATGTAATAATTCTCCCCTTTCCAGTCTGACACCTTCAACTTGCCATATTCGATGGCCGCCTTCCATCTGTTTTGGGCTTCTTTCCAGTTATGCTGCATATGCGAGACTTGAGCCAGGTTGCAGAGAACGGCGAAATGTCTGATCTGCTCGTCGTACCATGACTCCACGGCTTCGATTCGCCGGAACCTCTCGCTCAAGCCTAGAAGCTCCTTCTCCGCGGAGGCATAACGCTCAGGTGCATGCTTCCCTTGATGCACTAGAGTCATGGCATGGATCATTTCCAGCCACATGGTGTCGCTTTCCCGGGCATTGTGGCGTGCTTCTGGCGTAAGGTAGCCTCTCTCGAACATACGGCTGTCGACAGCTCTCGACAAGACGTACGCGACTAGCTCACAGGGACGCATCCCCTCCGCCAAAGGCACCTTCTCACCGAAGTTGGTTCCTTTTTTCGCGAGATCTGCAAAGATGGCTGGCCCGTCTGCCGTGTTCTCGGTTTCCAAGACCAGCTGGGCGAAATCACCAATAGCCCAGCCCTCCTCGCGGCTGCCCCGGTCTGCCTACACCTCGCAGAATTCCTTCAAGTCAAAATACGCTTCTTTAAACTGTCCGAAATCCTTTGCCAACTTCCCACGCATGCGTACGCCCAAGCCTAGGACGTAACGCTCAAGCGTAGAAGGGGTCTCGGGGTCCAGGGGCTTCCAGGCACCGATATAATCCGCCCGTTTTTGCCAACGTTCGCGCGGACTCAGACCGGGCTCAGGGAGATGGTATTCTACCGTCAAGGCGCGCAGAATACCCACTTCAGCGTTGTCTCGGTTTGTCCAGCCCTGTCGGTCGCTGCGCGTGTCGAGGTTGTTCAAAAACCTTTCTGCTGCGGCGCAACCATCGTACAGCTTTCCTAGCTTGTAGTACTCGAGTGGGAGTCGCTTTGCCCATAGGCGAGCGTGGAGGAACACGCTGTTGGAGCCCTTGATCAACATCTCGACGAGCGTTATGAGCTTTAGATCCGTCTGGTCGTCATCCGCGTAGTTGCCTATGGCTTCCAGGAGAGCTCGGCCATGACCTCGCAGAACTCAATTACACGCAAGCCCCAAAAGCCGCGGAATGACTTGACGAGGTCGGTATGGTCTTTTCCTAGTTTCTCGATGTTGCGTAGACATTGTTGGACTTGGTATGTCATTTGTCTTCTCAGTGGTATACTAAGCAAGTGTTATTTTCGCTTGTTCTTAGGGCGACCAACGCTGGTGGAACTTACGACTTCTCCAAACCAGCTTCAAGCACCGGGTGAGCTTGAGCAAGTAGCGTCAATGCCGGACTAATGACCTTAATGATGTCGTCCTGAGCCTCAAAATCCCGGACAAATTGATACAAAGATGGGTGAAGAATTATCGACCCTCTGTTGCCTTCTGTGTGATCAAAAACTTCGTCCCGAGCAATCAGAGATGAGTGCTACAGGTTCGTCATTGCGATGTCGAACCCCGGACTGCTAACAAGGTCGATGATGTCGTCGGGAACAAAGCTCCCCTGTGGTGGCGTGAGCTCACCCTCGCCGTTGGTTGCCCACCGAAGGCGTTTCTCCACAGCTCTGCCGAAGAACGAGACGGTCGTTTTGGTCCGATCGAGCCAAACCATGGTGGAAAGGAGCAGATACGCATTCGGGTTCTGCTGCCGAAGGCTGTTGAGTCTGATGCGGAAGAGAGACTCGGCGGAAAGCTTGTAACGGGCGGAGGAAGCATGATAGCCGAGAATGGTGTGCCTGGATTTCCGATGGCTCATCATCCGGAGACAGTCCTGTACAGTGGCTTCGAACGACACCATGTACGCAGCCGTGTTCTCCACCATTGCAGGAATAAGCCCAAGCATGCCGACTAGAGCAGTTACATCGTCCTCGATATCGGCTCGCTGCGCGATAGGAACACCAGCCCTAGAGTAAAGCAAGTCGCGTGCTTCTTGAACGCCCAGGGGGCGCATCTGAATAACCTTGTGGACTGTAGGGTCCGTAGTATTGTCACGGGTTTGACTGGTCAGTAAGATGTGACCATGATTCACCTCCGGAAGCTTGAAATAGTTCAAGGCCAGGAAGTCGTTGTCGTTGTCGAAGATGAACAGCCACGACTTCTCCTGACGCAAAAACTCGCGGAGGTCCTGCAGCTCGCGCCCATTCGACTTTGGCAGCCCAATGCTGCCGTGGAGATTGACAATTTCCGCTCGCAACGTCTGAATGTTAGTGGCTTCCGCGAAGAAGATAAAGCTGTACCGAAATTCGTTCTCCCGAGCGAACTTGAGTGTAGTCTCGGTTTTCCCAAGCCCACCATCTCCGTAGATCATGGCAACACGATGAGGGCAGACACCCTCGGGTCCCACACCTTTCACTTGCTCCGGATGAGGAAAGAAGCTCTCGTGTAATTGTTGTAGGACGTCTCTCCTCCCCTTGAAATAGCTAGAGGAGTCCCAAGGGATAAAGACCCGGGCATTGCTTGACACGATTCCATTTTTCATGAAGTCTGACAAGCAGCCAACTAACTGCTGAAAAACTTCGTCGTGTGCGTCTTCATATTTTGCGATGTTTCGATGATCGCGTTCGACGCCGAAGAGCTTCTCCGTCGGAATGTGTAATACGGCGGAATCCTTGGTCACTACCTGTGTAGCGAGAGGCCATTGTCAACGGGATTCGACTGGCACAGCAGACAGTCATGTAAGAACGCGCTGTTAGCTTACCACGGAGGTCATGCATGGAATTGCCTTGAAGGCATGCAGCTCGTAGAAGCTGGCGACGGGTAACCGTCTCTGATTGACGATCTGCCGGAACTCTTCGGCAATGGCGGAGCTAAAGCGGAATCAGACTTAGGCGTTGCACTGCCCAGAACGGGTGCGCACGTGTCTTACAGTTCCGGTGACCGCATCTTGAGGGCTTTCACAAAGCGCTGGGGACCACCTCCGACGGCAGCGAACCGTAATATCTTGTCGGCCACGTCCGCTAATGCACTTCCCCGATGGGGCGTTGCCAGGAACGTGATGCCTTCCACGGACCATAGGATGTGCCTAAGAGAAAGGGCGTTATTGCTGATAATTAAGGCCTAGCAAACCGTGTCAGATTAGTAGATTGTTAGAGTAGGGAGCTGCGCGTCCGCACGTACCTTTTTAAGCACAAGGCCACCCAGTGAGTGGACTACGAAGATGAGAGGACATATACGTTGCTATGGACCTGGTTAGCCTTTGATCGACCCAAGTATCTCGCAGCTGAATGCCTACCTCAGAGGTTGAGCGGACTCTTTCGAGACCATGGATCAGCTGCCACGCAGCATCCTCGATATCAAGATCAAGCTTGGTGCCAAGCTGACCGGCAGCGTACCCGAATGTCATTGTACGGGTAGCCCCTAGAGCAGTTGTCATCTTTAGCAAAAGATCTCGAGGCCAGGAAATGTCGTCTTCGGTTGTCCATGTCTTCATGAAGTGACCTGTGAGGCCATGGATAGTGACGATACTGAGTTCAGGACAGAAGTGTTAAAAAAAAAGACGGACGGAGACGAGAGATGCGGACTGATAGGACACGCACTCAGCTGTGATGCCATCTCGCTGATCATCCGATGTGCCGCTTAGTATAACCAGACCCGATACACTGGTTGAACCTTCGCTGGCAACGGAGGCCTTGTGTCGACCAACGGACGGACGCGAGGAGGTCCCGTGTAGCCGAGTCATGTTGACCGACTGGCTAACTGGCAGCTACTAGAGTCAGTCTCGGCGACAAGCGCGATACTGAAGAACGGGAGACTGGAATTCGGTGGTGTCCAAACTGGCGATGGCCGGAAGATAAGGCAGATCAGGGCGGGCGTCTGGCCAGCAGCCTTGAGCTAAGTGTGGGTGGCATGATTGATTGATGGGAGGGATGGCTGCGTTGCACAGAATGCACATCCACCCCCCGCGAGTACATCTGCATCCCAGCCGTATCGCCGATATGCATCAAATGCTATGGAAGCTGTGAGAAGCGCCAGCCTCGCCATCTATCGCAACACCGCGACCCCTCGGGAGGTGCAAAGAGGTTTGGCTCCGCTCTTTCTCACTGAACTGTTCACAAGAGATTGAATGGACAGAGCAGCTGGCCAGGACAGTCACCACGGTTGTTCATGCCAAACCCACTGCGAATCAACGTCAGCTTCGGATACAATCCTCTCGACCGGTTAACTAACGAATGCCGTTATCAGAAACATTCGGAATCTGTGTTTTCCCTCAAACAGAAGTGCCTGTCAAGTGGTTGGTTGGGGAGGGTGACGGGGATGCAGGCTGCGATGAGGGATGGCGTCCAACCCATGGCCCATTTCGATGTTATTGGCTGGCAAGTGAATGCACCGCGGATCACTGCAGCTTCCAACGCCAACAGACACTGCGCACCAGCGGCACATTGCCATCAGTTTCCGACAATCCAGACCGGGCCGGATGCATTGCTTGAAACGGAGAAGGCCAATCAACGAAGCAAGTTTGTGTTGCGCATCCTTCGTGCTGCTCTAGACTCTGTCAAGATCAGCATATTTTATCCGGTTCAGCCACCCTTGGGTTTTCTGAATCTCTGGGAAAGACTTGTGTCCCTTCTACGAGTTCAACGTGCGCATAATGAAATACACCTATATTGCAGCCTCCTTCCTGCTGCCATGGACAGCCGTGGTTGCATACAACGCATGTGGTGGCTACTCTGTGACCAGTAATACGATCCATGCAGACCTGGATATCATCGGCACCGGATGTGCATCATACGGCCCTGACGTATTGCATCTAAAGCTTATTGTCGAATACCAATCGAGAAGCAGGCTACACATCGTCATCCGGGACAGAGATGCAACGAGATACACGGTACCGGAAGATATCATCCCTCGACCAGGTCTATCAACATCAGCGACAGAGCAGGACTCTAAGCTCACTTTCACGTACACCAAGTCCCCATTTGCTCTTCGGGTGGCCAGAGCATCAATCGGGGAAGTGCTGTTCGACACGTCGGAAAATAACCTGATCTTCCAACCCCAGTTTCTCCGCCTCAAGACAGGGTTGCCCAGAGATCCGAATATTTATGGGCTCGGAGAACATATCGATTCATTTCGGCTGTCCAACGACGACTATATCAGGACTCTGTGGGCTAGAGACCTCGGATGGAGTGCCGTACGGCGAGAACTTGTATGGAAGTCACCCAGTCTACTTCGAATACAGGTCCACCGGTACGCATGTTGTCTTCCTGCTGAACTCCAACGGCATGGATATCAAGCTACGCCGAGAAAGCAGCGAAAAGAGCTCGATGGAGTTTATTGCTATTGGGGGCGTGCTGGATCTCTACTTCCTCGCCGGCCCTACACCAGTCGAAGTCTCGCGTCAATATGCTGAGGTCGTCGGCACACCTGCTATGGTACCTTACTGGAGCCTCGGATTCCATCAATGTAAGTTTGGCTACCAGGACTGGTTCCAAGTGGCAGAGGTTATTGCAAACTACTCAGCTGCCGGGATTCCACTGGAGACGATGTGGACAGACATCGATTACCTTGACCACCGCCGCGTCTTCTCCCTGGACTCCCATAGGTTTCCGCTTGCGAAGATGAGGGACATCGTCCATCACCTGCACGATCACCAACAACAGTATATCTTGATGGTTGACCCTGCTGTCGCGAAGTGGGACTATCCAGCATACAACCAAGGCCGAGAACCGGATGTCTTTCTCAAGGCCGAGAATGGCGAATATTTCGAAGGAGTTGTCTGGCCTGGAGTTGCAGTCTTCCCGGACTGGTATCACCCGAATGCGTCGACCTACTGGCTTCAACAGATCCGACAGTCCTTTAGGCCAGACACTGGTATCGATATTGATGGTGTCTGGATCGACATGAACGAACCGGCCAGCATGTGCCGCTTCCCGTGCCGTGACCCTCCCGGTGAGGCCGAAATGCTAGGGATGCCTCCTGAACCACCACCTCTCCGTGATCCACCACGTCAGTTACCGGGTTTCGGTGGCCATGGCACAAAGGCAGATGCAAACCCGAAGAACCAGAAGTGGGATTATGGAGCTGCAAGGTTCCCTATCAGTGGTAACGAGAACCAGCAGCGCTTGCATGGCCGAGGCATGCACCACACTGAGGAGGACCTCATATCTCCCCCGTACAGAATTCACAATGGTGGGCCATCGGGTAACTTGAGTGATCTGACCGTCCACACTGACTTGGTGCATGCAAATGGCATGCTCGAGTATGATTTGCACAACCTCTACGGAACCAGTAAGGCGAGGAAATGTCCACTGTCGCTTTGTCTCAGCTAAATAGGAGCAGTGATGGGAATGGTGACGCGCCATGCAATGCTTCAAAGGCGACGGGGACTCAAGCCATTTATCGTGACCAGAAGTTCTTTCGCAGGTTCCGGAAAATACGTACAGAAATGGTTGGGGTACAACGCCTCGAGGTGGGATCACTAGTGAGTAACACAAACTCTACCAAACGTCAACACGTGTGTAAGAGCTGACATCTGCGTAACTCACCAGCCGCTCGTCTATCGCCGGTCTACTAGCATTTGCTTCCGTCTTCCAGATGCCGATGGTTGGGTCTGATGTAAGTCCTCCCAATCACTAGCACACTCTGCGTCTTCTGACATAATCTGCAAAGGTGTGTGGCTTCAAGCTTACGCCCAGTGACAAGCTTTGTGCGCGCTGGACAACCTTGGGAGCATTCGCGCCGTTCTTCAGGAACCATGCACACGACGAGGCTCCGCCCCAGGAGTTCTACCTGTGGCCACTCGTAGCAAAGGCCGCCAAGTATGCCATATCAGTCCGATACAGACTTTTGGACTACTTGTATACGGCGCTACAACAGCAGTCGATAGACGGAACACCGGCCATCAACCCGCTCTGGTACATTTACCCGAATGACTCGAACACGTATGGGCTGGACCTGCAATACTTCTACGGAAACTGCCTGCTCGTCTCACCCGTCACTGAAGAAAACGCGACAGATGTGCGTATCTATCTGCCCGACGACATATTTTACAACTTTGAGACGGGCGAGCCCGTTCGCGGACATGGCGACTTTGTCTATATCAAGGATGTGCCCTTTGACCGCATCCCACTTCACGTTCGCGGCGGCTGTGTTGTCCCGCTCCGCGTCGAGAGCGCAAATACCACGACGGAGCTCCGCAAGAAGAGCTTTGAGCTTCTCGTAGCGCCCGGTCTGTGTGAAGGCTCGGCTAAGGGGGCGTTGTATCTTGATGATGGCATATCGCTCAATGGCGGCGAGAATCCTCTCTGGCTCACCTTCCGCTTCGCTGACGGCCTTATTCACACTTCAGCGGTCACTAGCAGTCAGTTCTCGGCTGATACAGGGGACGGGATTTCGTCTGATTTAGGCTCTCGACCTCTGACGCATTCTGACGGAGGAGATTGGATGAATTATGCCGGGATTCGAATCCATCGGGTCGGAATTCTCGGAGGATTGCAAGGCCTGTCAGGCGAGAAGGCAGCCGCTGACTACCCTTATGTCTCGACACCATATCACAAACATGCGGAACTATAATCTGAGGAGATTTACGTATTCGGGTAGGTCTCACTGCTTACTTGGCTAGCCTTTATCAGGGATGAAGCTTCACGCTGCCTAAAGCTCAGCCTTCAGAACGGCGTGTTGGGAAATTGAACGCCTCTTGGCAGCATTGGGGCTGACTTAAAAGAATAACCCATATGGTGTCCTCGGCGTTAAATGTGCCGCATGGGGGACAAATTGTTCTCCCAACAGACCTTCAAATGAACGCGGCGGTCGAGCTTCGTACCGTTTCCCCGAAAGCAATTACTGTACTCGACAACAATCATGGCAACCGGGAAATCAGCACCAAAGAGCAATGGCTCTGTGCTCTCAATACGACGCTTGTACCGACCGCTGGGGTTCGCGACGGTCGCTGGGTTCATTCTATTCCTTGTCTTCACCGGCAGCCTGCTTTGCTTCGCTGTCAATCGCATCAACCACTACCTCCATTTCGACTTTTGTGTCGAGGGACCAACAACAGGCAGACCGGGGAGGCCCCGCGAAGTCCCGGGCGAATGCTACTGGTTCAGACGCGGTCTTGAACGCTTTGGCTATGCCATTCACATCTATGCGATTATTCCAGCCGCGTTTCTGGCGTGTCTGCAGTTCATACCCGCCCTGCAGAGAGCGAAACTAGTCCTATTCCACCGCATAAATGGCTACATTGTTCTTCCCCTAGCTGTGGTTGGGGCCGTCGGAGCTGTGATCATCGGAGTGCGAGCCGTGGGCGGCCCTCTTACCTTCCAATTAGGCAATATCTTTGCCGCGACCTTGTTCGTTACGGAGTTGGCGATGGCATATGTCAGTATTAGGAAGCTGCGGATCGATCAGCATCGCGAGTGGATGCTCAGGGCCTGGATCGGTGTGAGTACTCACTCCATCAAGTTCACACGTAGGGCGTTACACGCTGGAACTTGCTGACGGCTTGTCATCATCAGGCTTCCTTCATTGTCTCAATGCGGCCCATCTTCTTGCTCGTCGCATTGAAGATAAGCGGCCCAAATTCGCCATACTACGTGGCAATGGACTGCAAAGTAATCGACTACATGTTGAAGGGGTCCCACGACAGGATCATGGAGCTGGCACCAGGATGCGCCGCATACGTGAGGGGAGAGAAACCCGCGCAATGGACTGCTATTCAGGCCAACTTGGATCTTAGTCGCAAGGACCCGGTTGGGGCCGCAGCTGCGATCCAAGTATCGTTCCCGGCGGTCGGTATGCTACTCTATCTTATACACCTTGTTGGGGCCGAAATCTACGTGAGTGGTACCATCTATCTCTCCCACTAGGGTGCGGACACAAGCTGATACAGAATGTACAGATACATATGACGTCTGCAGAGTCCGAGAGACTCAAGGTGCTTTCGAAGCAGAGGCAGATGCTGCGGGCACAGGCACTGTTGGGCGAGGTCCCTAGCGAGCAGGTTCCGGCTATTGAGCAACCCGCCATATTGGATCTGAAGTCTGGTAGTCACTAAGACGATGGACGTGGTCGAACAGTATCCGACTTTTGTATGACATATCGGCTACATACATATGACGAAAGGGTTTCTCACTCAAAGGCTAGTTCCATGTCTCCATTCGCTATCACAGGTTCTCGAACTGCATATCCTCCCTCACCTGCCAGCCAAGGACATGCACCTCTGACGTCCACCGCATCTTGTTTCGTGTCTTTCGTTGTTTCTTGGATTGCTTATTTGCCCCAACCTGCCTGGTTGTTGATAATGTCCGCTGTTGACTCGACCCCACGCTTGCCCCAGCCAGCTTGGTTGTTTATAATGTCTGCCGTCGACTCAGTTCCACGTTTCCCCCAGCCAGCCTGGTTGTTGATGATGTCGGCGGTAGAGGTGACATCTCTCTTGCCCCAGCCAGCCTGGTTGTTGATTATGTCGGCGGTAGAGGTGACATCTCTCTTGCCCCAGCCAGCCTGGTTGTTGATGATGTCGGCGGTAGACGCTTCGTCTCTCTTGCCCCAGCCAGCCTGGTTGTTGATGATGTCGGCGGTAGACGCTTCGTCTCTCTTGCCCCAGCCAGCCTGGTTGTTGATGATGTCGGCGGTAGACGCTTCGTCTCTCTTGCCCCAGCCAGCCTGGTTGTTGATGATGTCGGCGGTAGACGCTTCGTCTCTCTTGCCCCAGCCAGCCTGGTTGTTGATGATGTCGGCGGTAGACGCTTCGTCTCTCTTGCCCCAGCCAGCCTGGTTGTTGATGATGTCGGCGGTAGACGCTTCGTCTCTCTTGCCCCAGCCAGCCTGGTTGTTGATAATGTCCGCGTTCGAGACCGGGGCGGCGGATACGGCGCCCAACAGGGCAACGACGAACGAGATGATATGAGCGGTCTTCATGATTGCTTAGATACGGGCGACAATAATACTTTGGTCGCGAGTAACGCTCGGTCTCAAGTCTCAACGCGGTGCAAGGTTGGCCTTATAGCTACGGTGATATGGTCCATAGCCCAATCCCGTGAGAGGCGTTGACACTTCGACCTCGGACTCCTTGCGACCCCGTATAGAGATTACCAACACTCAACTGGTAGTTTCGCACATGCGGTGCACAGGTTGGATGGAGATGTAACGTGTGGTGGTAGCCATTGGTCCGCCGTCACGGTCAAAGGACAAAGGAATGAGGAGAAAGCACAGCAGTGACACCGCATGCAGTTGACTGCTACGTAACACAGCTATGCAAAAGGAGGCCCTCATACATGGATAGTATGGGTCTGGCACCATCAAGAGACTGACCATGCCTTGCGCTCAGGGATTTAGGGAGTGAGCGATATCGAGGCCAGTTCGGACAAAACGAAACAACTCACTCATCTGACCTCCAGCCCAGAGTCGTTGACGGATCAAACCAGCAACTCATCATGCCTAGTATGGCACTTCCCTTCAGAGCACCACATCAATACAGTTCCCTGAAGAGCGCAGATGATGAAGAGCAACTTGCTAGTTTGGCACGACGCCAACCCAGAGATGCACTCCGAACGCGACTCCTCTGGATCTCTGCAGTTCTGAACGTGTTTCTCTTGTCAATTATCGGATGGCGCTGGTTTGTTTCAAATGGGACGGTCCACCGATCTCATTATCTCCCAAATGAAGTCTATTGTAAGCATACCCCTTTTCTCGCTCGCGCCGTTTCTGATTGTTCTTTCAGCACCTGCACTTCCAGCTGTGGAATACAAGACCGTTGTCTTCAAAAGCAGCCTTCACGGCGGCTTCACAGACTACCAGGGTTCTTCTGATGAGGTCAACGCTCGTTGGGAAGCACTCTACAACAAAATGGCCATTTCCCAGATCTCGGCAGAGCAGGCGGCCAAGCTCCCCAATGCCACGACCCCTACAGCATGGGACTCGTCGCAGTACATGGTGGAACTGGACGTCTTCCACCAGCTCCACTGCCTCAACGCGCTCCGCAAGCTAGTATACCCCCGACAGTTCCCAATAGATCTGACATCGTCCTCCGACGAGGCGTTGGACAATGTGTACCACTTGGAGCACTGCTACGACCAGCTGCGGCAGTCTTTGCAGTGCTCGGCCGACATCAGCACGATTTACTGGGAGTGGAGTCGCGAGAAGAAGAAGATGCTTGGGAGTTTGGAGACCACGCACACTTGTCGCGACTTTGACAGGATCCGGGAATGGGCGCTAGACCATCAGCTTCGAGGGGAGTTTGACTGGTGGCAGGAGGTTGAGGGGGCGCCGATAAAGAAACCTAAGGTTGGCGAGCATATCGATGCGCATGACCATATGCATGGAGCTTAGAGGTCAACACTACACATAGAGGTCGCCACGGGCTATGTTACAATCAGGTTTCATTTGAGAGCTATCGAAAATGAAAGCTCAAAGTAACGGTCCACTGTCCGCAAGTATGGCACGTGTGATTATCAGTCAACCAAAGTTCCACGCATCATCGGTCTTGCAAGGCCGCCAACGTTGACATTGTGCCCGCATTAGACCCCATACTCGTCATAACAGCCATGCATTACGAGGCACGATTGTGAGTCTGTGTTCGATAGCAACATGTGCGGTTCGATCCATATCGGGTAAAGTAAAGCCGATGTGCATATCCAGATCTAAGTGGAATCACCGGGTTTCGCCAGTCCAGCCCTGAGATTCGTCAAGCTTGGATATGCACGGCAGATCAAGTCAAATTCTACCGACAACACCTGCCTAACTAGGTTATAAGTCACTACGAATGGGCTTTCTACATGTAAGCATGCGGGGAATATGGCTACCTATTCTGTAACGTTTCTCAGCTTTGATACTTTGTACAGTTAACGGCATGGTCGCATATGCATGCGCTTGCGATGGAAAGTACGACCTGGCCAATGACACAAGGTATCACCATGCCTAACGATAACATGCGGTCAGAAAACAAACCTTGACTTCGAACATTAGAAGCATGTCCAACTCGAGGCAAACTAAGCGGCGTATGTTAAAGTACGGTGGATTAGTAGTTTGGTGAACTCTGTTGCGTTCTATTACCGATCTTGGGCCACGGTGTTGATGTTCTGAAAGTGATCCGAAACATAAGCGAAAATCAATTCAGGGGCAAACAAACAATCGGAACAGCCATAGCGCCTAGCTTTTTCAACCGCCACAAGCCTAAGAACAAACAGGATACTTCGCAAAAATCTTGCTCCCAGAATCCCTCATTCCATCGCCCGTCTCTCCGCCCCCGATCATCTCGGCGCAATGCGTGGTATGATGATAGTTGATCGAATAGCTATCGATTCTCCTCCCGCTATCCATCATAGCCCGATGCATCCTCTTCCACACATACATGCAGTGCGTGACATGCCAGTCGAAGCTCGTGTGGACAAATGGAAACTCGCCAGTCCGCACATCGTTCAGCGACACTTGCGCGCCGTTGCCCAAGCGCCACTCCCAGCTTCTGCCGGCGTACATGAGCTCCGCGTCGGCGTCGTCCTCGGGTCTGATACAGTCTGCCGGAAGCCAGGAGTGCAGTACAATGTCGAATTTGCAGCCTAGGGACCTGGCTTCTGACGGTGAGTTTCCGCAGTCGCCGTGAGACCAGCTCTTTGGAAGGCCGGTGACAGGGTCTGAGCCGGGGCGCTCGGGTGGGAAGATGCGGTTCGGTGGTGAAGTCGAGGGCGTTGTCGATGAGGCGTATGAGATCAACCCCATGGTCAGGAGGCCGAGCAAGAATGCAGAAGCGGAAATGATTAGGTTTGCTCGCCAATGCAGTCTTGGTGGACGAGGAGGTGAGAATGATAAATCATCGTCGCCCGATTCACTCGCGAGCGACTCTTGCTTGATGAACGGTACGTTTTCTTGCCCTAGATCGTTCATGTTTGGATTCCAGATTTTTCCCAGAGTTTGGCGGAACAAAATCTCAAGTGTGTTTCTTGTTCGCCGTTCCTGGATGGTGTTTTCAGGTCCGTGGCAGATGAAAGGCGTGAGGAGTTCCTCTTACACCACCGCAGCAAAGTCTTGCCGGATTGCGGGAGGGGAAAATACGGACGGAGGTTCAGAAAGGAACAAGGCGGGTGTGGTGTCACTGAAGGATTGTCAAGTGAAGCATGCATAGCTCGTCCTCAGATCGACTATTGCTACGTTGCAGATGGGTTACACTGGATAGTCAGTCACGGTCTCCATGTACAATGGCTGGAAGGTAAGATGCAATGCATGTCGGCCTCCAATCGCACGACTTTCAATTCAGCACCCATGACTAGCTCTTTGGTATGTACTTCTCAAGTGATGAAGACTTCCATCGTGTCTGCATACTCGAAACGAGTCATGCTCAGTTTCCACTACCATGTTCAAGTTTCCAGCCATCAAATCTCTCTATACGCCTGTTTCTGAGGCGGAAGCCAGCAGTGACGACCATGTCGGCGACAAAGGCTTACTGTTGCCAAAACACTCAAACACCAGATGCAAACAACGCAGAATATGGACGCCATCACCGGCGACTCATATAGCCATTATCCTCAGTGAAATCTTTATTCTCGCTATCTTACTTGCCAGCTACATTGCTCTAAGGAGAGAGAAGAATGCATTAACTCCGGCAACCGACTCATTGGATGGATTGTCCCTCCTTGCGACAACATACAACACCACGATGACATTCCATAACCAGTCCGACTTACTTCGGTCATCCGATGAGGCGGATATGTATTGGGCGCGGTTGCTAGAGAGCGGCGGCGTTGTGTCTTTGAACACTGAGTGGGCTCGTCAGTCGGGCCTCCGGAAGTCCGCTGCGTCTCCAACGGACCCGAGCCAGAGCATATACCAGGTCGACATCTTCCACGCCTTACACTGCATGGTGAGTCGGTCGTGAGACAGCTTATCACATTCCAATTACTAAACTGTACAACAGAATGCAATCAGGCAGATGCTCATGTCTCCGACTCCGCCGCCTTTCAACGAGATACATATGCTACACTGTCTGGATTACATCCGGCACGAGCTGCTATGTCATCCAGACATGACACTCGTGACAACAAACGATCTCGAAGAGTTCGTCTTGGACAACCAACATCAATGCAAGGATTACGGTGCGATGTTGGGCTGGCTCGAGCGACATCGGTGGAAAGAGTTCCCTGAGTGGCTGAAGACAAAAGAGACAACGCCTAGGCTGACATAGCATATGCGCGGATACATTTCGGATACATTTTCTAGAGCTCTATGCCGTGGTACCCGAATGGTCGTGCTAAGCCCCGATGTTTCTGACACAGAGAGAATCTCACCTTTGACTTTGTCAGCACTTGCTTACGACCTGAATGATACGCGTCGTATTTAGAGGCTCGATTAGGATGAAGGAAACACCGGTAGGATCCAGTTTTGGTCCCAACACGCTCTGTCGCCAATGGCGACGAAGTCAGACTGCGGGGGAGATGCCCTCTGTGACGATACGCAACTTCATAGTGTATCAAGTAATGGAGTGTACCTTGAGATCCGATTGGGAAGTAACAATCGGCGGCATGGCATATAAGTAGCCCTTGCAGTACGTGCGCGCCCTAAGCACATTGCGAAACATATGGCGATGCATTCCTCCAATTCACAATGTTCAAGTGTTGAACCTAAAGTCTAGTATCACAAGCACTCGCCTGCCACTCTTCAGGGGAACAAGCCAGCTCAACTACAAAATGGCATCAGACAGTAAGACCCAAATGCCCAGTCAACAGGATTGAGACTTCAATTTGATTCGCTAACATTTTGTCAACAGCTCAGGGCTTCAAGTGGGCCAAGCTGGTCCGGACCTGGAGGGAAGACACCGAGGATAGCCTCAACAAGGTGAACATCGACGCATCCAAGGCTGTAGTCAAAGAAATCAACAGCAGAGTCCCCTTCAGCAAGGCGTCATTCATACACGATCTCGGAACCGGTAGTGGCCCCGTGGTAGAGCAGCTCTTCAGCTCCTACGGATCCGAGATCCCCGAGTCGGCCCGGATTCTGGCCTCGGACAACTCCCCTATGATGCTCGACGAGATAAGGGAACGCCAGCGGCTTCGAATTAGCGCCGGAAAGAAGGTCTGGGAGAGACTGGAGATACAAACGATCGATGCGGAAAATATGGAAGGGATCCCGGACAACTCCACATCCCATGTTCTTGCTGGGTATCTGATGTACGGGGTCTCGGACCACAAGAAGCTGCTGTCCGAGGCAAAGAGGACCATGACTCCTGACGGCGTGTTTGGATACAGCGTCAACACCGTTGCGCCCTGGGTCACCATCCTGCGACAAGTCAGCAATGTCCGTCCGGATAAGATCGCCCCCTACCCGCCGGCCGAGTGGCACACGCAGGAGTCAAACACCAAGGTGATGGAGGATGCTGGGTTCAAAGACATCAAGACCAAGGAGGTGGATATCGACATGTGGTACAATAGTTACGAGGGCGTAGTGGACTATTTGCTCGACATGATGCCGTTTATGCCGATGCTGTTGGCGGGCATGACGGAGGAGGAGATGGCAAAGTTTCGGGACCACATGATCGCGCAGTTGATGAGCGAGAGCCCAACTCTTCCGGGGAAGTTTGCTGGGAAAGCTATGCTGGTGACGGGGAGGAAGTAAGACGAAGAAGTCCAAATAAGCTTCCGAGTCGCTTGTGATCGGGCCGCTGGTTAGTTTTCGGGACTTGGGGGCTGTATTTGCCGGGGAGATCACTTAAGCGATATGGACAGGGCTGTTCTCACTTGTGGTTAGTAGAGCTACCTTTTGCCGCATAAAAGGAAGCCAAAGTCATTGCTCTTAGCGACCTTGACGCGATGAATGTCGATAATCGACCGAGGCTGGCTTCTGCCGATGCCATCGTCATCAAGGAAGCCGATGCAAGGGTCAGACCGGGATTCAGGGGCAAGTGGACCGCCTTAGTCAGCTGTTCTCCGCTTGAGTAATTACATAATTGCTGACGAGCATCAGCGTCGTCACTTCACGTCGTGATCTCGGCGCGTCGCCCTTGTCGGCTCCTTTTGATGTTCGCTCAACACACACCGAATTGCAACATCTCAACCTTCCGTTTCACGCCCCGGGTGTCCGAGAATACCACCTCGGCCAAGTCTTCAAGATCTGAAGCAATGTCCCGTCCATCCAATCGGTATCACTTCCGCGGAGGTGGTAACTCGCACGTGGAAATGCCATGTTACACAACAACGCCTCTAAAATCCTATCCAGCCCAGGACCCCTGAAGCGGTGATAATTGTTACGCTTTCGTCAACAGTCACAATGAGACCGGTCAACATTTTCAGGAACTTCGATGGCTGCCTCCGGGAGGAACAGCCGTCTGACTGATGAAGGCCCGATGGCAGCATGCTGTCCGGTTCGACACTCCAGACAAGTGTTGCAAAGTCATGGCGGTTAAGTTACCATAGAGCGTGGATCAGACATCACAGAGGGGTATAAAGACGTGAGACTTGGGCGTCGCCGACAGAGGGGGAACCATGAAAAGCACCGACTCGGGTACCAGCGCTATATCGACATGATGCTTGCCCGATATCTTCTCCTCCCCGCCTGCCTAGCAGTAGCCGAGGCTGTTCCGCAGCTGGAAACGATTATGCTTCACCTTCACAGATTCGTTCTTACATCGTGGAGCTCTCTGATGGCCAAGATGCAACGGCCTTTTATGCAGATCTGGCAGCATACCATATCGTAGTAACCCCCCGCTACAACCTGACATATGCCCTGTTCACCGGCTGCTCCTTCGACCTACAGGAGACGGCGTCTGCTAATGTTCAGTCCACCATCAACAACATCGCGACTCTACCAACTGTCAAGCAAATCTGGCCTAGCGTCCGGCCGACCACTGACAATCCGTCTGGTGGAAATACACGGCGCAAACGGGCAAGCAGCGTGGCAAACGCAGCCCCTAAGACCACCAGCCTCCCACAAGCACGCCAGGCTGCCAATGACACATGGGCAACACATGTCATGGCGCAGGTCGATCGGCTACGAGCCCAGGGCATCACTGGTAAAGGCGTGAAGGTTGGGCTGGTGGATAGCGGTGTCGACTTCAAGCATCCAGCATTGGGAGGCTGTTTTGGACCAGGATGCCTCATTTCGTACGGCCGAGACTTCTACGAGAACAAAACAGAGCCTTACGACAACTGCAATGGCCACGGGACCCACGTTGCGGGGATCCTAGCGGCGCAAAGCAACAACCCCTACAGGCTTACCGGTGTTGCTCCCGGTGTGACTGTCGGCATGTACCGGGTTACGGGCTGTACTCAGTCAGTTGATCTGGACCTGGCAATCATGGGCATCAATCAAGCCTACGAAGATGGTAGCGACATCATTAGCATCTCCTCGGGATTCGGCGCACGCTGGAGCGAAGACCCTATCGCGGTGGTCATGGAGCGCATCGTCGACAAGGGAGTCATCTGCGTTGCTGCTACGGGGAACGTTGGAAGACAAGGGCTGTTTCCGACCACGGACGGGTCCCCGGCAGTCGGACGCGGCGTGGCTGCCATTGCTTCGGTGGTCAACACTGTCGTCCCTCAGAACCTCACCGTCTCGGCCTATACGGTCGGTTCCGCAGACAATGCGACCACGGAAGATTTTGCATGGCAAGTCGGCTACAGGAACTCTTCGATTCCTTGGGTTGGTACATACCAGGTCTATGCTACGAGCCGTGACAGCAACGTGACGGACGACGCTTGTGCACCACTCCCTGCCGATACGCCGGATCTCGGCAACTACGTTGTGCTGGTCCGCTTAGGCACGGCATGCCGATATGAAGACCAGTCACAGAACCTGGGCGCTAAGAACGCACAAAGGATCATGTTCTATGGACCATCAGAGATGTGAGTGCCCTGCCGACTTCTTGCCCATAACGATGGCTGACATAAGACTAGCACACGCGGTACGGACCTGTTCCCCGTGCAAGCCGTCGCAGGTGTTACTCCTCAGAGTCAGGGTGAAGAATGGATCGACATCATGAAGTCGGGCCACGATGTGTTTCTGCATTTCCCTGCAACTGTGGATTCGAACACGGCTAACAGGACCTTGATATTCTCGCCTAATCCCCTCACAGGCGGCTACGTAAGTCCGAACAGCGCATGGGGTCTGCCATTTGAGCTGGATGTCAAGCCCACCTTTTCGGCGCCGGGGGCCAACATCCTGTCCACATGGCCGCTGGATCTCGGCGGCTACTCCGTTCAATCCGGTACCTCAATGGCGACGCCATTTGCCGCCGGGGTGTACGCCCTGCTCATCGAGGCGCGCAAAACGAAGGACCCAGCTACCCTCCAGCGCATCCTCTCCTCCGTTGCCAAGCCGAATCTCTTCAATGACGGCAGGACAGCAACCTCGAACAGACTCGCACCGGTGGCACAGCAAGGTGCAGGGTTGATCCAGGCATTCGATGCAGCGACAGTGACTACTTTGCTGGGCATCGGGAGCATTTCTTTCAACGACACCGACCACTTCGTCAGTGAGGTTAGCATCAGCATCACCAATACTGGTAGCGCAGACCAGACCTACCAACTCGGATACGTTAACACCCTGACCATGTATACCTTTGAGGACACAACGGACTGGTTCCTGGCAGGGTTCCCGAACCCTGTAGCTGAAGGTTACGCTAGCCTGACATTTCCAGTTCCAACCGTGACTGTTCCAGCCGGGGCTTCACTCAACGTCACCGTGAGAGCCTCCCCTCCCGCCGGGCTCGATTCAGGCCGTCTACCAGTCTATGGCGGCTACATCACCCTCAACAGCACCAGCGGCGAGAACCTCTCCATTCCATACGCCGGTGTGGCGGGTAGCATGTACGACACCCCCATCGTCAACCCCAGTCCCCGAGGTACCTACCTCGAACGCGACATCCATAACGACATCCCGCCCGGAGTGCCGGCAAACAGTACGTTCACTGTCCCCGTCCCTTCGTCGCCGACGCCACCAGAGGAGATACCCCCCGGCGTGACGATCCCCGGTATCCACGTTGGCACCACCCTCGGCACTGAGATGGTCAGGCTGTTGGTAGTGCCACTGGAGATCAACGGTACCCTCCCAACTACGGATATCCTGGGGTACAAGGCCGCGGGGGAGCTCCCGTTCTCGACTGGCTACATTGACGGGCGGGTGGACGTGGACGTCGGGTTCACCGGAATGCTTCCGGATGGAACGATTATACCGGAGGGCCGTTACGAGTTTCGCATTCTCGCTTTGAGGATCTTTGGGCGACGGGATAAGGTGAAGGACTACCAGAGCCTTGGGTATCCGTTCAACATTCGGTACATCACGAAGGGGACTGCGTAACGGGCTGCGTGGAGAAATACTCGCACTGATCTCAGTTCGATGGACAATACAGTATGCTACACAGCTACACCTAAACGCACAATTGAGCAATCCCACGATTAGCCGACGAGACGACGATTGGTAGGCTAGTGCACTAACATGCGAATTCCTGCCACCCCAAGTCCTACCACAGGTGCAGACACTTCCGCCAATCCACAAATCGATTTCCTGAATCAATGACTACGCGTTCCCACCTCGATGTCCCGCCAGAAGGTTATCAATAGCTCGCTGACCGACAGCACTATATCCCTCCACAAATCTCTCCCCATACGGCTGCATGAACGTATCATACGTCGTCTCTGGCTTCGTCCGACACAGCCAAGTCAGCGCGTCCACGGTACCTGAAACTAAGTCCTCATTCGGGAACTCCCTAACTACAGCAGCGTACTCCTCCTCGGGAATGCCGTAAGCCGGGCCGATGAAGTCCAACACGATGCCAGTCCCTACCGCTGCCACCTCCGGCTCCTTGTAGGTGAAGTACTTGGGCTCGGTGTGCAGAGCAATCGCATCCCACACCAGCTGAACCCTGCGCTCCTCCCATTCCCTGCCTCTGCTATGCGAGCGGATGAAGTTCCTCGCCGCAATGGCGCCGTCGACCTCGAACCGGCGGTCGTGGCTGACGAGCGAGGAGTTGAAGGTCCGATCCCAGCCGAGATCGTGCAAGATGATGGCGACGGCGTGTACTTCTTCGTCGACTGTCGCGGCGAGGGTGGCGTTGTGGTGGAGGAGGAGCGAGCCGAAGAGCCAGGAGCGCATGATGTGTCTGTATACTGTGTCGTCGGCGTGTGACTGGGCGTAGACTTGCGCCGCGCGGATTAGGGGCGTGTCGGGGACGGGGACGCCTGCTATTGTGCGTTTTGGGTAGCGGTCTGGCAGAGGGTAGACTGGGTTGTTGTCTGATAGGGAGGAGGAGAGACATGTCGCCGCGAGGGCGAGGCTGGTTATCACGGAGGCCAGCATTATGTTAGTACATGCGCGTATATGTTTGGGGGCAGTACGTCCTGGGGCTCCTCTCCGACTTATATACCAGTAACCCGGACGACAGGGCTACGTCAGGGACTGGAATGGCATGTACTGGCTAACTAGAAACGAATTTGAGCGACACGCAATATTGTGTCATTAATCCTGCGCAGTCGAGAGAATAATTTGCACTAGTTTTATAATTGTTGCTGAGTCGCGAACACACTCCGAGTTGTATCGGACCTTAACTGTCGTGCAACCGACACCCATCGGACTTGGCATTTTGTCCACCAAGCACACGCCTCAAGCCATTGAATCTAAGCTATTCTCTCTCCCTCTGTTCCCTCCGTCCCATCACGGGGTCCCATGTACATAATATCATGCAAAACCTGCACCCACTCATCGCCATCCCTCCTCCACCAGTACTGCACCTTCACCAACATCTCGCCATCAGGCATGGGGAACCACAAGTCCACCCTCGTGCCCACCCAACCTTCCTTCTCGGCCTGCTTCCTGAGCTCCGCCGACGTGCTGTCAATGTGCGCGACGACGTCGTCGCTCTCGAACACGAACTCATCGTCCCTCAGCAGGCGAATCGTTGCGCCCGGCTTGGCGCCGTCGCCCTTGTTGTTCATGCTCGCGCCGTTCTTGACTCCTTCTTTCAGGAGCGCGACTATGGTCGCGCCATCTTTGGCTGCGTAGGACGGGGCGGGCCGGCAGATTTGCTTGCAGTCGGGTGCGTAGTAAGCACCCTTTGCGCGGGGGTCGACGGTGCTGTAGTAGGCGATGAAGCGCAACTTGATTAGGTCGAAGACTTCCGGGGTGACTGACGACATGATAACGAAGTGGCAGGCTTGATATGGTTGTTCGAAGTGTTTGATAGATGTTGGTGATTTGGAATGCTGAGCCTGCCTGTTCAGTGATGTTGAGCTTCAAGCTCGTATATATAGGGTAACCCGTCAATACTAATCACCGCAGGGACTTGCAGCCGGAGTTGCATTCCAAGCTTCTCGGTTAACGAGCACAGTGTTAGTATAACGATTGGATTAAACACCGCTAAAGGATCAAGGCAATCGAGTCCTTAGCACTCCCTTCTCTGCACGCTTACCACGCAAACAACAACGGCGACGTCCAAGTAAACGACGACAAACAGACGATGATGGGTTTGCAGCAGCGTCCAGACTTGTGGTCTGGTCCATTATATCTGATCTGGTACAGGAAACCGGGAGTCAGCTGTCGATGTGTAATCTCGATGTCCTCGTCTGACACATCGTTGGATAACTAATCCACCCCTGACGAGCCTACATGCATCTGGCACGCCATCAAACGGATGCCTGCAACCGTCTCATCATTGGCCTCGATCGAGCCTCCATTGATGTCAGTCTGTCAGCAGTAAAACAGGCTCATGATCTAATTTCTCCGTCAGCATACATTGCTATTTACGCATAGTCGTATTCGCTAGCCCAGCCAGCTACACTTCTGAAGCAGTTCGGTAATTTCATAGAAGGTCAGCACTGGGGGAAAGGCAGTGAATCCGACAGTTAAATGTGCGATCATGGCAGCGCAAAAAGGGGACACTGGCATGGCGGCGGGCTCTGGTGAGGTGATAGGACAACCACATCTTTTTCATCAACAACTAAAAGCACCCGATACCTACCATCCAGTATGGCTAAGTTCACGCCCATTCCGGTGATATCAACAGGTGAAGTCCCTCCCTCAACCACAACTAGAGATGACCTCATCTCGACTCTACCAGGCCTCCTCCCATTCTACGACAAATATCCAGAAATAGTCTACACACAAGCAGATCCATCCTTCGCAGTTCTCAACACAACCCTGACCAACGCCGTCATCCCCGCCACCATCATCCGCCCGCAGACTGAGGAGCACGTCCAAGCCGCTGTCCGAGCTGCCGGATCCGCCGGTCTCAGGCTAGGCATCCGCTCGGGCGGGAACGAGATGCTCGGCAGGAACCTGACGGGAACGGACAAGGGCATCTTGCTCGATATGCGTAGCATGAACTCCGTCATCACCGTGGCGGACCGCAAGTCGGCAAACATCGGAGGCGGGATACTCATCGGCCAGCTGGCGCCTGCGCTTGCGGACCAGGGGCTGTTCACCCCCGTTGGATGGCACCCCGTCGTCGGGTACGCGGGATGGGCTATGGGTGGTGGGTATGGGTGTTACTCGTCTATGTACGGGTTTGGGTGCGACCAGATCCTTGGTGCTAGGGTGGTTGTTGCTGATGGGAGGGTGCT
This sequence comes from Coniochaeta sp. 2T2.1, assembly GCA_009194965.1. Taxonomy (NCBI): domain Eukaryota; kingdom Fungi; phylum Ascomycota; class Sordariomycetes; order Coniochaetales; family Coniochaetaceae; genus Coniochaeta; species Coniochaeta sp. 2T2.1. The sequence continues at coordinate 990,544 of VSMA01000019.1, read as the reverse complement.
CGATGTTAGTGAGACAGAACACGCTGACTTGCTGTGGGCGCTGAGGGGAGCTGGGAATGGGATATGGGGTGTTGTCACGCGGCTGACTATCAAGATATACCCATCCCCGAAGCTGTTGAATGGTACTGTCGAGTTTCAGAAGGAGGATTGGCCTGCTGTGCTGGAGAGGTGGGCTGACGAGTTTGAGGGTGATTTGCCGGAGGAGTTTGCTGGTGATATGTACTTCCGGAATTCGGTTAGGGATAAGCCGGAATGGGTGGTCTTCTTCTTCTGGTGTGCTAAGGAAGGGGAGGGGTTGGAGAAGGGGTATGAGTATCTGGAGAATATCAAGTCGCTTCCGGGCAAGGCGACGGTGACCGTTACGGAGAGTGAGTTTAGTCAAGGTACTTTGGACTGTGTTTGCATACCAGAGGCTAATGAAGCATTGCAGGCGACTTCTCGGCGGTAATCAGGAGGCTCGCCATGTTTCCCGCCGGAAAGTTTGAGACACATCATCGGGGTGTCGTCGGAACCGGTATAAGCAAGTGTGTTGCCTCAACATTAACACGCCACTGGAAGTCGAAAGACGTGTATCTTGGCATCCCGAGCCATAACGCTCATGGAAAGGCTATCGAGCCCAACCCGGGAGCATGCTTCCCCCTTCGATATAGACACCGGATTTTCCCCCTCGTTGCATCCGGCGACAATATGCGATCGGATACGGAGGTGAAGGCTGCTGTTGTCCGCGCATCTGACGACACGGTGAACGACCTGAAAGCCACCGGGGATATACTAGAGGGCATTGGCTATGGTAACCTGATACCACCTGTGGACACCGACATTAACGTCTCCTTTGGTAAGGAGACTTTGGAGAGACTGGTTGAGCTCAAGAAGAAATTTGATCCGGAGAACTTCTTTGCTGGCGGATTTCCTGTTCTGTAGATCGTGGCCTTCGACCAGAGATCAACTGAGTGGGATATTTGAGGTCGTGGGTTCCATGGCCGAGGACTGGGGTGAACCACACAGTAAGACCTCGGCACCTTGAACAGACGCTGCCGGACAAGACGGCGTGGGATGTGGCATGAGGCCTGTTTCCAAATGGCGGCTCCTTCAGGGCTGAGGCGATGAGCCAGACCCGCCTGGGCTCTGGAGAGTATCAGCATTGAACCTCATATGCACCTGAAAGACTCGGACCGCGCACAAACAGACCTGGCATATGCAATGCCACTTACTGCCCCCTTCGGTTCCGTTTGTATCAAAATGTCTCTCCGGCCACTCTTGTTTACCCAGCACAGGATCTCCGTGGCTGTGATCGGTATATGTGTGTGTATGTAATGTATGTATGTATGTGAGCATCCGCACATGTACGGCATGCTGCATTGGTAACCCGCGTGTGACAGGCCAGCAGGTCCAGGCAGTCCAGGCAGTCCAGGCCAGGGAAGAACGGAAACCTCTACCGGCCGACCTGTCACAAGGCATTCAACCTGTCACAGCGCACTCGAAACGGTCTGGTGGCACGGCCGTTGGTGTGCGACGCATCCTGACTCGGATCTCTTTACTGTCTTGGTCGTACGGATCGATCTGGAGTAGATGGAGGGAGGTGATGCTGGGCGACATGGAGGATGGCCGAGTGAGAGACGCAGCGAGTCCCAGGATGAGATATGTCGGTACCTGAAGCTAAGCACAGCGGAGATCTTGCATGCAGCCTGAGGGGCAAGTAAACACAAACGGAAAGTCTGAACAGGGGAGAGAAGGAGCGTATCTGACGCCGAATAAACACCGCTGTCTGTCTACCTGTGCATGTGGAACATCGTATCTTGGTCGTCATGGTTCGACAGGTCTCTGAAATTGCTGCCGCGTAAGGTTACCTGGTACATCTTTGCCCTCTGGTGCTGTTGTCCTTGGTGGTCCGTGGCTAACTCGGGTGTTGGTAACTTCCACTTGGGTGTTGGTTTTGCCGGTGAAAGTCACGGGGGCAGCCGCTGCTTCCTGGTGATTCACTCCTTCCTCAACTGCTCCTTAACCTCGACTTTCACTTTTTCAGTTACCCCTTTCCCTCTTGTTAGAAACTTTTGGTAACCTTAACGCTTCAAAACCAAAACCCCAAGCCTTCCCGCCTTCCACCTTCCTTCTTCTTTTCCCGCAAACTTCCGCCACCTTCCCAAACGTCGACTTTTGATTTCGCAACCACGACCCGCATAAACCAAGGTAAGCGATCCCCATCATTCTCGTCGCCGTCGACGATAGGTGCCATCTCATGCTCTGCAATACTGTAAATCTTCTGGCCGCCTACGCATCTCTTTGCGGAGGCAACCCGGCAGCATGGCAACCCGCGCAGAAACCAAAACCACGAGACCCGCGTCAAGCTAACAATTTTCGCAGCATAATATCAACCAACCTTAATATCTCTAAGGTACCCACCCACCCAACATCAAGATGTTAGCCAAGATCACCACTCTTCTGGCTGTCGTCGGCCTCTCCACCTCCGTGGTGACCGACGACTCGCCCACCCCGCTCCTCACCCTCTCCTCGTGCCCGACCTGGGTGCCGGAGTGCCAGTCCAACACTCCCTTCCCCTTCTTCACGCCCGAGCCCACTCCCACAGGCGACTCCATCTTCCCTCCTTCCGGAAACCGCCACGCCGCTGCTGTCCCCGTTAACGACGAGTACGTTATCATCGGCCGTCGCGACGAGGCGCCCGATGCCATCAACCAGGCCGGCCCCGACGCCACCATCTACCACAGCCTCTCTTACCAGAGCGTTGCGTTCACTCAGACCGTCCAGACCCAGACCACCCTGACGCAGACGGCGACCATCAGCCTTTCCAGCGCTGGGGCGGCGACTACTCCGGCTTCGTCTGCGCCCGGCGGCCAGTCTGCTGCTTCGGTTAACCCTGGCTACCCGACCGAGTCTGCTGCTTCCGAGGGCGGTGGTGGCTCTGCTTCTTCTCTCAGCACTGTGTCGGCAACTTCCACCACCTCGTCGACTTCGACTGTCACCGTCCCAACCTCCAGCAGCGAGACCACATCCGACGGTGGCGCTGGTGGTGGCGCTGGTGGTAGTGCTGGCGGCTCGACATCCGGCACCGAGACAGGCGGCGCATCCACCGGTCCTTCTTCCGAATCCGGCAGCACATCAAGCGCGGCAACCTCTATCCCATCAGAGCTGACGACCGCCACAACCCCGACAACCGGCAGCCAGCCCACGACCCTGGTCACCGCCACCGGCTCGGCAAGCACCTCCCACCCAGGAGGCAGCAGCAGCAGCGCGACCTCAGCATCCGGCTCGGCATCCCACTCCGGCTCGTCCAGCGCCAGCGGCACGGCTTCCTCATCCACCCACCCCTCCGCAAGCGCCACGGCATCGAGCCAGGCCACTGCCGGTCGCGTGGCCAAGGCGGGCGGCGCTGTTCTCGCCGGTCTGGGCGGCATGATCGTTCTGCTCGGTTAAGCAAGCACCACACCAAATCTTTCGTCACCGATTTTCCACCTGGAAGTTTTGAGGACGCTTCACATCGGTTATCGGTTCTTCTTGCATGAGGTGGTTATCGGTAATGGGGCTTTTGTTCGTTTTTTGCATCTTTCTCCTGGTTTCACCCTTCCTGTAATGGTGGAGGTCTTCGATGAAGGATGAATCGGGGAAAATGATTGATGCGCTTTTGCTGCTTTTATAACATGGTAATTGCATGATGGAACTTTTGGGGGAAATGGATAAAATCAGGTGGCTAGGGAATAGATACCTATCTGGTAGTTCTAATAACAGTCTCATCGTCATAAACATCTCGACTGTTCGTAACCTCGTGATACTGCCCGGCCTCCATGTTCGTGATCTGAATGTCGTGAAGGAAGGAGCCACATGGCATGCTGGAGTCAGTCAGTAGAATTGAGGCACATGTCCAGCTGCGGAAGGGATCCGCTCAGGCACAAGCTCGAGGCGTCACGAGGGTTGCCAAATGGGAAAGGTTGGAGATCACTCGCGGGAGGGACGATGGAATTACAGACGTTCACAGCAACGCCAAATCGGTCCCGGGTATTTCGTACAATGTCCACCTGTATCATCCCCGTCATCATAACGCCGGCACAGCAAACTCCAGCGGCTCCCTCTGCGCCTCCCAAGCCAGCCAATCCGATCTCGTCGTCCTGGATCACTGTTAGCATTTGCCCGCTTTCTCCTTCCCCGTCTCCCGTCCCCGGGTATCCATTCAAACTTACGGCAACAACCCCATAGCATTCACCTTCCACACCCCGAGCGCCAAGGCAACCAACTGCATCGCCACGTACGCCAGCTTGGCCTGCAGGATCTTGCCCCTGTTCCCCTCGGACTCGAACCGCTCGAAGGCCTGGTTCGTGGCGAGCAGGCCCATGATGGGCGTCTTGAAGGCCATGAAGACCATCATGATGCTAAAGATTTGCAGGCTGTTGCCCGACATGTACATCATGATGCCCGTCATGGGGAGGTTCTTGACCGGCCCGAGGGCGACTTCCCATGCCTTCTTGAGTTTGAGGGTGTCCATTTCTTCCGGGGTTGGGGGGACGCGTTGGGGGGTTTGTTTGGCTAGGTCCCGTTTCTAAAGAGGAACTGTATCAGCTGTATGTACTGGAAGTGTGGGGGAAGTGGAAGCTAAAGATAGCTGATCGGACCTTGGAGTTCGAGATGACGGCTTGCGATGGGTAGCCTGGGGGATCGGGGATGCTGGGGTTCTTGTTCTTCGCTGCGGGAGGAGATTGGAGGTCGGCTACCCATTTGGGCGCCGCGCTGGGTTTGAGTTGAGACATGGCGGGCTGGTTCGTCTTCGTCGGGAGGATATCGAGGGCAATGTTGGTGAGGTCGAAGCTCCAATATGATGCGGTGATGTCGATGTCAACGTCCCGGTATCCACCCGTTGCCGCGATTTAGTGGGCTCGGTGCACGTACCATGCACCCGCGGCAGGGATGAAGATTGGGCCAGAGCTCCGTCTCGTCCCACCGTAAGAAAAGGGGTCTTTTGCCGCCATCTGGACTCTCAGACCGCCCGCGTGTGTGGTGCATGCCAGCGAAAGGTGCCCCGGTCAATCCGACGGTGTCGCCTTCCGTTTTGATCGACTTCCATCCCAACTGCATCTTGGGGAGTAAATCTTATATCAACGACATAACACACTTACATCTCATTAGGTATATCTCGCTCATCCTCCCAGCGAAGGGCCACGCCTGCTGTTTGTCTGGTCCAGGTCCCTGACCGTCTGTCCCTGACCGTCTGTCCCTGACCGTCTGTCCCTGACCGTCTGTCCCTGACCGTCTGTCCCTGACCGTCTTAACCATCGTTCATTCCGCGACGCCGTTGGTTGAATCCAAGCCGAGTTTTCTGCACGCCGAGTCGAGCCAACTTTTTCCAAGACGAGAGACATCCCGTGCATCACACGCTCTTCAGATAGGGCTTGTTTCGAAGCTAGACCTGGGCTGTGTGTGTGCCTCGTCCCCGTATCGGCCACCACCAAACGTGTTACCACCACCGCGCCACAACCAGCCATCACATCAATAACATCGACGGGGTTGTTGTGCCTTCTTATATCGCGTTCCTGAGTTTCCTGACTGTGTCGGCCTTGTGACTCTTGGGAGAGAGGAAGCTTATCCTGGACAAGTCACGGAGCACAGAAGATATACCAGAAATATACCGCCAACGATGTCTGCTCAACAAGGTGGAGGGGACTCCAAGCTGTTCGCCCGAGTAAGTCTTGTTTTTTCTCATACCATTCACTCATATGCAATTACTTCACATCCATGACTGCTCGATTCACCTTAGCCTGCATCTCCTTTCGCTTCCAAGATCCCAAACCACACACCTCTCTCCTCATCCCCCTCCTTTCCCCTCCTGGCCTTCCTGGACCCGTCACGAGCTTCCAAGATATGCAACCCCTCATTATCTTTGTCTCCTGATACCGCCTTGCCGCCTCTTGTTCACGCCTCCAAGTTGCGACACATTGTGCCTACATCTATTCCCCCTGTCGAGTGCAGGACCGATAGTCAATCTTGCTACCACTTCACCTCTGATTCACGACCACAAGAGCATAACGCAGTGCTGCTCTCCCCCTTTCCCCGTTTTACCATGATTCCTCCCCGCTGCTACCTCTACCACCGCCAAGATGTTTATGGCATATATGCCCCCTCCGATCTATAGCTCACGCCTCTCTATTCAGGGCAAAGTGGCCGAGCTTCGTCTCGAGCTCAACGCCGGCGGCAGGAAGGACAAGAACTATACCGTCAAGAAGATCGCCCTCAAAAAGATTGTCGCCAACATGACCATGAGCAACAACGACATGGTAGCCTTGTTTCCGGACGTCATCGGCTGCATGCACATCCAGAGCTTGGAGATCAAGAAGATGTAAGCGACTCACCTTCACTCTTACGACCAGAATCGTGATGTCTGTCTCCACGATAGCGAGGGAATGCTGACCTTGGCGACAACCAGGTGTTTCCTATTTCTGGTGAACTACGCCAGAATGCGTCCAGAAATTGCCGTAAAGGCAATACCAGTCTTGGAACACGTCAGTTCAGCCCCCTTTTTGTCTCCCCGACTCGCGTGTTGCAAAACTCGATCTGACACAAGACGCTCAGGACATGGAAGACCCCAACCCCCTTGTGCGAGCGCTTGCGCTACGGACAATGTCGTACATTCACGTCCGCGAGTTCGTCGAGGCCACCGTGCCACTGGTTAAGCACATGTTGCGCGACAGCGACCCGTACGTACGGAAGACGGCGGCCTTCTGCGTGGCCAAGCTGTACGACCATGATAGGCACATGGTCGAGGCTTCGGACCTCATCGACCGCCTGAACCACCTGCTCCGGGACGACAACCCCACCGTTGTCGCGAGCGCGCTGGCCTCTCTCATGGACATATGGGAGCGTAGTGATGCTATTAAACTCACTATCGACTATAGTAATGCCTCGAAGATGGTCGCGATATTGCCGGACTGCTCCGAGTGTGTACCACCATTATTGTCTTTCTAAACAGAACACAGCTGACAAACAAACAGATGGGGTCAAACTTACATACTCGAGGCGCTGATGTCATACGTCCCCCAAGAATCGGGCGAGGCACTCCTCCTCGCAGAACGCATCGCCCCGCGGCTATCACACTCCAACTCGGCCGTCGTACTAACCTGCATACGGGTGATCCTCTACCTAATGAACTACATTGCCGACCAGAAGCAGATATCCGCCCTCTGCCGCAAACTCTCCCCGCCCCTCGTCACCCTCCTCGCCAAGGGGCCAGAGGTCCAATACCTCGCGCTCCGCAATGCCCTGCTCATCCTCCAGCGCCGCCCGGAGGTCCTCCGGAACGACATCCGCGTCTTCTTCTGCAAGTACAACGACCCGATCTACGTGAAAGTCACCAAGCTTGAGCTCATCTTCATGCTCGCTAACGAGAAGAACATCGAGGAGGTCCTCACCGAGCTGCGCGAGTACGCGACGGAGATCGACGTGCACTTCGTCCGCAAGGCCGTGCGCGCCATTGGTAAGCTGGCCATCAAGATCGAGCCCGCCGCCCGGCAGTGCATCAATCTTCTGTTGGAGCTCGTCGCCACGAAGGTCACGTACATAGTCCAGGAGGCCACGGTGGTGATTAAGAACATCTTCCGCAAGTACCCGAACCAGTACGAGTCCATCATCGGCACGCTGTGCGAGAACCTCGACTCTCTCGACGAGCCCGAGGCCAAGGCGGCCATGGTGTGGGTCATAGGCCAGTACGCCTCGCGCATCGAGAACAGCGATGCCCTGCTGGAAGACTTCCTGTACTCCTTCGCCGAGGAGCCGGTGGAGGTGCAGCTCGCCCTCCTCACGGCCACCGTCAAGCTGTTCATCCAGCGCCCCACGAAAGGTCAAGAACTTGTCCCGCGCGTGCTGAAGTGGGCGACGGAGGAAACGGACAACCCCGACCTTCGCGACAGGGCGTACATGTACTGGCGCCTGCTGTCGACGGACATGGATTCCGCCAAGCGCATAGTAATGGGCGAGAAACCCCCCATCACGGCCGAGTCGGAGCGCCTCGACCCGGACACGCTGGAGGAGATGTGCCTCAACGTCGGCACCCTCGCCACCGTCTACCTCAAGCCCGTGCAGACCGTGTTCCGCAACGCCAGGCCGAGGAGGCTGCAGGACAGCCCCTGCCTCCAGCGGCAGCCCTCCGAGGTGGCGACGGCGGGGGCGAGGAGCGACGCGCAGAAGAGCCTGAGCCAGTTCGGCATGGGCGGGCAGGCGAGCGATTTCGACCCGCGGACGGGGAGGCCCGTACCGGCTGATGGAAATGGGAATGGGGGACTGGCGCAGGCGGTGAATGAGGCTGATGAGTACTTCAACGGGCAGATGAGTGGTATGCATATCCAGGAGCAGGGGGATAGCTTTGGCGGGAGCGGGAGGGAGGGTGGAGGGTACGTGGTTAGTCAGGGGCAGACGGTGTATCAGCCTGCTGGGGGGAACAATGGGGATTTGTTGATGTGAGTGGTGGTGTATGTACATAGTGTAGGCAATGAAGAGCAAAGGGCGATGGCATAGAAAGAGCAGAACGTCGACGTGCAGCATGGTGACATATTCAGCATTGCTTTCACCATGCTGGCCCAACATTGGCTCCCGCCCTCTCCGGCCCGCACCGTATCGTCCTGTTTACGTCCTCCCCTATTATAACAAACACAGGTCCGGCCGAGTCGCTCACTCGTCCAAGTCGCCACTCTTCTCTCGAACTCGGAATTGTATTTATACTAATCCATTTTCATCAGGCACCCCCACCGACTTGGAACTCCTTCCACTAACTTCACCTTCCCCTGACACTTCACCTTGTATTACTAACCCCCTTCCAGTTCACCCTTTCCCCGACACTTCAACTTGTACACTAACCCCGGAAGCAGGCCGTTCCTCGTCATTCGCTAAGCCAGTTGCTCTTTGAGCCCGTGTGAGTAACACTTCCCTTCTTCTCCTTGATGAGGATGGGTGAGTGATTCGGTTGGACCTTCTTTTTTTTTTTTACCTTTTGCTTTACATGAGTGATTTCAAGTGTTCCGTCGGTTTGTTTGTTGTTCCTTGCAGATTCATCATCCTATCTCCATTCACAAGGAGCGTAGGTATTTACCACACCATATCGGAGCATGTACGTTCACCTCACCATCACCAACTAATAAAGCTGGACGCCACACTCCTCTAAGCCAAGAAATAATTCTAATCCGTTTTCAATATGCCACAGAGACGACGTGACACCTTCCTGGCCCTTCACCCCTTTCCCCTCCCCTTTCCCACCTTGTACCCTACAGCCCTTGCCCCTACTTCCCTTGACTTCAACCTAGTTTCCTCCTTCCCATTAGCCTGCCCTTGTATACCTTATTTGGCTACTCGTGGTATAACGGAAGTTCTTGTTGCTATCGGTGCCATGGACATGGCCCTGGGCGACCCAAGTAAGTTACAACATCTCCCCTTTCCCCGTGGTGAGGGTGGGTGACCTGGTTGAGCCTTCTTTTGTTTCTGACCAGTTCTTTTGATGTATATATTCCGATTGTCAGTCCTCTGTTGTAAAAGTATTCCCCAGTTCACTTGATTTGTTCCTTTGCCTAGGTAGGTGATGTATTGAAAGAGGCGGTAATATCGAAAGGAAGTACCTCGGTACCTTTTGCCGCGCGCCTGGTCGCTCAAACCCAGGTGGGTCCGGTCTCTTGGCTCTGGAGCTTCCACCCTTCCATTACGCGAAAGCAGCTGGCAGCCTTGGGATCGATTGATTGCTTGCCTGCATCTTCAGCCTTTCAACCAAATCACTACCACACCATACAAACCCGGCTTCACATCTCGTCTTCTTCGATCTTTAATCTTTAGTTGCAGCAACCCGATCTGCACACCACCAGGAAATCACACAGTCAGAACACATAGTTGATACCCCGTCACCACAACAGTCAAGATGGTAAGCTACCTCCAACATCACAGCCTCAACCTACCCTCGTCCACCACCATCCACTACGCTCTCCTCCCCCCTCCTTACCTCTCTCCGCTGCTTCAAGTTCGCATCCAAACTAACATGTCTCCCACCAGTCCCTCCGCATCGTCCCCTCCTCCTCCCACACCAGCTCCTACACCCACATCCAAACCACCGGCGCCCCCTCCGCCCCCGGCCTCCACGACACCCTCCGCGCCGGCGTCGGTCCCGCCTCCACCTCCGCCTCCTCCACCTCCACCTCCACCTCGGCCCCCGCCGTCGTGGCATCAGCCCACCCCCTCGAGTCCCGCCTCGCGAACTGGGAGGCCACGCGCACCCAGCTGCGGATGGAGATGCTCCGCCGCACCTACGGCATGGCCGAGCCCATCCGCCGCCAGATGGAACTCAAGATCGTGCGCGACGGGCAGTGGCGTCCCCTTGCTCTTGGTGGCGGGAGGCCGAGCGTGCAGGAGGAGATACTGACGGGCAGGGACGAGGTTATTGACTGGGAGGATGTTTACGCCGGAGAGGAGAATGAGGGGCTGAGGGCTGTGGCTGGGGGCGTGCAGGAGGAGATGGAGAGGAAGTTGAAGATTTAGGTGTCGCGACATCGGACGGGTGAATCGACGGGGGCATGGAGAAGGAAGGAGAATGGATGGGGCGGCTAAACGGGGGTAATGGAAGGCACTGCCTCGGGTTGAGAAGGGGTCGTTTGTCTTGAGCAATGCGGGAGGCGCCGTTAGATCGGAATAGCTGAAGGAGAGCGCTCCGCTTGCTAGGTTTTCTAGACAACAACAGACGAGCATGTACAATACTTCTACACTGAACTCTGGTCCAAAGCAAGCGCAGTCCAGACTTGCCGGCTATACAAATGTCATCACAGAAACGGGAACAAGCACCACAGCCTACACGGTTGGCCGAAAGCAAGCACGTAAATCACACAAGTACCAGTAAAGACCGCGTTCTATTCCGCCGTTCTGTTCGCCCCCAGCCTTCTTCCATGCTGCTTGGGAGACACCACCAGTAAAGATGCACATAAACTCAACATGTACGCCAACAAAACAACACCCCGTTGTAAACCCGGACACTCTTAGACATTAAACGAAAAGAATATTCATCCAAACCGCTGACCACAACAAGGCCCAGGTCAACCGTCCATATATAACGGCACATGACCGCCAGGAACTCCAACGAACGTTCGGCTGCTGCTTCCACCATCAAAGGCGAGCCGAGCCAAGCCAAGCGGCCGTCGCTTCAACTACCTTCGCACATAAAGTGGTATCACCACGAGAGTGCAGCGCTCATAAGATAACGCAGCAATTCCCGCCGCCCTCCCTCGTCCTCCCCTCCCTCCCACTGCTCTTTCCCTTCGCGTCCTCGGCCTCCTCCATCATGTCCGCAGGCCGCACGCTCATGTGCACCACGTTCGGACTCTCCCTGCTGAATTGGTATTCTGTTCTCTCTGTTAGCTCACCAATTTTCACATTCGCCTGTCTTTCTCTCTCAGAGGGTAAAAAGGCTCACTCTTCAACTGCTCCTTATCATCCAACAGCTTCCCAAAGTGTATGAGCCGTATACTGCTCGGACTCGCGGGCTTGTCGTTCCACTCCTCCCTCCACTCGCGGAGGATCAGCTCCTTGAGGGTGTACACGCTGATGCTGAAGGGGTCCTTCTTGCCGGTCTCGGTTACGACGTCGGGCACGTCGACGCTGCGCTTGGTCAGGTAGCGCTCGTCGATCTTGTAGGGGTGTCGGGCGCCCGTGGGCAGGAGGAGGGTGATGTTGCACACGGGGTTGTCGGAGGGGGTGATGGGTTGCGAGGGCTCGATGGAGAGGGAGTCGCCGTCGCCGTCGAGCTGTTCTTTTGTTGGTGGCGCGGGGGGTGTGGTGGCTGCTGGTTGCTTGCCCTTTTCGTCCGAGTCAACTGCTGCTGCTGCTGGGGCGGAGGATGGCTGTTGTTGAGAGGAAGACGTTGGGCTGTCTGATGAGGTTGGCTTCTCGGAGGATGAAGTGGCTTCTGGTGGCGGTATTGGGTCTGATGAGGGTTGTGCATCGGATGGAATCTCGGTTGAGGTAGGCTGGACTGTACTGATGTCTTTGTGCTCGGCCGCATCTCCTGCCAATGCCGGCACAGCGGCTTGAGGCTCCTTGTCGGCCATCTTGATGCTGCCCGGATGTTGTCGTCCTCTATCTGTTTTAAGGCTGAATTGGAGAACAGCTGAACCCCTGGCGCTAATGCGGTTCGAAAGTTTTGTCGACGCAACGCACCGGGTACAGTGGTTCAGATAGAAGTTGAATGATCCTGACGTCGAATGTTCCGATGAAGTCTGAAGTCTCAGAACAAGGCCACAGAGGAAAGTGAGACAGAAGGTAATCGTTCAATTGCTGCCAATCTGCCAATCCGGGGAAATTTCCAAGGCTGTGCCCCCCTTCTTCTTCGGGCCGTGGGGTTCTCTCTGGTTTATCGACGACGGAGTGCTGACTACCCGAGCCGGCAGGGTCGGTGATGATTGTGCCGTCGAGGAGTGGTTGTCGGGGTGGCTGAGTTTGTTGAAGTGAGAACCGGTTTGCGCTAGAGTGGAGGGCGAGTTGAGAAGACGTTGATGCGGCTGGCTGGCTGGCTGGGCTGCTCTCTATACCCGCTAGCGGAAGGGGAAACCGAAAGTTACGTATGGATGTGTAATCGCCACGAACCGGATGGCCATGTGTCGATTGTCCTGCAAAGCCGGCCGTTGTGGGAGGGAACAGTAGAAGTTATCAGCAGTACTTCGTAGGTCCTACAGGTTTCGGAATTGATACGGCGCTTCAATGCGTGGATGTTTGTTTGCGAAAGAAGACCGGGGATGGAAAGCTGGTCTATGATACGGACAACTGTCGCAGGACGCCGCAAGGACGGACTGGCAACCAAACAACGTGACCCGCCTGTAGGGCCAAGAGTGACAAGGTTCTGGGCTTCAAGAGCGCGGAGAAGAGAGCACCAAGAAAGATCCAAGAAAAGCCCAGACCACACTTTTACAGTGGACAGCGGCAGGAGAAGTGGTCATCAGGCCCCAACCCCGATCTTTCCGCACTGTACAAAATGCACAGGCCAATGAGGTGTCGTTGATTCAGCGAGTCTGGGGAAGTGGGAAAATGAAGATCACAGTCGCACTTCCTTCCGGCACCTGCCGTGTGGTGTGTCTGCCACGGAATCACGATCTATCCGGTTGTTCCTGCTTTTACCTCATGCTCTTCTTTTGCAGACTTACATCAGACATGCATATCCGGGATCGTCTACCCCCCTTTCCCTCCTATATCTACCTACCTTACATAGGTAACCACCACCCTTACGGTCCGGTAGTTTTGATTCGATCCCGCGGAAGAATGCTCGCCAAAGGTTCGCTTGCTATATTAACCCGCCTTGACCTGCCATATTGTCTGTCCTTCGTTCTCTTAACCCTCTGACCCTCTGGGTTTTGTAATTCCGCCGTTGTTCCCTCGTGATCTCCTTCCAACTGAAGACCAGTCAAACCCGCTCATCGTGCCGGTTTCCCGTCGGCAAGAACACACGCAAGTCTGACGTTAGGTAACCTCGTGACAGACGACGACGACATGCAGGTCGGAGATGTCGAGGTGTCGAGATGTCGAGATGCCGAGAGATATCCAGGCGCGGATCCTCGTTTTGTCCCCTTACCATATCACTGGAACGGCACACGATAAGCCTGTCAGCTGCCTGTACAGTATGTACTGTGTATCCTGGTTATGCAGTGATCGACATGCAGGACATGCCATTTTTATCTGGCTCGTGTCTTGTCATCGATCCATCATCGACATCGGTTACCCAGACACATCAAAGGTCGCACACCACGCGCTCCAGACGAGAGTAAAGTAACGTACCTGACACAAGCCGGGAGTCTCACTTCGAAACCAGTCCTGGTGTTGAGCAACCGTTACATCCACAGAATAAATGTGCGCAAGTATCTGAACCTTGATGGCTTCTGATCACGCCTCGCCTTGTCAACACGATGACTTATGTTGCTCTAGAAACCCGATTACCGCCTGCTTTTTGCCTGCCCTCAACCCAGTATTTCTACAAGCACGCTCCGTCGCTCACTACTAGACACTCCAAATCTCATCCCATCGCCTCCGATCCTTCCCCAGTGGTCCGTCCAACCTCCCAAACCTAGCCGGCCTCCCCGTGTTCGCCTCGGGCAAACACATCCACTCCCTCACGCAATCCGGCACCTCCTCCTTAACATGGCTAATACATATCAGCGCCTGTCTCTCGTTCAAGCCCGTGACCTTGACCTTGCTTGTCTTCTTAGCCTCGCTATCAATCACCACGTCCCCTGTTGTCTGTCCAGCCGACCCGGCCGGAGCAGGGGCGTACGTCTTTTCTTCGCCCGTGGCGAGGAAGAGCATGCACTTGTCCCGCAGCGCGTCGTCCATGCCGCTAAACGCCTCGTCCAGGACGATAATGTCCGGGTGCTTGACGATGGCGCGGAGGAAGAGCAGCAGGCGCTGGGCGGAGAAGGAGAGCCCGCCGAAGAGGTAGTCTTCCGCCCAGGATAGGTCTGCAGCGGAAGTGCCTGAGAAGCTGGGGTTGAGGTCGTGCTCGAACCAGCGGAGGGTGGCGTCAACCTGCTCTTTAGCTGTATCATCCATCTTCGCTCTCGTCTGGAATGTATCCGCCCAGGCACTCTCTATGACCCTCCGTATGGTAAGATGTCGCGGTATATGCTGGTGAATCTCCGGACTCGAATGTCCAATGCGACTCTGTACGTCCCAGAATGTAAGCGGTAGCTCACCCGACCCGGGCTCAGGGAGTCTGCTTCTCCCAAACAACTTGATGGGCAAGCTGTACGTCTGCGGGTGATCCGAGCAAAGCAGCGAAACAATCGTCGTCTTCCCCGAGCCATTAGGCCCAAAGACGCCCCATCTCTCTCCCCTCCGCACCGTCCAGTACAGGCCCTTCTTCTCCTCCCCATCCTTGACCTCACCCCAGTTCCCTAGCGCAACCTTATCTCCATACCGCACCCTACACCCCTCCATCTGCACCAACGGCTCGCCCACCTCCCTCCTCTCCTCTTTCTCCCTCCCCACCGGGACCTGAACCATAACCTCCCCCTCCTCCTCCCCAATGCCAACCCCCTCAACCCCCCGTTCTGTCAACGTCCTCCCCATCTCAACCATCGCATGCACCGGCATCCCCTCATCCTCCTTCCCACCCCGTCTCACACCCTTCACATACTCCCTCAACCCCCCCAACACCTCTTCCTTCGCCCCCATCATGCCAACCTTCATATCCGTCCTCAGATAAACCAGATTCGTAACCCACCCCGGCAGCGGATCCTGCGGCCGCCCCGCCAGCACCAGCCTCGGCCTCCCCGCATCCGCCATCTCCCTCAACAACGGACTCAATCCCCTCACAGTAGGCGGGTCCAACCCCATGAACGGCTCGTCCAGCAACAGCACCTCGGGGCTCGTCAGCAGCGCCCTGGCAATCCTCGCCCTCCTCCCCTGCCCGTTCGACAAAAACGCAACCGGCAGAGCCAACAGCTCCTCCAGCCTCAAATCCCTCACCACGCGCGCCATGAGCGCCTCGTCCACCCTATCCTCCTCCGCTCTAGCAACGTTGAACCCCGTGTTTCCCGTAAGATACTCCCCCAAACTCCAATCATCGCTCTCCCGCCGGCTTTCGTACCGCGCGCTTAGGTAGCTCCCTCCCCCTCCTTCGGTACCACCGGCTAGGGCAGACTCGAACCCGACGTACCGGATGGCTTTGCCTACGTTCCTTAGGCGGTGGGGCGTGGCTTCGGTGCTGAGGTAGGGGTAGGATCTGGCGGTGGGCGGGATGGAGAGGTGCTCGCCGCGTAGGACCTGGAGGAAGGTTGTTTTTCCCGACAGGGAGGGGCCGACGACGGCCCAGTTCTGGGGGGTGGAGGGGTGGGAGGGGAGGGTGAAGGTCAGGTTGGGGAAGACGGGAGGGTTGGTTCCGTGAGAGGGAGGGTGGGAGGAGGGGTGGTGCCGGTAGAAGGTGGCATTGCTTATGCGGATTATTGGGGGGCGGCCGGGCGCCATTGTCGGTGATGGGGAGTGGTGAAGGCGGTAGGTGAGAGGTCGGAAGATGAAAAGATATAAGAGGCCATGTGGGAGTGAGTCAATGGCTGGTTGGGATGAGTTTGGTTGGTTTATACGGGTGGATGACTTTCGGAGACGGGGATAAGGCCGAGATCGGGGATAATTATGTCATCTAACTGTTCGGGACGGTACCTCGTGCACTGCATTCATGCCAGCCGCTGCAGGGTTCACCATATGCTTTTGCTGTCGAGTGGCGATGGTTCACCTTCAATCTGCACCGCAGCCAAGTTGTCACGGATAGCATGTGTAAAATCTCGAGGTCGGGTTAACGCTGGGTCATTGCTGAACACAATAACAGTACTGATCTAAACCCCAAAAACAGACGCTCAGAGGAGTATACCACTGTCCTCCGTAATAGTGTAATGACACTCAGATAAGCCGCCAACGCCATGCATGTGTAGCCCAGTCCCTGTAATTTCCCGTCATAACTCTTGCTCGTGAAAAAAAGCAAAGGCAAGCATCTCATATCGTAATACCGGTCATAGGCTCGTCATTGGCGCCGCCTTGCGCCGCAGCATCAATTTCATCCTCGCTCAAGCCCAGCTCGATGCGATCTGGCAGCTCCTTCTTACTCGTTCGTGCCGAAGATTCGCCCCACGCACGCATCCGCGCCAGCTCCTGTATAGCAGACTCGAGGCGGTTTGTTTTCCGCCTGACGATCGTCTTGTTGACCTCGTCGGCTACTGATTTCCGCAGGTCTGACCGGAGCAGGGCTGCCAACTCGTCCTTCAGACTGTCGTGGGGGAACATAAGGAGCACCATCGTCTTCTCCAGCGAGTCGATGAACTCGTCGTTGTTGGAGGCCCGAGGACCGAGCTCCTCGGATGCAAATTTTAACGCCTTTCCTACGTCGCCGTTATTGCAATTCCGGATCAGCTCAACGAGTTGCAGACGGAGCAGGGAGAAGTGCAGTTTTGGCTCTTTGTCCAGGATCTATCTTGCGTGTTAGATACTTGCTTCGAGAAGTATACGTGAAAAACAGGAAGATGTGTGAAGATGGAGCTCATAAAAGAAGTGGTTGTTTCTCATCAACGGCCGAGGCCTAAGCGTGGTGCATGTTGAAACTCGTATTCTAATCATTGCAAGGAACAGAAAGGGGGAGGGGAGGGGGATGAAGAGAATCAAGCTTACCTCTGGATCGAGCTTGTTTAGCAGCTTTATGGCCTCCTCGATCTGGCCACTATGGATGGCATTTTGGATCTCCCGTCGCTGAGCGATCTCTGAGTGCTCTGGCAGCCGCTCTTGCATGTTGGCCTCTTTAGAGAATCGTTTTGCGGCATTTGGATAGCCCTCCAGCACAAGATAGTCGAGGATCAGAGAGTTGATATCACTGTTCCGTATTAGCCTGGTCCCGAGCTAGCTGAGGTGGTGCAACAAAGAAAGTGTGCAAGGCAATATGTCAGGAAGATACGAGATGTAGAGCAGGTTTTCTCAGCATGCTTAATTACTCAGAGAGATTCCCATTTACGCGTTCATCATATTATGCCGAAGGTGTATGGTGTAGGGGGTGGTATGGGGGGAAGGGTAATGGATGCGTACCTCTTTGGCGACTTGACGGCAGCTACCCGCTCGTTGAAGACGTTCGTCTTGGCCACATTGGCCGCAGCACTGGAAGGGTTCTGAACAGGGAGCGAGTTAGCCATGGTCGACAGACGCAATGGGCAAAGGAGAGGATGCTTACCATCCTGCCGAGCTTCTCGCGGAAGTGGGCGGCAACTCTGTCCCAAAAGGCGACGTCGTTGATGTCGAGACCACTGGTGTTCAGGGCCTCGCTCAAACTAGACATAAGAGCTCAGCGCGGTTTAAGGCCGTCACATCGGGTAGCAGTCTCCTCTCTCTCGAAACCCCCGGATGGAGGTTTAGATGAAGATTGGAATAGTTAAAAAGGAGAAGAAGAATGCCAGAAGACGATGGTGAATGTTAAATGGAAAAGAATTGCTGTGGTGCGGAGCTTCGGTTCTGGGATGAGGTTGGATGGTGGGGCACAACAGCAAAAGCTCGGGCGCAGATGTGGCTTGACCTGCAGCAAGGGAAGCTGCATGCGCCACAACCTGCAACCTGGAACCTGGACACGGACAAGGAAGGTCCAGAGCTTCACATTTCGCTGAATCCGTCAAGGTCCTCAGCCTTGGAGGGCGAGGAGCATCTAGACCTCTGTAACTCTACAACATTCTTTTGTCTATACCTCCTGGCATTTCACTTGCTATATACCTGTACCTATCCTTTTAACTCTTTCAAGGTGAAACACAGTACTGTCATTGGATCATGCAGTAACATCTATCAACTTTCTCATCCTTAACATCAACGTCGAGCCTTGCGGTGGCTGCCAAGAGGACCGGGACCCTTCAACTCCAACATGCAGGACACCGTCAGAGCCACCATGGACGCCATACACGGTCTTACCAACGGCAGTGCAGAGGTAGACAACACCATAGTCACCCGGGCACACTACTCCCCGCCATGGGCAGACGTCAGCATCATTGGCATAGCAGGTAGTTCCGGTTCGGGCAAGTCCACGCTCTCACAGGCCATAGTGAGAAAGCTTAACCTGCCATGGGTTGTGATTATGTCCATGGTAAGAGAGCCATGGAGACTCTGTGCGAGATGTGACCCTGTGCTCACCTGCTCCTGGCTAGGACTCGTTCTACAAGAGACTTACTCCCGCGCAACACAAGAAAGCGTTCGAGAATGACTACGACTTTGACTCGCCCGAGGTGTGTTCCCTTTTGTAAGATCTGAGATGTACTTGTATTCACTGAAATAAGGCAATCGACTTCGACGTCCTCGTAGACTGCCTCCGAGATCTCAAGGCCGGGTGAGTCTCTTCCACTTGGCCGACATTCTCATGAGTGAATGCCGTCCTAACACGCCCCAGCAAACGCGCCGAAATTCCCATCTACTCTTTCGAAAAGCACGACCGCGAAGACGCCACAACCTCCATCTACTCCCCCCACGTGCTCATCCTCGAGGGCATATTCGCCCTCTACGACCCCCGCGTCCTTGATCTGCTCGACATGAAGATTTTCTGCGAGGCCGACGCCGACACTTGCCTCTCCCGCCGCCTGCTGCGCGACGTGCGCGACCGCGGCCGCGACGTCGAGGGCATCATCAAGCAGTGGTTCGCGTGGGTCAAGCCCAACTTCGAGAAGTTCGTCGACCCCCAGCGGAAGGTGGCGGACATCATTGTTCCGAGGGGCGTCGAGAACCGCGTGGCCATGGCCATGGTGGTGCAGTTCATCGAGCAGAAGCTGCTCGAGAAGTCGAGGCACCACAGGGCGGCGCTGACGCAGCTCGAGCTCGATGCGCAGAGCAAGCCGCTCGGTAAGAGGGTCACGGTGCTGAGGGAGACGCCGCAGTTGAGGGGGATGAACACCATTATTCATAACATTGACACGAGCAGCGAGGATTTCATCTTCTACTTTGATCGGTTGGCTGCGTTGTTGGTCGAGCAGGCGTTGAATAACGTTAGCTTCAAGAGTACGACGGTCACCACGCCCGGGGGATACACGTACAATGGCCTGCGACCGGGTGGGAACGTCAGCGCGGTGATTCTTGTTCGAGGAGGAGCGGCGTTGGAGACGGGTCTGCATCGCGTTATACCTGATTGTCGGACGGGGAGGGTGTTGATCCAGAGTAACTTGAGGACCGGCGAGCCAGAGTTGCACTACCTCAAGCTGCCGGCGGATATCCACCAGCACGAGGCGGTGCTGTTGCTGGACGCACAGATGAGCAGCGGAGGATCGGCGCTGATGGCTGTGCAGGTGCTGGTTGATCATGGTGTCAAGTTGGATAGGATTGTACTGGCGACGTATAGTGCTGGACGCATGGGGCTGTACAGGTTGACTAATGTTTTCCCTGATATTGCTGTGGTGGTGGGCAGCGTGGTGCCGGATGTCGAGGAAAGGTGGGTTGACAAGAGGTACTTCAGGTGTTAGAGCATGTATCATCAGTAGGATTCGCATACCATCACAGCATAGCATATCGAGCATCGTTGCAAGACACTGAGTCTCTCTGATTGTATCAAACCCCACTCCTCGGTCCCTTATGTACAAGTCCTTTCCTCCCCATCCCCATCCCGTTATAATACCTCGGCCAAGCCCTCTACTTGGTCCGGATATGCTTAAGCTTCGTGGGCGAGTACAAAAAGTTGTTGGCGTACGCCTTGGGCGCGACCTTGCGCTCGTTGGGCTCCTGGACGAAGTACTCGTACCCCTGCTTCTCGGCGAAGGCGATGGCGTCCTCCTTGCTGGCGAAGTTGAGGTGCGTTCCCTGCATGGCGTCGCCAGACGACTGCCAGCCGATCAGGTGGTTCTCCCACCTGTGGCCCTTGCCCAGAACGTCCCAATCCATCCGCCACTTGCTGCCGTGCCAGTTGCCGGACTGGGTGGCGGGCTTTGCGGGTTGGTGGATGCTATAGGGAGATGTTTGTTAGATGTATTGGGAGAGTTTATGTTGCATAGGAGGTGAAAGTACCGGACTGTGCGTGCTTGAAGCTCCATCGGGGCGCCGGAAACGATGGCGGCGGGCATGAAGGGGGTGTCTTCGCTGCCGTCTTGGATGTGCTTTGGTACGGGGGTGAAGGTGCTAGAGAAACAGTCAATTGGCCTGCCCTTTGCTACAACCCCTGTATCCGGTGCACTCACGAAGTGGCCTTATCGAACTCGGCCTCGTAGTTGGGTTCGTTGTGTCGCGGCGTGTCCAGCGGGGCCTCTTCGCGAGACGTCGTCGGCACCGAGCTCGAGAATCGCTGCGAGGCCGGGAGGAATGATGGGGCGCGTGATGCACTGCGTAGCAGCCTGGCTGCAGAGGATGCCCGTAACGAAGCCATGGCGATGTCGAGGTGTGGAGGAATAGGTCGACTTGGTAGCTGTGGTGATGTTCAAGGTCAGTGAGGTCAATGTTGGATTGGGAGGTTGCGATTGGGGGATCCACCTGGGCTACTCTAATTGGTGGGTCGGAAACAGCCGCGCAAGAACGTCTAGCCGAGAATCGTCAATCGAGCTCTTTTCCCGCTCCCGACCGTCACAACATCATTGCCCTTCAATTGAGACTCGCCCTGCAAACGCCGGCTCTCTTTCTTCCTTCTTGTTCTTTTTCCGTGAGCGACCCCGTTTAACCCTCCGCCCATCATGAGCTTCGTCACCCGCCGAGCGCTCTCGACGCTCATCCCGCCCAAGGTTTGTTGCCCCCTCATGCCTGTTCAGCCTTGCCCAAGACGTTGCTAATGTTTGGCTGTAGGTTGCTTCGCCCAAGGTACGATTATCTCGATGTTTTCCGCTGCTTTCTACGAGTCGAATACGGTTGTGATCGGACGTGGGTGCGAGAGGAAGGGGGCTACGACAGTTCACGAAGCGACGCAACGACGATGGAGGAATCGAAGACGCAACAGTTGGAGGAATGAGGGATCAACGGATAAAAGAGACAAAGGGCTGACACTGCTTCCAACAGGCTATTGGCGCCAACCCCGATGCTCTGCGCATGCAGCGTGTCGTCAACTTCTACGAGAAGCTTCCCCGTGGCGCCGCCCCCGAGGTCAAGGCGACCGGCCTCTTCGGCAGATACCAGGCCAAGCACTTTGGCAAGAACCCGACCGGCAAGCGTATGTCCTCCTCTTCTCCCAGAGATGCTATGGGCTGTCGTCGCGGCAATTGAAGGATAAGAAGCTGACTGACGAATGTTCTTAGCTATCCTCCACGCCATCGGTCTTCTCCTGATTGTCGGTTACGCTCAGAACTACTACTTCCATCTCCGTAAGTTGCCAGTCCTTGGAAAGCTGTGTGTGAATGCTAACGGTATCACAGGCCACCACAAGAACAACGCCCATTAAGCGGGCTGTGATGGGCTCTGGATGAGGAAGGGAGGCGAGAGTCTCGGACAGTTGTATATAACTACTGTATTGTCACAATAGACTGAAGTGAACCTACGCTTCGGGACGTAATAAGCTCCTTTGTTTTTCTTACCTTCCCTTTACCGTGACTGTATCCTGTTGCCTCTGTTGTGTTTGGCACTGTAGTGCAATTGGGTTTCCTTCACCAGCCATTCACCGCAGGCAAAGGGTCACCGACGACTGAGCGGCGCAGGTGACTCACTGACAAATGGGGAGACGACGTCACCAAAACCACCGGGGAGTTTACTATTGAATTAAGTCTGTCTATTGTTCGTTCGCTTTTGAAATCTGTTGGTTTCACCAGGGTATATACGTAAGGACGTATATTGCCTCCCGTAGGGAGGGCTTCACACTGTTGGCGCACCAAGTTCAGGAGTCCTGTACTGTATATTCTGATACGCATCGTAGAAGGAAGGAAGGAAGGTGGGTGGGTGGCCAGCCCTGTGGAAAGAAATAGGGGCTGGTGGAGTCCGCAGGTCACGTGACCTGCGGATTAACTCAGCCTCCGGCCTCCGCAGGGCCTCAGGGGGACTCCCTGAGGCTCACCACACCTATCCTCCACTACCTACCCTGGGCTTGCGTACAGGCCTGGCGTATATATTCCAACACTGGCAGTCTCTTCTTTTGAGGCCAGGGATACGCCAGGTCCGCAGGCCAACTGTTGACTAGATACAGGCCCGTTTTCTCGTTCCATTGCAGCCCATCAGTATACCTCCCCTCATAGTACAGCCACTCCGTCGAGTAGACTGGGACGTCTTCGAGGGGCAGATCTGGTGGCGGCGCTTGCAAATCCTCCTCTCCCATCTCTCCTCCGCACCTCAGTCTCCTGCCTTGTAAATGTCCTCCCACTACTGGGGGTAGTGGGCTTGCCCTTGTAGTGAGTGTGCGGCAGCCTGGTGGGCACCCGGGGTCGGGGTGGTAGGCTGGGCTTGTCTGGCTTCCGGGGGGGTGCTCCGGTACGTGGTGGCTCTCGAGGAGGGGTGGTCCTTCTTCGCTGGTGGGCGGCTCCGTAGGCGGCTCGTTCTCGTCGAGGGCGGCTCGCCGGTGGGGGAGCTCCTTCTTCGCCGATGGGCGTCACGTTTCCACGCGGCGCGGTGCCGTGCAGGAGCTCATCCTCTGGCAGTCTTTTCTTCTCGGCCG
Organism: Coniochaeta sp. 2T2.1; assembly: GCA_009194965.1. Taxonomy (NCBI): domain Eukaryota; kingdom Fungi; phylum Ascomycota; class Sordariomycetes; order Coniochaetales; family Coniochaetaceae; genus Coniochaeta; species Coniochaeta sp. 2T2.1. The sequence goes on along the minus strand of VSMA01000019.1, from coordinate 967,491 downwards.
GCCGAGTGGGTGAGGCCGGGCCGGTCGTCCTTGTGCGCCGGAGCCGGTGGTGGGCGCGGCGGGGGGGTGGTCGCTGCCGGGCGTGGTCGTCGTCGGTAATAGTGGTAGAAAATCCCTCAAAGTCGCAAAAGTTGATGAAAAATCGATAGATCCGGGCGAGAGTAGGCTGGATCTGATCGTAGAGAGCGTCGCAGTCGTCTGGGCTACTCAAAATGATGGAAAAAGGTCGGCGCAAGGCCGTGGGATAGGATGAATCGAAGGTCCGGGGCGGGGGCTTATTCTTCCCGGAGGTAACTTGTGGCGGCTCGCCTCCACGTTGGCGAGCTTCTTCTTACGTTGTAGGACGCGCCGCCAAAAACAGACAGTCCCCCGAGTAGTCAGCTCAGGGCTTGTACAGGCTGGCGGCTATAGAGGGCCGTGACTTGGTGGGCGGCTCGCAAGGTAGCCGGGCGAGTGTCAGGGCGTGATAGACGCGCCGCGAAAAACAGACAGTCCCCCGAGTAGTCGGCTCAGGGCTTGTACAGGCTGCGGCTTGGAGTCCCCTTTGCGTTAGACGACAGTATGAGGAGCTTCCTTAGCACTCCCTCGTCGAGGCGACAGTCTCCTTGCGGAAGAGGTGCCAGGGCGAGGGCGTCTCTTCTGTAGATACCTTGCTGATCCGTGGTTATCCCTCACTTGAAGCCGCGCCCCCATTACGCGGTAGCAGTGGTGATTTTTACCACTGATCAGTGTTGGTTTCACCAGGGTATATACGTAAGGACGTATATTGCCTCCCGTAGGGAGGGCTTCACACTGTTGGCGCACCAAGTTCAGGAGTCCTGTACTGTATATTCTGATACGCATCGTAGAAGGAAGGAAGGAAGGTGGGTGGGTGGCCAGCCCTGTGGAAAGAAATAGGGGCTGGTGGAGTCCGCAGGTCACGTGACCTGCGGATTAACTCAGCCTCCGGCCTCCGCAGGGCCTCAGGGGGACTCCCTGAGGCTCACCACACCTATCCTCCACTACCTACCCTGGGCTTGCGTACAGGCCTGGCGTATATATTCCAACAAAATCCATCAGTCGACCAGGACTCGCAAAACCAAAACCTCCAACTCACCTGGCAACTCTTTTCCTCTCTTCCTCCTTTCTCAATCAAACCTCATCCTAACCCTCTCTCTACGCAACCTCTCTGAAAATCAAACATCGCCATCAATCGCTCTGACTCTGTCACATCGAGACTCCTCATTACCATCTACTGACTTCAAGGAGACAGAAACAGGTACGTACCTTTGGGTCTCAACTCTCACAAAATCAATCTTACATAAGCTGCTGTTTGCGGAGTTGCCTGCTCTGGTGGTCCAAGCGCTCTGAGTCGAAGTCGGCCCAAGATTGGACGCTAAGCCTGATCCAGTAGCATCGACTCCCTGGGCACTTTGGCACTTTGCAACGTCGTCAACCAGCGAAAAAGAGTATGAGCAAGGGTCCGTTCCCAGCCGCATCTTGAACTTCCCCGTCCGTCGTCTCTTCAATCCATCCATCTAACCTTACCTCCCCCGACCTCATCCCCCTCCCGTCTCATTGTCATCCTACCTAGATACCCTACTACACGACAGAGGCAACCTGCCTTTAGTCACATTTCTCCCAAAGGGAAGAAAGAGAGGGTCAGTCAACGCCACCCTTGATGATCCATGGCACTTCATTGCGACCAGCTTTCCCCCCAACCCAAGCCCTGCAACATCCCGACCACTCCCACCTTGCCGTGTCCGTCGCCAGACCAGCCAGCGACCTAGCTACCGTCGTTTCTTCTTGGACCTTCAATGTGGAAATCATAAACTGACTCGCTTCTAGCCTCACTAGCAATTCCGCCCTCGTCATACCACCGTCATATTCTCGACTCAGCGCAACTGGACCACATCGACGTCTCTGCGCGCCCCTCGGTCATATTCTCCTCCCCATCATACACGAGTACACTAGAAACCTGTATGATGGCCACTGAGGCACCTCAAGAGAAGACCAATGAAGCTTCTGTGACCTCCGACGAGCCTGTCAGTTGCCTCTCCTCCTCTCTCTTGCGCAATCCCTCCTGTCTTGCGGCTAACCATGACTTCTACTCCAGACCATCAAGATCGATTCCGATTCGCAAAATGTCGATTCCGATCACCCGCAAGTGAACGGCGACAGCGCCAGCACTACGGAAGACATCGAGAACAAGCAAATCGCAGAAATCATCGACGATCTGGTAAACTCGGCCGAAGTGAGCATTAGTGGAGGATCAGATACCGAAGCTTCCCGCAGCAAACTCAGCAGCGACGACAAAGGCCATGGACGGACTTCCTCGTCCGTCAGCAAGCCAAAGTCTTTTAAGGCAGTGTCCGTCAACAAGACGTTCCTTGCCGCCAAGGGCGCCTCCACCAATGCACCTTCGAAGACGACGGACAAGTTGACGGTGACGTCGGGCACCTCTAGTCCAGGAACCGCATCCCTATCTGCGAGGCCGCGTCTGATTGCCAAGTCCGGGTCCGGATCGGTCACCAAGTCCTCCATTGGAGCCAATGGAGGCAAGGGTGCGGCACCAGATCCGAATGCGGTCTGGAACAAGAATCGACGTAAGGCTACTGTATTCGAGTATCCGAATTGTCACTGGTTGCTAACGTGCCAATAGCTGTTCCGCCGCCCGAACCGAAAAAGTTTACAGATGAGGAGCTCAAGAAATATGGTATTCACATGGCCACGCGCCTTCAAACGGACGACAACAAGGGGCAAGCGAACTGGGCAGATATCGATGACGATGACGACGACTGGGCACCTGAGTCGATCACTTGGGCAGATGGAACTAAGGTCACCATCCCACATGTCGAGGAGCATGCGCAGACGCCGGCAGTACCATCTCCCGCCCCTGTACCAGCGGCAGCGCCTGTCCAGCAGATCGCCGTGAAGGAGGCGGAGAAGCCCAAGTCGCCGGCTCCCACTATCTTGGCATCCAAGCCTACACTTCCTAGCGGCAAAGGTCTGGTGTTTTCTAAGGGTGCTCCAGAGAAGCCGACTTTGGTCGCGAAGCCACCTGCACCACCCACCCCCGTCAAGTCCCCCTGGGCACCGATTCCGAAGGTTGACAAGGCTTCCCCAGTCGTGGTCGAGCCGCCCACAACGCAACAAGGACAGTCCCGGTTCGGTCAGGGTCCGGCAGGCCCCAACATGGCCGGCCCTCCGGGGCCCAAGGAGATCGCAGCAGACGACTTTAGCCGAAGCCACTGGCGCGATGGCCCTGGTGCGCCGAGTCGAGAGCTCTTCAACTCTCAGAGCGGACGCTACGAGCCGGTAGGGGACCGTCGGGGCGCTCCACGCACGGATCAGCTTTCCCGCCCAGCTGCTGTCCTACAACGAACAACGCACGAGATGCAAGGGCCCGCCGAGCCGTCGTCAGCATTCCAGACCAACCGAGTCAGTGAACAGCATACCCCGTACGGCCGTCGAAGAGGCTCGTCGATTGTGAGCGGGGGCAGTGGTTCGTACATGCACCTCAAGCCACATGAGCAGTCGATGGGACCTCCCGAAGTTCCCGGCCTCCGGAGGGAGTCATTTAACGCAGTCGTCGATGGTCCGAGATCTCCTATTAGGAACTACTCCCAAGCTGCTCCCCACCCTATCCAGCAGCGACCTATGGCCAACCAAGCTTGGCAACCACATGTTTCGCCCACGTCCTCACATTCTGTACCGCAAGCCCAGCCTGCCGGGGTACCAGTCCCCGCTGGACCTCCACCTACTGCTCCAGTAGCCGCACCAATTGTGACCGAGGATACTATTGCCCTTCAGAAGCGGCTCATGCACGAGAAGCGCGAGCTGGCCATGAAGCGCCGCCAAGAGGAGGAAGCCCGCGAGGAGGCAGCCAGGCGAGAGAGGATTCGTCTGAAGCTCGAAGCGATGGGTCCAGCACCGGAGTCTAGAAGCGCTAAGAAGGCGGCTAGCAAGGAAGAGAGCCCAGTCCAGACACCGACCCAACAGAAGGAGACTCCTGTGCTCCAGGTTCTGAAGCCTACAGTTCCCGAGGCGAAACCGGCCGAGACCGCACCAACTCCGTCACCTCAACCGGAGCCAAAGGTTGAGCCAGCTGTCAATGGAGTGCCTGAACAACAACAAGTGCCCAAGTTGCCCACCCAGGACAACACGGAAATCCGGCCTCAGCAACAGGGCCCTCCTAATGTTACTGGATGGCCCACTGGTCCTGCCCATACCCCGGCACGTCCCCAACCGTTCTCCCATAACAACGTCTGGGCATCGCCGTACAATGACAGCCGCAGTCTCGGAAACGGCACCTTCAACCCCGCGCTCGCAAGCAAGCATGTTCCTGGTCCCATTGCACCACCGAGTACGAATCGCGTTCCATCCGGTCCTGCCGCCCGGCCTGCGCCCATAGGGCCTCCAGGTCGCCGTGCCCCTGGAGCTCGGCCACCCATGAGTGCGTGGGCAGCTGCCGTGCAAGCTGACGACGTTACTCTAAACCAACAGCTGCGTGCTCATCGCGATGCAACGGAGCAACAGCTCCAGGCCCAAGGCCTTGACATCGGCGAAGTTCAGGCTCCCATCAAGGACACGTGGCGGCCGACCAAGCTCGATGATGATGGCAGGCGGATCAATGAGAAGCCACAGCAGGTCTTCCATGCGACCAAGGCTCCCGGCTGGGGTCAGTCAGCAGAGCAGCAACCACAAGCTCAGACACAGGCTCCGACTCAAGCGTCTTCCGAGTATGCACAGCATCCCACTGCTCCTAGCTCACAAACAGACATGTCGTCGAGCTCGATTCTTGGCACTACTACGCCACAAACCAAGGGCTCAAGGTTCTTCCCCTCGCGCGATGTCCGTCAGGAGGCAACCGCCGGAACGGACAACCTCGGTCGGTCATCTTCGCCGTCTCCTCCGCCTCCCGACATGGCTGGCCATCCCGCATTCGATGGCGATGTCGCTCATCCGCACGTCTCGTTACCCCGGCCACAACCTCGTGTCCGCCTGCCGCCTGCGCAAGCACTGCCAGCTCCTATTGCCCCTCCACAGCAAGGAGGTCAAGGCCCGAGCTTCGGATGGGCTGTTCCGGAACCCTATAAGGGAGCCGACGCAGGCCCTGCCCCGACTGGACCCCCGAGCAACTGGCAAGCGCGTATCGACAGCCTCCTCGGCGTCAAGCCTTCCGCACATGCGAAATCGGTCCCCGTCGATTCAGCTAGCCGCCGGTCCTTGGAGCACCCTCAGCAAGCACACAATGCTACTGTATCTCTCCCGCGCGGCCTGTTCAAAAACCTGCCTGCCGACACTGACGGCTCGCCTACGAGCAAGGTACCGGCCGAGACTTGCTTCGAAGAGCAGGAGATGGGATCACTCCCGGTGGTCAAGGTGCCCGTTGTCACCCCAGATGCGGCTTGGCACCCGTCGGTCGCACCGAAGCCCCTCCCGAAGAAGCTATGGCCAAGCGTGGCCAGCGCCGAGCAGCTTATGCTCTACAGCGAGTCTACTGCCAACGGGACCATCATCTATATTTCTGCTCCAGGGATGAGCGAGCGGAAGACCGTCACTATACCCTTCTCGCGCAACCGCAGCAACCCTCGCTCTCGCGGACGAGGTGGCCGTCATCCTTCACAGCAGCAACGTGGAGGAAAAGGTCGCGACGCGTCTTCGTCCTACTCGAATGACCAGGCCTCCTCATCATCGGGCCCGTCTAGCGGCAGCCGCGGCGGTCGTGGCGCTTACCCACGTCGCGACAACTGGTCTCGTCACAGCGCCAGCGGCCCGGCACCGATCCCGACCTAGGTCTCTCAGGATCGCGGTTATCGTCCCGCTACTGCCACGGACCCGTGGTAGTTCCCTTCTCAACTCCACAACTTCATCTTCACTATGCGCCAACGATCTGACATTCAAAAGGATCTTGGCCTAGGTGTTGATATCACTACATAACTATGGAGAGGCGTCTGCGGACGTCTGCGTGGTTGTCCTGGTGCACCCGTCAGTGCTAGGACAACGTGTATTATTCTTTTCTTTCTTTCAGCATCATATTCGCGCGTCATAGTGCAAGCCATCTTGGGGGTGGCATGGCACTTCCGGTTCTCGAGGCGGACATGAACAGATTGTCATGGATGACAGCACGGTTGTCGATGGTGTCTACCGCTCGGACCATCCACTTCAGTGCGGATGGAACATTGTGCATCAGTCAGCCGGAAATAAGGCTGTGTCTTCGGCTTGAACGGGGAACACGGTATCTGCACGAAACTTGCGTCTTTTGGGGGTTGGGTTGAGCGAGCATGGAGCGCTTGAAAGACAGGCGGAGCACCCCGGAGGGATTGCGTCTGGCACAAGCTCTCTTGAGTAAAAGTGGACAGGAGTGAGGAAAGAGGGAACGTGGCAAACACCGGCAAACAATTCTCATTTGGCAGGCTCGGTTTGAAGTCAACGCATATCTGGCCCAGGTACGAGAGAGTGTTCTCTCCCTGGTGAGCTTGTGACTTCAGGGACCAGTCTGAGCGGGTTTCGCTGCACAATCGCCTCGTAGTATGTTAGGTGGTAGATTACAGTCGAACGGACCGTTCAGTGCAAGGGGAGAAATACAAAGCAAATGATTCATTGCAGGTGTTTGTTTGGGACTGTGACATGTTTGGTATTGAGAGAGCATCTGGAACATACTTCCTTGTCACTCAAGCTGCCAGTGCTAGCTGCCGTAGATAGGTAGCCTTGAGGCTAGGGAAATGTGACTAACATGTGACACCTAGAACACTCTGTCTGTAATATGGTATATACATACCTTATACCTACAGTTATAACGGTGTCTTCCTCCAACCTCCCGTGTTCAGACATGCAACTGCCTCTCCGAAGCATCCATCCATTCCGGACCGGAGCCGGCATACTAGACCCACTTCACCCCGCGGTTTCGTGATCGCCGGCCCTTGTCGGGTCTCACTGGCTTCCGTGACATCACCACATCCGTCGTTTCAACACAGATGATATCCCCCAAGCTTTATCATCCCTCAATCACCTCCAGAATATCCATATCCGTTATTCGTACTCACACATCTCCTTTCCCTCTTGCACCCATGGTCGTCCGCCACATCCACACCACCACCATGTCATCATCATCACCACCATCGACATCCCACACCGACACAGACCAGCACCGCCTCCCCTTCAAAAAACAAATCAACCTCCTCCGCGGCTGGCCCTCCCCCTCCCTCCTGCCCAACCTATCCCTCCTCTCCTCCGCCCAGTCCACCCTCACCGACCCATCAACTTACATCCCGGGCTTGCAGTACGGACCCGACCCGGGCTACTTGCCCCTGCGCGAGGCCATATCGCAATGGCTCTCCCCCATTTATCAAGTGGGCGAAGGAGATGTGGAGAGGATCTGCATCACGGGAGGGGCGAGCCAGAATATGGCTTGCGTGCTGCAGAGTTTTTCCGACCCGGGGTACACGAGGGCTGTGTGGATGGTGGCGCCTTGTTATTTTTTGGCCGGGCCGATTTTTGAGGACGCGGGGTTTGTTGGGGGGAGGGGACGGTTGAGGGGGTTTGGGGAGGATGGGGAGGGGGCTGATGTTAGAGGTACGTTGAAAAGATTACCGACGAAGGGAGGTGAGAGGGTTGATTTGAGAGGAGATGTGATCTGTGGGGGCTTGCAGGGGGAGGTGAGAATGGATGGAATGTAGGGGTTGAGGAGGGAGAAAGAGGAGCAGAGGATTTAAGTCTTGGATTACGATTGATGCTAACCAGACCTTCTAGAGCTCGAGAGGGAGATCATTAAGGTGGAAGAAGCGCAGCAGTGGCCTGATGAACCGGTATGTGACATGTGATATGACCGCGTCTTGATGTCAAGCTCATCCACATTCGAACCCTCTTGCCCGCAGGCTTAGAGCATAGCTAACAACGCCAGGTCTACAAATCCCTCTCCCCCCAGCGCAAAGCCTACAAACACATCATCTACGTCGTCCCGACCTGCGCCAACCCCTCGGGCACGACCATGTCCCTCCAGCGCCGGCGCGACCTCGTCAACCTGGCCAGGAAATACGACTGCCTCGTCATCTGCGACGATGTCTATGACTTCCTGCAGTGGCCCGTTACCAAGTCTGCTTCTTCTTCAAATTCCCCATCTCCCCTTCCTTTACCGACGGGTACACCCCTGCCACGACTCGTGGACATCGACCTCTCCCTCGGCCGGTCCGAGCACGACCCCGAAGGAAAATGGTTCGGCCACGCCATCAGCAACGGCACGTTCAGCAAGCTCATCGGCCCCGGCGTGCGGACGGGCTGGACGGAGACGACGCCCGATTTCGCGTACGGCCTCAGCCAAACCGGCAGTACGAGGTCAGGCGGCGCACCGAGCCAGTTTGCCGCCATGGTCGTCGCCGAGATGGTCAAGAGCGGGGAAGTCGATCGCCATGTTGAGGGTAAAGTCCGGCCGGCACTGCAGAAGCGCCACGGTCTTGTCCTCCAGGCTGTCAGGTACCACCTGGGCCCTTACGGGGTAACGGTTAGATCGGAGAGCCAGACAGGTCAGGGCGTGTACGGGGGCTACTTTGTGTGGCTGACGTTACCAGAAGATGGACCCGGGGCGAGGAACGTGGCGGGCAGGGCAAAGAGGGAGGAGAATCTTATCGTGGCGGAGGGGGAAATGTTTGAGGTCCCGGGCGATGAGAGGAGTCCGAGGTTTGGGAGGAATTTGAGGTTGACTTTTAGTTGGGAGGAGGAGGGGGATGTTGTTGAGGGGGTGAAGAGATTGGGCTTGGTGTTGGGCCGGATGAGAGCGGGAGAGAGGGAGAGGGTTATGGAGGGGCTTGATGTGGGTAGGACGTATAAGTGATGCGGTGGATTGGAAATATAACTCAGACAAGTATAGGGTAGGTGGGAGATTTGATGGCATATAGAGTCTTGGAAGGCAGACCAGGAGGAAAGGAAAGTGGTCTTGGATAAGAGGGATGTCGGCTGGTGTCACTGTGACAATGCTGGACTGACGCAATGCAATTGAGAGCAAAAGATCTTCTATCTACTTTACGTTCAGCATTTCGGTGCCGGAAGTGTAACAATTGTTACGTCGACGGCTTCCCCAGAACCCCATATTGAATCCACATACACTCACCAGTTGCCTGCCAAGACCGACGATCTCGCATTGCATCATGCACGTTACGAACCGAGGATTAGCCATGTCGGCACGGCGATGCGAGCGACGCGAGGCAATCTGGGGAAGAAGGGGCCCCGACTTCCAGGATATAAGTCACCCGTCGTCCTCGCACACAAACATGGCTGCAGAGAGATGTGCTTGTCCCTGTTTTTCAGCTGATTACTCCCGATCATTGATCACCATGACGGCGACAACTACACTCGTAGAGCTCGAATCCCTCCCGCCTCGGCCACCAACTCCCAAGTCATCAACCTCAGTGGACAACTTTGAACCCCAAGATGGCGTCTCACCATCCACCTCACAAAAATTAGACATAGCAACACTCCTGAAGCTCATCAGCGCGGGCTTCTCCTTCTTCGTAGCGGGCGTGAACGACGGCAGCATCGGTGCCCTGATCCCCTACGTGATCCGCAGCTACGGCATCACGACAGCGATCATCTCCTCCCTCTACGCAGCCAGTCTAGCGGGATGGATCGCCGCAGCCGTGTCAAACACTCACTTGTCCCAGCGGCTCGATCTGGGAGCCATGTTAATGCTAGGCGCTGCCCTGCAGACCCTCGCCCAAGCGCTGCGGAGCTGGCCCATCCCGCCGTTCGGGCTGTACATCACCACCTTCTTCCTGACTAGCCTGGGCCAGGCGTTCCAGGACAGTCATGCGAATACGTACGTTGCGTCGCGGCAGGGGAGTACGGCAGTGCACAGGTGGCTCGGGTTTATACATGCCATGTACATGGCTGGGTGTCTGGTTGGACCGTTTGCGGGGAACGGTATTGCTAGTGCCACTGCGGATGGGACGGGGGAGAGCAAGTGGTATCTGTTTTATACTGTGCCGCTTGCGCTGGGGGTGTTGAACATGGTGTTGGTTGGCGTTGCATTTCGGGATTCTTTGGGGATGGTGAAGAAGAGCCGCGAGGGTTGTGATGACGGACAGATGCTGGGGGGAGAGGACAAGAAGAGCGCAAAAGAGCTGATCAAGGCCGCGCTTTCGACGAGGAGTGTGTGGCTGCTGAGTCTGTTCTTCTTCTTCTATCTCGGCACCGTCGTCACTGCGAGCGGCTGGGTGGTCGAGTTCCTGGTTGAAGCTCGCGGTGGCGGCCTCGCGCAGGTGGGATATGTACCGGCCGGCTTCAGCGGAGGGTGTCTGCTGGGCAGGATCCTGCTGCCGGAGCCGACGCATCGGTTGGGGGAGAGGCGCATGATTATGCTGTACTGCGTGCTGTGTCTCGCCTTCCAGCTCGTGTTTTGGCTGTAAGTACCTACCCGGCTGCCGGGACATTTCAGAGTGTCACGACACACGCTGACCGGGGAACAGAGTGCCGAACATCATAGCAGCATCCGTGGCCATCAGCTTCCTGGGCTTCTTCTCAGGGCCGTTCTTTGCGACTGTAAGTCTCTCGGCCTTCTATGAGGACAGGGACAAGCCTGACTTGCAACAGGCCATATCCGTTGGTGCACGAATCTTTCCGGCGGCCATCAGCACGACGGCCATGTCGTTCGTCTTCGTGTTTGCGCAGATGGGCGGCTCGCTCTTCCCCATCATTACTGGAGTTGTTGGCGCTCACGTTGGGGTCAAGGTCCTACAGCCAATGCTGGTTGGGCTGATCACGGCGACGGGCATCAGTTGGCTGTTAGTCCCGCAACCTCAGTCCAAGAAAGAGTAGGCATCACGGCAGCCATTGCAACAATCGAACATGGCTCAGAGCATGCAGAGCATCATGGCTGCTGAAGATTACATAACCATACTGGAGTCAGGCAGGTTATTCTACCACGTAGGCGTTGTTGTTTTTGGCAAAGAAATGAAAGGAGAAGTGCTGAAGTTGACATTGGTGCATGTCTCGCAGTCTCGAAGTCGAAGTGGAGTCGATATCGTAATGGTGGGCCCCAGTTTCAGCGCGTTGCCATGTCAACAGCACCCAGCCTGAACAACATTCGGGAGCCCCTCCAACCTTGCGCCGACACTGACATCCACCAAACCTCTTCTCACTGGATTAATCGCCGGAGCTATTTCAGTATCTTGCCTTCACGCAAGCTACATTCCATCTGGAGAAAAACTAGTCAACCTGCTATCCACATCTTCAGACGTCGACATCATCCGAGGCTATTGTTTACTTCGAGCTAGAAGTCTGCCCAAGATGGACCGTCCTAACACACCATCGCGCCCCCCAGACTATGCTCTGCCCAACTACGACGACGACGTAGACGACTCGACACCCACAGGACACGGCGGCAACAGTGCTGCTATTCGACTACTGACCACGATGCAGGACTCGGAACCGGACTACGGACAGTATGTTGTCCCCTCTGATTTCGTTCTTCCACCACCTCCCCTTGTCTTGAAGGCAGACCGCCCGACGCACTATGAAGTTGCGGCACCACAAGCTCAGTCAAGTGCTGCTACCTCAAGCCCAGTCAAGCAGGTCACCTGGGACGCTTCTGTGCAGAGTCCACGCCGCAAGTCTGTCAGCAGCAAACTGCAGAAGAGGGCAACTGTCAAGCTCCGCAAGCGAGCCAAGCCAGAGGCAGTGGTGCAGGCAGAGATAGTGCACAGCTTGCCAGTGATCCCCGAGGGTCCCTCTCCAAGACGTGCAAACACGCTCAAGAAGTCTTCGAGCGCAGTCGCTCCTCCAGCCCCAACAGTTGCGCCTCCAGAAAGCGTATCATACTCACAGCACGACCAACATAGTGTCCGACCGACTGCCCGATCATACGTATCCTCGATTCACTCACAACGCTCCTCTATTCTCGACCCTCCTTCCATTCCGCCACCGGAGTCGACATACATCCCCTACAGCGGCAGCAGTGCGAATGTCTCCTACCGGCCCAGTCACGAGTCGATGTCACCTACCCGGCCATGGACTCCTTCGCGTGGATCATCAGAGTTTCCCCGCGCACCACCTTCACCAATACGCTTCGAGCCAGCCGATATAGACGGGAGCCCCAGACCTGGTACACCCTCTTCTAGGTATGGCGGCTCTCCGCGTCGACCACTCCCGCCAGCACCACTCTTCTCCACAGGCCGCAACTCGACCTTCGTCGACGACGCAACAGTCAGCATCCCTCTCGACGACGGCGACGACGACGTCTTCGGCGGACCAACCGCATCTTCAGATCTAGGCGACGGCCCACGACTGAGACAGCGCGAGTCCTATCAGAGCTCGGCCGCACAGTCAGGCGTCACTCTGCAAAATGAAGACGAAGACGACGACGACTACTACACCGAAATGGACGAGAAGCGCACCACCGTCTCCGGCTCCAAAGTCGAGCACTACGGCCCCGCGCCCGAAGGCAAGCAGGAGCGCCGCGGCGTCCGGCAGCCGCTCATGAGCAAGAAGGAGGTGCAGCTGATCAACGGCGAGCTGGTCCTCGAGTGCAAGATCCCCACCATTCTCTACTCCTTCCTCCCCAGGCGCGACGAGGTCGAGTTCACGCACATGCGCTACACGGCCGTCACGTGCGACCCGGACGACTTCGTCGACCGCGGCTACAAGCTCCGCCAGAACATCGGCCGGACTGCCCGCGAGACGGAATTGTTCATCTGCGTTACCATGTACAACGAAGACGAGTACGGGTTCACGCGCACTATGCACGCGGTGATGAAGAACATCAGCCACTTCTGCAGCCGGAACAAGTCGCGCACCTGGGGGGAGCAAGGGTGGCAGAAGATTGTCGTCTGCGTGGTCTCTGACGGTAGAGAGAAGATCCACCCCCGGACTCTCGATGCACTGGCCGCTATGGGCGTGTACCAGCACGGCATCGCGAAGAACTACGTCAACAACAAGGCTGTGCAGGCTCACGTGTACGAGTACACCACGCAGGTGAGCCTGGATGCGGACCTGAAGTTCAAGGGCGCCGAGAAGGGCATTGTGCCGTGCCAGATGATCTTCTGCCTGAAGGAGCGGAATCAGCGCAAGTTGAACAGCCACAGGTGGTTCTTCAACGCGTTTGGCAAGGCGCTGAACCCCAATGTCTGCATCCTGCTCGATGTAGGCACGAGGCCGGGCGGCAACAGTCTGTATCACCTCTGGAAGGCGTTCGATACCGACTCCAACGTCGCCGGTGCTTGTGGCGAGATCAAGGCCATGAAGGGTAAGCAAACACAAAAACGTCCTGATATTGATGTGACCTAACATCGACACAGGAAGGTTTGGGGTGAACTTGTTGAACCCCCTGGTGGCGAGCCAGAACTTCGAGTACAAGATGAGTAATATTCTGGATAAACCTCTTGAGAGTGTGTTTGGGTATATCACCGTCTTGCCTGGCGCGTTGAGTGCATATCGTTATCACGCCCTGCAGAACGATGAGACGGGACATGGGCCGCTGAGCCAGTACTTCAAGGGCGAGACGTTGCATGGGCAGCACGCGGATGTGTTCACCGCGAACATGTATCTCGCTGAGGATCGTATTCTGTGCTGGGAGCTGGTTGCCAAGAGGGGTGAAAGGTGGGTGTTGAAGTACGTCAAGGGATGTACAGGCGAGACCGACGTGCCTGGTAAGTTTCCTCCCCCTTTGCCCAACACCACAATCCGCATGCATTCCCTAACGGAAACCCACCAGACTCCGTCCCCGAATTCGTCTCCCAACGCCGCCGCTGGCTCAACGGCGCCTTCTTCGCGGCCGTCTACTCCCTCGTGCACTTCAAGCAGATATGGCACACGGACCACACCATCGCTCGCAAGGTCCTACTGCACATCGAGTTCGCCTACCAGTTCCTGCAGCTGCTCTTCACCTACTTCTCCCTCGCCAACTTCTACCTCACCTTCTACTTCGTCGCCGGCGGCCTCGCCGACGACCGCATCGACCCCTTCGGCCACCACATCGGCATGTACATCTTCACGGTGCTGCGGTACACGTGTGTCTTGCTGATAAGCACGCAATTCATCCTGTCCCTCGGCAACCGGCCCCAGGGCGCCAAGAAGATGTACTTCGGGTCCATGGTCATCTACGGCATCATAATGGCCTACACGACCTTTGCGGCCTTTTACATCGTCATCCGCCAGCTCACCCACAAGGACAAGGACGAGGATGGCAGCACACAACTAGGCAACAACGTCTTCACCAACCTCATCGTGTCCACGGCCTCGACCGTGGGGCTCTACTTCCTCATGTCCTTCATCTACCTCGACCCGTGGCACATGTTCACCTCGTCGGCGCAGTACTTCATGCTCCTCCCTTCCTACATCTGCACCCTCCAGGTCTACGCCTTCTGCAACACCCACGACGTGACGTGGGGCACGAAAGGCGACAACGTGATGAAGACGGACCTCGGCGGCGCCGTCGGCAAGGGAGGCAGCAAGGGCGGCAATGGCATTGTCGAGCTGGAGATGCCGAGCGAGCAGCTCGACATCGACTCCGGCTACGACGAGGCGCTGCGCAACCTCCGCGACCGCGTCGAGGTCGCCGACCCCCCTCCCTCGGAAGCGCAGATGCAGGAGGATTACTACAAGTCCGTGAGGACGTACATGGTTATCGTGTGGATGATCGCCAATGCTATACTGGCAATGGCCGCTAGCGAGGTGTACGGGAGCAGCGGGATAGGGGATAACTTTTACCTCAGGTTTATTCTGTGGTCGGTGGCGAGTCTGGCGCTGTTCAGGGCTATCGGGTCCACGACGTTCGCGGTGCTGAATGTGGTCAACATTGTTATCGAGGGGCGGGTGAGGATGAGCATGAAGATGCCCAAGTTTATGGGCGGGTTTGGGGGGAAGATTAGTGAGGTCGCGAGCAGTATTGGGACTAGCGTTAGTCGGAGATGAAGACTGAGAGAGTGAGGATGAAGGAATTGGGGCTTGTGGTGTGTTCTTTTCGATGATTGGTCTTCACGGGTTCTGGATGTGCAGAGAAAGAGAGGACTGCCGGGATCAAGGAGTCATTTGGGTCTTGTATGATGTTCATGTGCTTGGGTATTAATGCTGGAGTCTCGTGATGACGGGCGAGGATAATGTTTGGGGTTTTGTTTGCTAGGGGTTCCTTCTGAACTGGTCAATGGGTATACATGTGCCGTGATAATCGGACTCGACGGTGGTGGAAGATGCTGATTACCATCCTCTCTGCCTGTGAATGCCTCGTCGTCAGTCTGTTGTAAAATGTAGCCACTGGACAGGTGGCGTGAAACTCGCCACTGCACTGCAATCTGCAACCCGCGCGAGGCATTCGAGACTTTCGAGACTGCCATCACATCGCAAGCTAAACGTTCAACTGAGTGTGCAATGTGCTGGAAAGCGAATACTTCTTATTGATTTCTCGCTGGTCCATATTCCCTTTCCGCTAGAGATCAGCGGTGTAACCATTTCCTTATTACCGCTTCGTTTCCTTGTTCCTGGCTAGTACCAGACCTTCTCAGCGGGTAATGCCGTGCGCTCCTGCCCCTGCCAGTCTCTCAGACCAATACAATACAAGCAAAGCCGTACCAGTCCAGCAAATCTGTGCTTCACAGTTTCCCACGTCGATGGATGGGAGGCACCGACGGCAAGACATTTGTTCCCTCCTCTCCCCTCATTTCACAACGACGACACGCCGTCCGACAGACGCGTCAACGACCCTCAAGCAAGGGGCGTCGGCGTCGCTGCCGGCTCGAGATCGTGGTACCAAAGAACCAGTTCGCGCTGCGAGAGAATACGTTAGCCGTCCGTTCAAGACACAGAACACATAGAAAGGCGTACAACCCTCTCTTTTTTCCACTGGCTCGTCTCCCAGACGATGTACCAGCCCCGCTCGTGGTTCGGGCTCAGGACCTGAGGCGGCACCATATCGTCCTTGGTCAGCCATACCTGGAGCTTCTTGTGCCACCGCCAGTTGCGGTTGTTGCTGGGATACGACGTTAGTGGCTGATTGCTATCGAGAAGAAGGTAAAAAGCAGTCGAACTTACAGTTCTATCGCCGCATACTGCTGTTTCTGATCACCCGGACAGCTGTAGAAGATCCAGAACAGGGTCTCCTCGTTGAAACTCGTGATCTTGTGCTCGATGGGCTGGACGTTGTTGACCTTGTAGCAGTCAGGCAGCCGGAACTTGGGGACCGCTGGCCTTGGCGGGGCGTCGCTGAATGGCGACCAGATTGAGGTCGAAATCATCATGCTGTCATATGTCAGTCAGCTACCGCTCATCATAGGACGGAGTGAGATACATACTCGTTCGACTGGAGGTCAAGACCGAGGGCTGAGGGGTCAATGCCGTTCATCAGGGTTTGGTAGTGTGGTTGAGTCGCCACCAGGTGCCGCAGTCCCTTCAGGCCGTACCTCTCTGTCGGTGTGAGACCAGCCAGAGGGTCAGGCACATCGGGCAGGCCATTCTCCTTGCTCTCCCTGGCCTTACCGTTTGAAGAGTCGTTGCCGATAGCGCCGTGTGGATTACGTGCCTCGGTTGGAGGCCCTTGGCCCAGTGGTGATGACTGAGATGCCATGCTCTCGTCCCGCAACGTGCCGTTTCTCTGCCGCAGATCGTCGTCCCCTACGGAGCTCCTGGCGTCGTGCGACTGTGAGCCTAGAGAGAAAGTTAGCTGCGGCGCCGCAAATCAAACAATCGGCCGTGCGGGGGTAACTCACCAATTGTCGGTGATAGAGCATCCGCTCCCCGCGAGTTGTTAACCAGCGCATTGAGCAGCGCATTGCCAGCTGCTGGGTTGGATCGCTGAGCGGGCGCTGCTGATGCTGCACTACTTGCACCGAATCCGAAAGTGGACATCAGGCTTGCACCACGCTCCTGGCCGATATCACCATTGGCATTGCGATTCAATGGAGGGAAATCATCGGCGGTCGTTGGTTGCGACTGCGTTGGCTGGGCAGCAGCTGGTGGATTGCCGAAGCGGAAGCCGCCTTGGGCGGAGGAGAGCCTGGAGGAGGCGTTAAAGAGATCATCTTGCTGCTGCTGTGACGGTTGAGAGCTGATGGGAGTGCCTTGGCTACGCGGTATCTGCGCTCCAATGTTGCGACCGCCGGTTGTCCACAGGTTCGATTGCCCTGCGTTTCCAAGTTGCGGATTGTTTGAGAGGGAGGGGAATTCGCTGTCGTAGAGGGTTAGCAGTCGATCCATGATGCCAAAGGTGATGAGGTTGATGTTTGAAATAAAGAGAGAGTGATTGAGAAGGGTGGTGAAATGTGAGATGGCAGTGGATGAAAATGAGTGCAGTGTGGGTAAGTTGTTTGGTTTTGGGGGTTGCAACCAGCATCTCGCGCAAACAACAAACGCCGAGAGAAATCACAGTACCCCTTCAGAACCGTAGCATATGGGAGACCCAAATCACCTGGCTTAGCAGGCTGAGGCTCTGGAGGCGGAGTCGGGACTCTGAGGTTCCTAAACCTCAGGGCCGGCTTGTGCTTTGGCGGATCCATCGAAGACAGACCCACGCGCGGGGGTATTGATCGCTAACACTCAAATGAAGACAAACAAGATGAATATCGATCACAAATCGGTGGTGGTGCGAAGTAAGGTCGTGATAGTTGTCGTCGCCGACGTTGTGTTGGGGAATGGGGCGTAGTGAAGTGAGGTGAGGTGAGGGTCGAGGTAGGGAAATGAAAGAAACACGCTGGGGAAACAAGACCATATAGCTCGCGCTGTGCAAAACGAGTGCGAACGAGGTGAATGGCAAGTGAACGAGATGTGAGAACAACGTACGAAGGGTCTAAGGGTGTTGCAGGTTGCGACCCGCCTAAGGTTTGCGCGAAGCTGGCACTCCCTCCAAGTTGCCTGGTTGGATTTTGAAGTGCACCAGTACTTAGAGGCACATTGCCGCCGCCAAATGCCCATCCTGTTGCATTTCCAGCTGCATAATCATCGTCTTGTCAGCCACAAAACCACACGAAGCAGGCTTATTGCTCTCTCTCTCTCTCTTCGGATAATCAATCCTCACCTGTCTTCCCGTTGGGTATTTGGCTGGACACCGCTCGCCCTTGTCGTTGCGACGGCTGTGGTGCTGCAAAGCCCGCCGGCATGTTGCGTAATGACGCCCCTACACATCATGTCTCTGGTCAGCCCCTTTGTTCTTTCCAAGGCCATGTTTCCTGACAATGCACATAGAGCATAGTAGTGTCTCTGCGCCCGCATCTGGGCTGCATCCATCGTCCGCCTCAACGCCTAGAACCGGAGGGTATACTGCATCGCAGCTCCGGTTATACTGGATCCGTCTCAGGACACAACACCAAGCGACTTCGTTGATGGACAGAGTATTATATATGGCCCTTTTCAAGCTCTTGCTGCGACGTGGCGGCGCCTCGGTACCGGATCATCCAGCTCAAGGCCACCGCATGCCCTCTTCCAGTTCCATGGACATGGTCCAATATAAAGCACTGAGCGCAAGGTATGCCAGAGATCCGGGCGGATGGCAGCGAGTATATATCGTTGAGGCATTGGCTGTGGGGCAGACGATGTCGGACATCACTCGAGGAGGAGGACGGAGCCCGTTCTATCGTACCTTGTCGGTTCATTGTGGGAGGTCGGTTCGATCTCTCTGGCTTCGTGGTGCTCGGTATGGGTGGTGATGGGGTACGTGTCAGTCTCTGAGATGGCTGGGCTCTGGTGAGGTTGAGATAGGGTTTGTATGGTCGTTGGAAGGCCGGTGATGGTGCACGAGGTTGACGTCCGCAATAGATCAAGCAGGGATGTCGTTTGGAGAAGGCTCGCGTTTGCAGCTGGAGTGGCCCGTGCGTCTCTTGGCATCTTGGTCTCTCAGCAATTGAGTGGCATGAGTGGAGATCTGGAAGGAGCGAGGCTCCGGCTTGCAGTGGCGCTAGACAGGGGTCGTGACCCCGTCCCTTGCTTTTTGCTCAACCGACTCTTTCCATCCAATCGATCGCGATACTGGTCTCTCGATATGGGACATATGGATCACTGCAGTTTCGATGTGCTCTTGTTTGTGACTTATTCAACAGCGGCTTGAGATTCAAGTGGTCCGCGCCTTCTCTAATTCAAGCCTGCAAGTTATTGGGGCAGCGCTCGGAGCTATAGACCATCCTCATATTCGCCCTCCGGCTTCCATGTCTTTATCATTTCCAACAAGCTCCTCTGGAAGTCAAACTTTTCCAGATGACGACCGATCAGAATCACTTTGCCCTGCCCTGGTTCCGCCGTGCTGCTCGACGGGTTGTCGACAATGTCAAACAGCTCCCGCACGCCTTGGACCATCTTCTGTGAGCCATCTTTCAGGACAAGTCTTCCTTTTACCCTGTGAATCTCGAAGGGCGCTCCATTGCGAGGTGTAGTCTCTCCAGGGAGGATATATTCCCACAATACCTGCCTCAGCCATGCGTCTATAGCCCCAACCTTGTTCTTTGGCAGCACCGGTAGTGGTATTGATATTGTCGATATTGTCTGCTCCGTGTTAGTGAGGTGGAGAAGTCACGAATGAACTGGAACTTACAGGGTCGAGGTGGCTATGCCCCTTGCCGGACTGGTCCAACACCTCCACGCTGTCGTACGCATGGATGTCGAGTATGACTCCTTCCAGCTGCGGTATCTCGCTCTGATTGGTGACGTGGATCTTCGCTAGCCCGTTGATGGACTCTATCCTCTCCCTGACCTGTCGCAGTTCCTCCTCCGTTACCAGGTCGGACTTGTTGATCACGATGACGTCGGCGTGCGATATCTGTACATGGGCAGTGGTCATCAATGGTCCGTGAGTATCTGTCTCATTGTGGTCATGACCTTCCACCTTCCCAGTCGGGTCGTCCAGACTTCGGAGGATATTCTTTGCGTCCACTAGCGTCACGATACCGTCCAGGTAGATGGTGCTAGCCAGCCCGTCGTCCACCCAGAAGAGGGGAGCTAGGTTTCCAGGGTCTGCAAGACCAGTGGTTTCGAGCAGGATGTAGTCGAACTTGCCCTTCTTCTCCATCAGGGACTCGATGGCGTTTACTCCGGTGTCTCTAACCACCACGATGTTAGACTTCTGTTATGTCAACCAAGGGAAGACACTCACTTGACGGAGCAACATATGCAGCCGTTTCCAACCTCTAGCCACTCCTCGACTTGCTCACCGTCCTTGTTGACAGTAAGTGACTTCTCTATGTCCAGTGCTGTGGTCCTGTGAGCATGCGGCCACCATACAATCAAGCGACAATACATACAGTCTCCAAACTCATTCATAATCACGGCAATCTTCTTGCCATGTTGCGCTGTCAAGATATAGTTCAAGAGCGTTGTCTTTCCGGCGCCGAGATATCCTATATCGCATTATTAGTATATAGCTCGGAATGGTTGAAGAAATGAGACTATACCGGTAACTATCGTGATGGGTACTTTGACCACAGGTTTGTCATCGTCGTTGGGCTGGAGGCCTGCCTCAACGAGGTCAGGAGGTGCGTCATCGTCAAAATTCATTGTAAAATCCTTGCGGTTGTGTGGCCAGCTGGTATCTTTGTGACTCAGTAAACTGCAAAATATGTAGATGTGATACCGAGCGAAACAACAGACGGCGATGCTTCTTATGTAAATAACTAAATGTTTACACAAGAACTTGAACTTGCAGCCGACTGAACCCTGAACGGACCGTTGGAGCCTACAGTGCGCTCCTACAGTGTCGTTCAAGTGCAAACTGTCCACCGTCCGTTTTTCACAATGCGCTAGTGGCTAGCGCCCCGCTGCTTGCCGAGACAGGGAGGAGCTTCGGCGCGGCTGGTGGCTGCCAATCGATTGTCACCACCTTCAAGGGCGGTTATGCAAAACTGCAAGTCGTTCGTGTTCTTGCCTTGTCAACCTCATCTCAGCAACCACCGACTTCTTCAGAACGGCACCGTATCTTCTTCAGCTGCAGACATACCACAAAATTCCCCTAGAGAGAGCAACAATAGCAAAGTGCCAGAGACGCCGCGATAGAGCAGTGGAACAAACATTTGTCAACTCTCTCGAAAGCACCATTTCGTCATCCGAGCTTGTGTCCGCACTCGCCATACTCAGCCGCCGACATGGCTATGCCAAGCTCACCGAGGCTTCCCAGCCCTCCCCCTCCGGCCGAGATACAGATCGGTCCAAAGTCGCCGTCGATGGGACCGAATGCGCACCAGGCGCAGCAGATCGAGCAGACACAGATCGATGCCGCCGCGAAGCGCCGCATACACCCGGGCACGAGGGCCGCCGATATGGCTGCCGGTCCGCCCCTCATCCCTCTCAACGAAGTATGCATCCAGGTACCTAGCTCATGTTCTCTTGATCACCTGCTGACGCCACCATCCACAGCTCGACTCGGCCTTCCAACTCCAAGAACACCTCGCCGCCCTGCACTACCACCACACCCGCAGCAACACCCTCCCCATAACCCGCGACACGGCAAAGCTCCTCGCCACCCCTCCGCCGGGCATCGACCGCACCCTCTGGCTCTACGAGCTCTGCCGCTTCCTAATAGCACAGTGCAACTCCCTGATCGTCGGCTTCCTCTTCGACACGCCGCCCTGCAGCGCCGCCACGTGCCCGGAGATGCGCGCCTCGGAGTGGCAGTTCCTCTGCGCCGTGCACGACGCGCCAAAATCTTGCTGCGCCATCGACTACTGCTGCCACACCCTCGACTGGGCCGCCAACGTGGTGACGAACCCCAAGATCTTCCCCAGCCGGTTCGTCGCGCCGCTGAGCGACGGGCACGACAAGGGCGCCGCACTCAAGAACCTGGTAAATGTCTTTAGGCGCTTGCATCGCATCTTCGCCCACGCCTGGTTCCAGCACAGGGGCGTGTTTTGGAGTGTCGAGGCACAAACGGGGCTGTACGTGTTCTTCAAGACGGTGTGTGATCTGTACGACCTGCTGCCGGCGGAGAATTACAAGCTGCCCCCCGAGGCGGAGGGGTTGGAGGCTCCTTCTGCTGCTGGCGAGGACAAGAAGCATGGTCACCCAGTGGTCACGGCCATTGCCCGCCCGCCGTCGGCTGTTGAGCGGACGGGCCAGCAGACTTCGCTGGACGACGATAGCTTTGCCTCGGCGGCCGCGAGGACGAATACTAGGAGACACATTCGCAGCAACCCGTCGACTGGTAATGCCATCTCCATGGTACCCGAGGTGGAGGAGGAGGATAGCCATGCGGCGGGTCTGGCGGGGCGGATGAAGGCTATGAGCTTGACGTCTGCGGCTGGGGCTAATGCGCAGCCGGCGGTACCGCCGCCGGTCGTTGAGGAGCAGCAGGCTGGGTCTGAGGTCGCGGACGTGCCGGTTATTGTACTGGATGATGGCCGTCCAGATCCTGAGCGTCGGGAGACGCAGGTGGAGATGAAGGAGGTGACTTCCCCGGATAAGGAGCAGGAAACGAAGGTTGAGGAAAAGCAAGAAGAGCCCGAGCCGGCGAAGGAGGAGGAGCCTTCTGAACCCAAGCCTGCGAGTGTAGTTGTCGAGAACGAGCTTGAGAAGTCCGTGCCCGAGCCAGCAGCTGAGAAAGCCGACGAGCCAGCCGCCAAACCCGACCCGGTCAAGGCCGATCAGGAGGAGGAGGACACGGAAGAGGTCGGAGACGAAACCGTCATCGCCGCCGACGACGAGCACGACGAGACAGTTCTGCCCGAGACGGAGTCCGACACCCAAGAGGCCGAGGAGGAGGCACCGCCCGTCTCAGCCATCGAGGACAAGGACTTCGACGAGGCTGTGGCGAAGGATGATCCCGTTGCTGCGGCTGCTGTGGTCGCTGCCTCCGAAGAGAAAGATGATGTTCCCGAATCGAAGAAGGGTGAGGACGAGGACACCAGAGCCGAAGAGGCTGATGAGCCCGAGGGGAAGAAGGCAGATGAGAAGGGGGGTCAGGAGACAACGGACGAGGAGAAGAGCAAGAAGGAAGATTAAGACGGAGGACTACCTGAGTAATCTTAGCAGGCAATGAAGAGGTTGGGCAAAGAGATTATGGCATGGCTTTAGGAACAAGGGAAGGCTGTCTCCATTCTAGAGTATGGCTAGTCGTCTGTTCAATAATTTAGGAAACGGATGTGTGGACGAACAAGCGATGCGGGAGGTTTGCAGGAACTTGGAATGGGTTTCGGGTTGTACGGGTAGCTTTACCTCTCTGTATTTTCACATCACCATACAGGCAGGATACCAGCGGTGTTCGCATTAGCGGTCTCAGAGCGCGCAGAGCTTTCTAATGAGATATCACATGTGGTGAAGTATCCAAATTGGTGAGCGTTTCTGTGTGTCCCGGGCCCAGTATATATGATTGTACTGGGAGGCGATTTGAGGACGGTAAATATCGATATTCCCGGTCCTCCTCGGACCTAATTTTCTTGACCATTCTCTTGGAGCCAGTCATATGCAACCCGAAATCCCCTTTCAAATAACCATTGCCTGGGCACTCAGCCTTCAACCGTGCTACCAGCCCGATTTGCCAACCTTAAGCCCCAGTTGTAATCACCCCGTCCCAGTTGTTCTGTGAGACCAATATCGGTTTGTATTTTGCCTTTTATGAATGGGCAGGGGCCATGATGCTCGTAGGTCCTAGAACCCTTGGTGTTCCCATATCTTCCAGGTCTTTCCAGTCAGTCCATCCTTTTCCCGGCCGCCAGATACTCTAGTCCACCAGGCCCTAATATAAAGACACGAACAGAAGCGAAGGAGAAGAGCACACGCGGTGGAAGATAAAGGGTAAGCTTTTGGGTATGGCACGACTCGAGAGAAGTAAAGGCAGTAAGTATGGAGCAGCAGATGTGAGATATGAAACGTAGGACAAGTACAGTTAACTGATTACAAGAAGTAAGGGGTATCTGTAAAAGATCCAATGATGCTGGTATGCATAAATGTAAGGTCAAAAGAACAATATGACGTGACAAGTCAATGAAGTAGGATAAGGTGAAAGGTGAAAGTCAAGAGTGAGGTTGAAAGAAAGTAGGCGTTCGTTGTCGTCCGAAGTGCCGTCAATGCGCATAGACCCTGCTGATCGCCCAATCCGCCGTCTCTTGTGATGTGCCGTTGGTAAATGTTGGTAACTCTTGGTACTTGGCGGTAGCATTGCTCGTGATGATGAAACCGTATCAGCCCCCAAAGGTCACCTTGGTGTGTGGTAGTAAGTAGTAAGCGGCGCGTATCGCAAGGGCCGTCGCGGACAGTCGGAGGCGCAAGTCAAAGTGATGAGTGTAGTCGTTGGGTTGGGAGTACCAGATGTGGAGGCGGAGGTGTTTCAGACTTGCATATTCTGTAGCAAGTGAGGTGGTGGTAGTCGGTCGGTCCCGAGTACGGGAGATGGGAGGGGATCAAAGCGGACCTCCGCCCACGTGCGTATGGTGTATCGAGATCTGACATGGTGGTGCCGCATGATCGGGTCCATGAAATCGTTCCAACAAGGGTGGCCACTCGGACCACGCGGGTAAGAGCCTCATCGACGTCAGGTCTTGTCGTCCCATGGTTCCAGATGCGTGCATGTTGATGTCGTAATATCCCGGCTGATGTCCAGTTGTGACATGTTTCATTTCCCTTGCGCCACTCAGACTTCAGACCTCCAGCTTGAGCCTGAGCTAAAATTGCCCGGTGTATTGAGCCGGAGCCTTAGGTTAATTTCGACCGCACGAAAAACGGGTAGAGCCTCGGAGAGCTTTGGGCGAGCCAGAAGACCATAATCCTTGAAACCCAGGAGATCATGCCATCACTTGTTCTCCCGTCGTGTAGTCAAGGCTTGTTCCGTTCTGAGTGGGAAGCTCCCGGTTCCCATAGGAAGTCACCCTCCTCAATTTCCCCTCCGCGGTATGTTTCGACAATCATATGTAGGGAATCCACATGGCCGTTCTCCACCCTTGATATGTTGTTGAAGCCCTCCCACGCAGGCAAAGACCGAAACGCTGATCCAGGCAGAAGGTCACAATACGCAATCCGGAAAGAGGGGCTTACGCAAGCTCTCATGCGGTATCATCTCCTTGGTCAGGCCGCGTACTCTTTCTCCTTGCCCCTTGCCCGCAGTTGGGCTGCGTCGTCGCTTTGCGGGCTGTCGCTTGATCCCCCGAGTTGCATCTTGGTAAAAATGTGGCGTATCTCGCGGAGGTTCTCGCTCTGTGCCGTTACAGCTGTTGCGTTGCGTTCGTCGGCGAACACCCGAACGTTCTTCAGGATCTCGGTGAACCCCTCGTCGTTCGGAAGCCACCAGTTGACGCATGACTGATCGTCGAAGAGCTCAGCCATGCGCATCCGCATGGTTATGGGGAAAATGTATCTGCGAGCAACAGGGTTAGCTTAGTCTAAGCATCGTAGTACCCCCATCACCTGAGCACATATGGGAGCTATCAAGTGTTTGAAGCGATGCTGATGCGGCAGACAACAGCAGGACTAATTCGTGCCAGGAATACACGGAAAAGGGGGGTAAAGTGAACAAATGGCAGAAGACTCACCCCATACTTTCCAGTAAAGCAAACTTCCTCCGAATCCAAGTATGGTGTTTGGTGTCGCGGGTAACGAAGAGAGTCGCAATCGCAAGGCAGGCGTGAATGCTGATCAGGCTCCCCTTTGGCGTCGATGGCCATTGTTCCACCGTTTCAAAGATCTGGCATATCGCATGGGCATGCTCTCCTAGCATAGACCTCTGTGCTTCAGCTCCAGGTCCCATGATAGCCTGACACCCATGCATTATTACGATCGAGTGCCACTCGCAGGTTAGAAGGGTCGACGCGAACAGCGGAGGATAGAAGAGGATTCCAGGGGTAAACGACCTGACCACATCGTCGTGGGTGTAAGGTTCGTTTGTGCTGAAATCCGCCACCAACAAGCTCTCGTCGGTCATCGCTGGGTCCCAAGCGCTCTTCCACTCTTGCAGCTGTTGTGCTAGCCTCCGGTGCTCAGCAAAATAGTCGTCTCCCGCGAGTTCTCCTCTTGCTGTCTTCGCGTACAGGATCGACATCTCCATCGATATTAGCCGGAAACAGGCACTGCGCTCTTCAATCTTCCACAAGACGTTGTCCGGCTCCGAGTCGATTTGCGCCTGATAGTATTGAATGGTTGTCGAGAACCATTCTCGTGGGAGTGCCGTCTCGAAGTTCCCCATGATGCCCACGAAGACGTCAAATCGGACGTACCACACCAGTATGGCGCGGCCAATTGGCGTCTGCATGGCAGATTGCGGCGTAAATAGCTGACTGATGACTTCGAATGCCGCTCTTTGGTGGCCCATCAGATTGACCCAGTCACCCAGATATTCCTGTGTCAATGTTAGGTCACATCAATATCAGGACGTTTTGTGTTTCCTTACTTCGATCGCCGCCAGCTGTAGGATTGTGAGGAGCGTGCCTATGTTATGCTTTTCTTTCTTCTTCAGAAACCCCAGCAGCAGTGTCACACTTTTGTTGTAGTATTGTAAGAACTCCTTGATTTGTCCATTTGGGTTCCTCAGCGTGCGATGGTAGGCCGCAAACCCCATGATGGCATACAGAAGTGCCTCGTGCCGGAGTGCAATGCTGGGCAGAATGAGCTTGAAGAAGTCTTCGGAGTCTGTCACCAAACAATAATGGTAATGCGTAATGTTTTCGCTAAAGTAGTGAAGGTAGAACTGGATTTCTTGCGGAAGGGCAGACCAGTCTAGAGGAGCACCGGGCATTTGCACAGAGAGGTCGGAGATGTGTAGAGCCGCAGGAGTGAAATTGCTTCCAGTCCCAGTAGACACCGAAGGAGACGAACTCTTCGTTCCTTCAAAAGAGGGCGTTTCTGAGCCGTAGCGCGTGTCAAAAGGGCCGGGTTGGAGCCCAAACGATGATGTCGTACTAGATCGGCGGGGTGGATATAAGGGCCTTGTTGACTGTTGGCTCCCGGGCAGTCCTTCGCTGTCTGCTTCGTCCTCGTCCAGGATGGTCTCAAGTTTGTTGTCCTGGCTCATGTCATCGTCGTCGTCGCCATTGGAGGAGGCTGGGCTAGTGTGTTGGCTAGGACCGGTCTCATCCTTTGAGCCTCCAGAGGAAAGCCCTTTCGCAGGCGGAGGTTCTGGGTAGACGCATTCGCGTTTTCCTTTCCTGCACCCTACCATATGTTAGCATCACCCGTACTACGTCCATGCACAAGCTGAGGTCTTACTTTCGCAGACGGGACGGTTCTCGTCACACTAGGGAGGTGGGCGTCAGTTTCGATCCACAGGGCATAGGAAAGGAGAGGCATAGTTACCTTAACGCGCCGATTTCGGCATGTAAAGCATCCAGATCTTGTCCGTCGATGCTTGACGTGGTCAAGTCCTGGTGCTGACTTCCTGCGGCTCCTCTGTGACTTCGGAGCATTGAACATGATGGGTTCGGGAAAACCGGTGAAGTATCCCAAACTCTGATAAGGATTAGGCGGGATGCCAGCCAGAGGTACCGCTGGTGGCTGCTGAGGAGGTAAGGAAACATCTTGAGGGTGGAAGTTGACATTAGGTGGTGGCGCTCCGACCCCTGTCATCGAGGACAAGAAGTGGTGATAGTAATCACTCATGATGTCCTGTTAGAATACCAGGGGACCACACGGTTGTCGTCCCAGGAAGCAGCCCTTGGGTGGTCTCGAATTGCGAAAGATTGTCGCACACAATGGTGCGGAGCGGGCTTTTCGGGCTCTCGCGATTAGGTCCGTCACGAAAAGCCTTCGAGGGCTGACGTTGGGCCTGGCGGCGAGAAGTGCTGTTCAGAGGAGATAGATGATGACCGTCACCAGGCAGACAAGAGAAGGGTCGACAAGATACGGCAGAATACGTTCTCTCTAACCAATGCGAGGCCGGAGCTGACTCCCGGAGCGGGGCTGGATGCTGGGAAGATATCCCTCGGCCAAGGGTTGGGCCCGGTACCTTGATCGAATGCAACACTGCCAAGGGTCGGGCCACAAAGAGGTGTTTCCGTCTGAACGGGCGAGAAGTCGAGAGAAATTCCCAGAGGCGTTGGGTTTCTTAAAGCTTCAGAGGAAGGGAGGGATGAGGCCTTAGCAGCAGTTCCTTGTCGATATCGTCGCTCGACAGGGGCACTGCCGAGCGGGGACTATGCCTGGAGTGGAAAGAGGAAAAGTTTCGTCTGGACTGGTAATAGCTGGTATCCTGACGCTGCTGGCACCATCAGATTTGAAGGGATTGGTTGTGCCCGGTGGAAGATGCCTTCAGAGGTGAGCTGGACTGGATTGAGATCAGGGCTTGCTGCCAGAAGTTGACGAGGAATCTGTGCTGCAAAGGAAGGTATATAGATTGCTGGCCCTTCTCACTTGCTGGCCGCTTATGATTGGTGACGATCAGGGGTGTGCTGGTGATGTGCAGGCTTTATGAAGATGTCGCCCCGGCCAGGAAAAATGGAAGCGGAGGGACGATATTTCCCGCTGCAGGCCCCCTACCCAAGATCTGCTCGAGAGAAGTGGGAGGAGATATTTCGCAAGGGGCCGACAGGACCAGATTCCGTAAGCATAGATTGACGCAAAGTTCGTCGCAGGTAGCCGTTGGAAGGTACGCAAAGTCCGCACGGTAATATGCAAAGTGCGGTTCTTCGTGCCAACTCAGAGCGACCCTGCGTGACGGATGATAGGTAGACAGGTGCTGTCACCAGTTGTCGACGACACGTGTGGACCCAAGGAGTGAGAGATAGCTCAAGGAGTGTGTCTGCTTGTCAACAAGACTGAGCCCTGCCAGACGGCTATGACCTGGGAGAGTCGTGGGTCCAGTACCGAATGGTGAGCAAGCAAACAATTGCAAACACGAAGGCAGGCAGTATGGCGTGAGTGGGCAGTATGCCTGTCGGCGACCTATGAGGATCCAAGGGAATGGCTTGCCGGGCTATAACAACGGACCAGCTTCCAAGTACTGGGGGAGCGTTGGTAGGGTGCCAGGCCCAGATGGACCTGCAGATGAGCAGTTGCAGGGGATAGCAACGTCGAGGAGAACGAGCTTAACCATCCATCCCCTGGCCGAAAAATGCTGGCGCGGGGGTTGACGCCGAGCCTATTATGGGGTAGACCCTTGTCACGGTGCTCTTCTTCTTCCTAGTATCTGGCCGGTTAATGATGGCAAAGGTTCCGAGTTGTTCCCTTCCAATGAAGGATGGTTGGAGACTGAGATTGAGGTGTATGCGGGCTTTGACCGGCGTATCGCTCAGTGCAAACCAGCATGCGGTTCAATACTTCGGCAGGCTCTCCGACGGCTGCTGGGACAGTCCTTCAAGTGATTTGGATGGTGACGTTATGACTTGGCCTTCCTGAATCGGATCCAGGCACCAGGGGCTCAAGACTATTTTGGTCGTATCGGTCCAGGGGCCGTCAGGTCGATGGTTCGACAAGTAAGATCCAGAGGAAAGTTCCGCATTCCGTGTGCCAGGATTATCAATATACTCTACACTCTTTCGATGCCCCTCCTGCAGTTATGTATTGACAATGGCGTCCGTTTTTCAGGAGTAAGCCGGTGAAGTTCCAGTCCGCTCGGTAACTGGCAAAATAGCTGGGATCCTACTTTGCACCGGAGGAAACTGAGGGGACAAATTCTCAATCTTCAGAGCCACGAGATGTCCACAATGAAACGCCGAGAGCCAAAAGTGTGAGTAGGTATATCTGTCGGCACATAAGGGACCAGGGAGGCAGTCCTAAGGTCCCGTTGGCACGGTGGGGATTCAACCAGGGTGGTGCCCAGGCCGGGGTCCATGTCTGTAGCTGCATGTACTCAATGTACTCAGTCAGATGCCGCTCCAAGCCTCCCCCAAATGGGAACTGGAACGAAGGGAGCACCCGGGCAGTTGACGGTCGTGGTTTGATCTCCGGCGGCTAGCACGATGCAATCTCTCCTCTTCAGCGGCTGTGTTGAGATTGAGATTGGGATGGCTTGAGCTTGAGCTTGGACCAGGCTGGCCAGTTGCGTGGGACTTTGCCGTGCCTCTGGCCACGTCTGCCCAGGATAGCGGAGTGCGGAAACGCCAACGAAGACTTGGCCGTGGAGCCGCTGCGTCAGGCACTTCATGAGCCCTTCGTGGCAGTCGACGTCTTCTGACCTAGCACGTTAAAGGGTGGTGTCTTGTAGTAAGCCAAGAACTGCAACTTCGACTCATGCAGTCCAAAGATGGGGATAGTCCACAAGGCATGTGCTGCGCGAGATAATGCTCAGAAGATACCCTATATGATGCCCTCTGCCGGGGACAACACCTGTATCCCAAAGTGGGTTTCTAACATGAGCTGCATACTTGGCAGGAGATCCAGACTGTTGAGGAGAGTAGAACCCCGAACTCGGCCAGCTGTGCAAAGAATCCTTCATCTCCATGAGTGCTTACCCAGCTGGTAGACGGGCACTTGAAGCCGGGGGGGGGGGGGGGGGGGGGTTCCATTCTTCAAGACCTTGAGCACCTGCAAGACGTCAGCTATTTAGGAAGTACCTGAGTGCAAATTGATGGAACAGACTGTTTGAAGCTTCAATGGCATTGGAAGCCGAAAACGCTAGCATTCAACCCATGCATGGCCAGACTGGGCATACAATAGCGCTGAACCGGGATGGTTGGGTTTCTGGAATGTAAGCAGGGTATTGCCTTGCCGTACAGTGACACAGACGGCGAAATCAAAAGCAACAAAATCGACTGCAGGCCGTGATGGTGGGTGAACCAGAGTTGGCAGAAGTGTGGAAGAGAGCGGGACATGGGGCACTAGATGGGACGTGATGTCCAATGGTGTGTAGGATGAGACCAAAAGGGACACAGCTATCGATAAGGTGCGTATCACGTGATGTCCATCTATATTGCTTTTCCCCAAGCTGTTCCTGCCGCTCGTCCTGCAGAATCAAAATGCAGTGGAGTGCAACACAGCACTTTGAATATGAAGTGGACCAAAGAAAAGAAAGAGCGATGCAGGTTGGAGAGGAAGGGGTTAGATCAGTAAGAGATGGCCTCCAAGTCTCCAACAAGCTGCAGCTTCTTACTCTTCACTCAGCATGCCGAATTTAACCTTATTATATCCACCCAATCAAGCGCTCTCCTTCTTGCCCCAAGATCTCTCCGTCTTCCAGGTTGTTTAGCTTGCACTTCTGGATCGAGCTTCATCTCAGAATCTACAATTCTCGCTCAACCCTCCCATCCTAATGTGCCAAGCATGCACCACTACTGCACCGTCTTCGAACTCCAATACATCCAATTACGTTATTAGCAACAAGTTGCTCGCCCTTCGTGACAATCGTCGGGTCCTGAAAGTCTGACCACAGCATGTGAAGTCCAATCTAAGACGACTTGTCTCACTTGTCTAACACTCGGCCGATAGTAGTGCGGGTCCACGGAGCTGCATTCTGTCTCTTGTCACTCTTGGCTTGGCCTTGTTGGTCTGTCTTCTTCTCAAGGACCTTATCATCGTCACCAGGCATCAATCACAACGGTTGCAACTTCCAGAATGTCGAGATCGCATTGACTTAATCTAAGCTAGGACCCGACGATCTCTTCAAACTATCGATTCCCGGCAGTCAGGCCCACGGCGACGGATGCAAACAGCTTCCATGCATTTTTCTAGAATAATTGTCGAATTTCCCTCCCTCGATTTATTGACAGACACTTCAATGAAGTCTCCAGCCATCTTCATGCAACTCCCCCGTCCCTGGCATAACTTCTGGGACTTCTGTGGATCTCCCTCTCGACGGTTGTGGATTCCGCAGCTGAGGTCAAGCCGTTTGCTTTCGGATTCATCAAAAACTTTGCAATGCGCGATGGAATTCCTTCGGATCTTGCGGCTAGCATTCGCGCCTATTGCTTGCAATGTCCCATTGTTGACGTCAGGGCCGGTCCTTGTTGCGTGCGGGTATGTCGGAGTCTCGCAGCCCCTGTCTTTGCCAGTTTCGGGCGCTGAGGGTGCACTGGAGCAGCAATGCTTGGAGCGATCAATACACCCCTGCAGCACTCTGTACGACATTGTTGTTGCGTTGCACGACGGCTGGGGGACCCAACTCCAGGCCTTTGCAAAATGCAAGAGGCTCTGCAACGGCCCTCATTTGACCTGAGACACTATTGGACCAGACAAGTGTACCAGCTCAGCCGCAGCATGCGTTCAACGGCGTCGCGGGAGCCGGCACGTCACAAGCACGCTTGTTGGGCGATTCGTGCTTCTGATCCAATTCCTGTGTGGCGACCATGACCACAAGCATGGTGTTCGCGCCGGTATCGACCGTTGGAATCCCCCGACCCCGACTAGCTTCGCGATCCCAGCCCAGCCAGCCTTGGAATGGAAGGACGCCCCCGGCAACTCCAACAACTCTTGCGCTGGCTTCTGACGGGTGCTTTCCCAGAGGGCATCGTGTCGAAAAAACGAACAGGGAAATCTACAAGCGTCCCGAGTTCGATATATGCACCACCCCAGAACGCCACTGAACGAGGATGCTACCCTATTGTCGGATGAACTTCCTCGACTGCTCGACAAAAGTCGTCGTATTTCGCCGTTACCATGGTTGCGCCAACGTGGTGGCCGAAAGGTGTCTTATTACGAGCCACATAAGGCTCACTAGCGACAAAAGGGGGTTTGTTGAGCGAGACTGCAGCCCGAAAAAACAATCCAAGGAAATAATGTGATTTCCCTCAACTTGGTTTTGCGCCAGAGTCAGCGTAAGCCCCTAGTTCAGTTCCTCCACGGCCCACATCCTCCAAGGTATACACGTATACATGGCGATGTTATTCGCTATGTGGTTATAATGATGGAATGATTGACGATACTTATTAGATTCACGCTCCAGAAGGTGCGCTGAACTGTGATCCCGGGCTCGTCGAGCCGCTCGAGCGGACATGTGCAAGCAAGCAACACGAAAAGCATGTGCTCTACTCGGACCCATCACCGAGGCTGTTGACCACGTGCTGATATCACCAGTCTTATGGACGGGTTTCCCACTAGTCCTGGACCACCTTACGAAAAGGTCAAATAGCACCGGTCGATATTGTTCAGATATATGGAATTGGGGCATTGCCTGACCATCACTCACCGAGAGCCGTGGCCTATCATCAGGTTACTATGAGTAGGTACATGCGCAGTCATCCAGGTACCGCTCAGGGCAGTTAATCTCTCCAATTAGCCTCCCAACATTGTCCCACCTTTTAAAAACAAGAAGCTGACATCGAGAGAGCATTCAGACCTTCCTTTCAGAGAATCAGGATGCCGTAGCTCAGCCAAGTACTTATCAGGCATCGGTAACATCCAATGATCCCCTTGAGCCGCCCTGGAATGACGCCGCCGAGCAGTCCCAGTCAGAGCGCAAAAACTTCATCAGTCAACTACCCACTTCTCAGCGTGGAGTAGTCGGCCCGGCCTCTCTTGTGAGTATGATGTCCTCAATCGGACCTCGAACCGCGGCGAATCGTGTGAAAGCGCTTGGATGCGCGAGTGCTGCACTGCTATCGTTTCCACGCGCTGTGTTCACAGACATTGCACACTGCTGGGGCCACTCGGGGAGGTGTTTCTGCCGCCATTCAAGTCCAGGGGCGGATACTAGTCGGCGCTTCTTACGCTGCTGAAGAGCCGGATTTCACCTTGCGGTGATATGACACGTTTGTCCGACTGAGCAAACCTCCCGGCCGTGCTTCGTTGACGCTAGCACTCGTCAGACTTACTGTGATGAGGTATTAGGTGATACAGCATTTGCTCTCTCCCTCGAATGCGAAAACAGCTGCTACCTTCCTATCGGTATATTCGGCAGACGTGTGCGCTCCTCGGCTCTCCACTGCACACCGGACGTGCGGGCGAGCACTCATCCTCCACAGATCAAGCATCGGCAGACGGGACTGCTCCCGTAACTACCATGCTGCCTGCATTTTCTTTGCGAATACACACCGGGCCGTATGCGAGATGATTGGCTAAGACACGGAGCAGAAACAAGTGTTTCTTGTCATGTCTACAGCTACAGAGGGCGGCAACTGGCATCACTGCTTTGCTTGAGATCCGGCAGACAGTACCTGCAATGCAAGGAACATGGGAAGTACCTCTACCTGCGGCGAGACCTCTTCTCCATGGTACGTCCTGCTTCGCAGCGCGTTACATTCCTCTGCGGGTACTTTGGCAAGGAACAGGGTCGAGGCACTTCGGCACATAAACCGCGGAAGGTGTCATGAATGCTACCGCAGTGGCACGATAAGGCACGACCTCCCGATATCAAGCGCCCTATACCAAAGACATTCCAGTAAATGACTGTCCTGTCTGCGCTTCTGGCAAAATGGTTCGGTTCAAAGACAGAGCTGCCTCGATGTATCATCCCGGGGAAATGCACATCGACCGGTCCGGCGCTGGTGTCGGCGCGCGATACCGCCTGGCTTAAGCCGGCGCATGCAATGGCAGCACCTGAAAGAACAATTAACTGGAGCAAAGCACCTCCAAATCATGTTAGACTGGCCGAACTGAGGTCCCAGATAGGGATCGCGGAAGGACGTTCACCAAGCTCGTGCCGGAGTCTGCATGGCTGAAATGGGGTTAGCGGGGGTTTTGTCGTTCGGAGGGAGGACCGCCACTTATACCAATTTGTCAGAACTTACCTCATCATCAACAATGTTTGAAATGTTGACAGCTATTCCGCAGGGCGATATGCGCAGACATCACTGTTCATATGGGGCATCCGTGATCGGATATACATCGCACGGGTTGCGTCACGGCGCTGACCGAGGACCGGTGGTCACTCGCCGCCTTTTTCGGCTCCGTCGTCACAACTTCGGCGCGCGCTTGCAGCCTCATACTGTTCCTGCTGCGTCGAAGCGGACTTCAGGGCTGAGTCAGGAAGTTTCCTCCTCTTTCCTGCGCCAACCACATCCGGTACTGCAGTGTCCGGACAATGACGATGACCGGACCCGGCTCGAAAGGTGCGGCCAATTCCTCCTCGCCTCATATCTGCTCATCTCATATGCGCTCGGGGGTCTTCCGTTATCTTGAATCTCCTGCGCAGCACGCAGGTCAGAGGCATGGGTGGACTCCAGATGACACTTGAAGTTTACCGTCCAAAGCGGAGTGACGGAGGGTTAGAGAGCATTACTAGTACAAGATATACACGACTCTCAAATATACACGAGCATGAGTAACAGCCCATGGCTTCTTTTCAAATCCAGGAGCGAGTGGCCAGCATCACAACAAGCAGTACCTTAATTAACGATGTCTGTTCTCCTCACGGTCTCACAGGTAATGGTTGTGCGAGTCGAAGCATCTACCTAAACTCCCATCGTTTTCAACTCCCATGGCTTTCCGCAGCGTTATGTCCTGTCTGTTCCTTTTGACCATGAATTCCCCCAGGTCCAACATGGCGGCATATCGTAGGATCCATCTAAGATGATACCGAGAGGCAAAGGGCCGCAAACCTACAATGCACCCGACTCTACCGTCAAGCCGACTGTGCAGCTACTGCGCGTCCCTTCGGGTACCCACTTAACGAATCACTACTCGACAAGTAAAAAGGACAAAATCAAAACGTACAACATCAGGGATTCCCCGGTGGTCACCCACCCGAGTACTAGTCTGACGATTACTGGCTTATCTATGGGAGAGCGGACGGGATCCCGAGTTCTCCAGTATCTATGGTCGTACGTAGAAGAAGAAGGAGGCAATTCTGTTTATATTGGTAGGGGTAGCGTCGGGTTGTGGTGGTTTAACGCTTCGAGTCTGAGTGGGAACTGGCTGTGGCATAGCTAAGGTACCTACCTACCTATAGGTACTGCACCAAGAGGCGAGACGCGTGTTCCCAGCATGTATCCTACAGCATGATCGTCCGCTACTGCTTCACATAACGATGACTCCCACGCTCTAGCACCTCCACTTCCATGCCGACCTCGACCCAGCTCTCCATCGCCTCGGGATCATCTGTTTTTTCGAACAATGGCGTCATCTGCATACCCATACAGCCCATATACCGGGCGCCCTCGTCCACTTCACGGTACTTCCTTAGCGCCCTGTCTGGCTCAACCGGATGGCGGAACCCGCTATCCTGGTCGACATTGGGCATCTTGCACCTGGTTTCGTCTGTCAGTAAGCAACCACAACCTGCGCCTGTCAAGAGATGTACTCACCTGACTGTTCGACATGAGACATGGAACTCCGCAACCTCCTCTGCCTTCCCAGACGACCGCAACTTAACCGTCTTCCACTCGTCCTCGTCATATGCCTTCGCACCGTTAACTAAACATCACCGTTAGCATTCCAGTTTTGTGACCACCAACCCTGCCGAATGTCACTCACCAATAATATTCGGCCTAAACCTCCTCACATCCAGTCTCTCCATCCCCTCCACAGCCCCAATCTTCCCCTCCAAATCCTCCACACTACCGACATTAATCAGATGCACCGGAAATGCGTCCTGAAACCCCGTGACAGGCTGATACCCGGCCTCCTCTCTTCGGGGAGCGCCCCTACCGACCTCCCTCAGCTTCTCGGGACAGACCCGGAACAGGCCGAGCTTATTGCTCACCCCCAGGTACAGCCTCAGTTCCTCCGGCAGCTCCTCGCCCATGTTCAGCGCCTCCACAACCTCCTTCCAGATCGTCACCTTCTCCCAGTCGTACCACCTTTCCTTGATCTCCTCCTCGCTGGGGAAAACGACGGGGAGTAGGACCTCCTTCTCTGCCCTGGCGCGCAGCCCGCCGCGGAGCTTGGCCGCTAGTGTGCTCAACACGCCGGCGAACCCGCGCTCGCGCCAAGGGAAGCGAAGGATGATGAAGCTCTCCGTCGGGGCCAGGTCTTCATCCTGGGGACGCGGTTTGCGAGTCGCGTCCGGGACGTAGAGCTCGACTTTGACGGTGGCGAGGAGAGGGAACTGCCGCTGGGTGATGAAGTGCCAGGTGTGCTCGCCCTTCTCCTGCTCGCCCTCTTTTGCGTCTGAAGAAGTAGTAGCGGGGAAGGGACTTTTGAGCTGCGCAAAGGTGAAGAGCCTGTCAAATTCCAGACCTTGGGGGACGACTTTGCTGCGCGAGAGCTCGATGCCGGCGCAGGACTTGACGGGGTAGATCCACAGGCTCTCAATCGTGGGATTTGTGGTCCGGGTCTTGAGCTCCTTGAGGTTGGATTTAGACCGGTCGAGGCCGATCTTGATGTGCGTTTGAGCGAGTGCCTCGCTTTGAGACGGAAGCACGGGAGGGAAGAGGATGAGGATCGGGATGAAGAACACGAGGATGGTGATGAGGACGAGGAAGATGCCGCTGGCGTCGACGGATAGGCCGCTGCTGGGCGGTGGTATGGAGTCCATCTTTGTTTAGCTGCAGTTCGTGGTATTGTGATTTGAGAGTATATCTTGAGGGAATGTTATGGCTGTCTTGCCAGCGGGTTACCTAGATATGGCCATTATTGGGTGTGATGTTTCACGATGGGCTGTCGTTGAAACTGAAGAGTCACAGCTCAGTAGCCAGGGGAAACTCCTTTACCGGACATAGAAATAGTGGAGTCGTCCCACACCAGGTTCGGTGTAAGTTTAAATGTTGTATCGTCGCCAAGTCCTTCAAGGCGTGGAAGACATCGAATTGATCAAGGCTCAAATACAAAAGACCCGACTTCATTTCGGGGGTGTAGGCAATCGAAACGTAACGGAAAACATGATCCAAGCCAATTTGCTATACCCAGTCATTACACCAATGCAGTATTCATCAGCAAACCCAAAAGGTATCTGTAAGCAACACCTTCAACCCAAGAGAAAAAAACAGAAACAGAAATAAGCCGGAGAAAAGGAGAAAACGACAGTCGGTCTTTCGATAACCGATCGGTAAATGCACTACTTCAGGTCCGCCGGCGTCAGAGCCTGTACCATACTGGTGCCCTCGCTGAACCTGGTCTTGAAGATCCTGTTCGCGTTCTGGAACATGCCGTCCTTCAGACTGACGACGATGAACTGCGACCCCTTGAAGCGCGTCTTTATCAGGCGGCCAATGTTCTGCGTGTGAGACAGATCAAGTGCAGCATCGACCTCGTCGAGAATGTACATGGGCGCCGGCTTGAACTGCAGTAGTGCCATGATCAAAGACAACGCAATGAGCGACCTATACCTCGTTAGCTCTTTCGTTCCTTATTGATCGATCTCTCAAGACGCCGGGGAGTATCTCACCTCTGACCGCCGCTCAACTCAGTCAAACTCTGCTTCCACACCTTACCCAAGCACACCTTGACCTCCAACCCGTCACTAATAGTCTTTCCCTCTGGCGGATCGAGCTTCGCAAAGCTGCCCGGCAGCAACTCGTTGAAGATCTGCCCAAAGTCGGCGTTGACCTTGCTCCACGTCTTGTGCAGCGCCTTCTTCTTGTAGTCGTCCAGGCTGACGATGGTCTCCTCAATCTTGCGCTTGTCCCTAACAACGGTCTTCATCATGTGCTTGAGGGCCGCCTCCTTCTTCTCGTTCTGCTCGATCGACGACATGACCTTGTAGTTGACCTTCTTCTTCATACCCTGGCTGCGCTCCCGCAGCTTGTGCAGCGTCGACTTGCACTCGGCCATGTTCTGTCGGCCGAAGTCGTAAGGGGTGCCGGGTCGGCCGAACTGCTCCTTTGCGTCGGCGATCCATTCGTGCTCCTTCTCGAGGTGGGCGGCGGCTGACACGGCGTTCTGCTGTTCCTTGTGGAAGCGCTCGATTTGGTGGCCTAGCTTTTGCATCTCGAGGGCTTCCTCGGCGATGCGACCGTTCTTGGAACGGGTTGCGTTATCGAGGGCGCGGAGTTCGGAGTCGAAGACGTGCAACTTTTGCCGTTCCTCGTCTAGGGCGGCATTTGCTTGGTCGTGCGTCTCCTTGAGGGAAGCTTGCTGCTTCAGGAGGTCTGCAATCTCGTCTTGTTGGGCCTTGATCGCCAGGTCAATCTCTTGCAGCTGTTCCCTTGCCGCGGCCAGGTCGCCGGACACCTGTTCGGAGTCGAGCTGGGCGCCTTGCAGCTCTTTTTGTAGTGTCTTGTTCGAGGCTGTCATCTTCACCAGCGTGGCGCGGAGCTTATCCAGCGACGCTTGGAGCTCAATCAGCTTGCCGTCCTTGTTGTTGTCGAAGTCCTTCATGTCCTTCTCGATCCGCTTGACGTCCGCGCTGGCTTCAGCCTGCCGCTTCTTGGCGTCCGCCGACGAGGTCTTGAGCTCGGCAATGGTGGTCTTCATGTTCTCGACCTCCTGGATGATGGAAGAGGACGAGTTGCCGCTGATCTGCTCCTCGGCAAGCTTGATCTCGTGTGCCTTGAGGTCGAGCTCCTGCTTGATCTTGCGAGCTTGGTCGAGCTTGGACTTCTCCCTTGCAATAGTGCCCTGGACCTGATGGAGCAATGCCTCAGCCTCCCTCAACTGCCGAGTGATCTCATTCAGCTTCTGGAGCGTCACCAGCACACCACTCGAATTGGGCGAGCTACCACCTGATAGTGTACCTGAGGGATCATAGGCGTCACCCTCTAGCGTGATACTCCTCATCCGCACGTTCGGATCGAAGGTAACTCTCTTGGCGGTGTCAGCATCAGCGCAGATGAGCGTGTTCCCGAACACGAAGTCCATAGCTGAGGCTACCTCGTCGTCATAGCCAACCAGGCTCAGCGCTAGATCAACCTTGCCAGGCGCAATCTTCTGTGCCGTGGCGATTGTCTGTGCCGAAGCGCGGAAAGCAGCGATCTTATTGAGAGGGATGATGGTTACCCGCTTGCGAAGCTTGCCGCCTTGCAGCAGTTGCGTGCCCGTCACCTCTGTGTCAACGACGACGTTGTACAGCCTGCCACCGGCGCAGATCTCCAGAGCGGTACCGGCTGCTGTATGCGCCTGGTCGAGAGTGAAGAGCTGCGCGACCAGACCCTTGACCTTGGACCTGTCAAAGTTTGGTGTCGGATCCGAGTAGTTGAAGTCGATGTTCGCGACCTTGCGCTTGAGTGTGTCGGCCTCCTGCCGTAAATTGCGGACTTTCTGTTGAAGGGCGCTCTCCTCCTTGTACATGGCCTCCTCGGTCCCGGGCTGGAAGCCTAGCTTGCCCAGCTCCTTCTCGAGCCTCTGAGCTTGCGACTTCAGGCCTTCGAGGTCCTTCAACAGACCGGCATTCTGCTCCTTCGCCTTCTTCGCTCGCGGCTCCTCCTCCTTGATACGCTTCTCCAGATGCGCAATCTTGATCTTTGCTTGCTCCTGCTCGGTCACAGCAGCGGTAGCACGGTTCCGCGCGTCCTGGAGTTGTCCTTGGTATCCGTTCTCCTGGCCTTCTTTGGACGCGACACCGGTTTGCAGTGTCTGCAGCAGTTCCTCCTTGGACTCGGCGTCCTGGCTCATATGCTCGAGGTCTTCCTTGGATGCGTCGTATTTCGCTTTGATCTTTTCGTATGCGGCTGTGCTCTTCTTAAGGGCGGCTTCAAGTTCGGCGACGGTCTTCTCGCCTGCAACTCGTCGTTCTTGTTCCTCAGCCATGCTAGTTTTCTTGAGGTCCATGACCGTCGAAAGTCGGACCAGCTCGTTGCTATGCCTATTCACCGCATCTTCAAGTGCCTGTGCCTTGCCTCCCTTGCGCAACTCCTTGTCGCGTTGAGACTTGACTCTTTGGACGTCCTCCTCGAGATGTGATATTTCGCTCCTCAATCTCGCGGCGGAAACCTCGAGATCCTTCTGCCGTTGTTTCTTGGCTTCGAGATCAGCAGCTGATTGTTGGAGCTTTTCCTGCGCCCTGACATAGTCATGCGCCACCACCACCCTGGTCAACCTTTCCAGGTCATTCTGCATTTGCTGATAATCCAGAAAGGCCCTCTTATCCGTCCGCAGCTTCTCGAGTGCGGGCTCGATCTCTTCGCGCAAAAGGTCCTGGATTTCCCGAAGCTTCATATCCTTCTTCGCCATGGTCTTTATCGCCTTGTCCCTCCTATCCTCGAACATGCGTGTGCCGGCTGCCTCCTCGATCATGGCCAGGATCTCCACGGCCTTCATGTTGAGCACCTTCGTGATGCGGCCCTGCATGATGAGGAAGTTGGGGTTGTTGATGTTCAGCTGCACGCTCTGGAAGAGGTTCTGCACGGTTTGTTGTTGGGCGCGATGTCCATTTATGAGGTACTTGCTCGTGCCGCCCAGCACGATCTGCCGGGTGACGGAGATGGTCGCGTAGTCGTCAAAGCCGATAGGAGATGTTGACTTGTCGCGGTTGTCGAAGACGATGGTCACCGAGGCCTTGGTAACGCCCGCCTGGCCGCGCTTGTAGATCAGGTCCTGCAGGTTCTGGGCGCGGACGGTAGACATGTTTGTTATGCCGAGGACGAAGCAGATGGCGTCGAGGATGTTGGATTTGCCCGAGCCGTTGAGACCGGTGATGGAGTTGAAGGCCTCGTCCCTGATTGCTGTTAGCTTCTTCTGTAGGGACATACTCGAGCTGTTTGCTTGTTGCATACCATCCTGAGATGACCGTCCGCACGGCGTATGATTTGAAGCCCTGCGCGCAAGCGTTAGTTACTCTTAAGAACCGCACAAAGGTGCAGAGTGATACGTACATCGATAATCACTTCCGTGACCCTCATTTTGGCGGTGTTGTGTCTGTCGCTCGCCGGGTCGTGGTGGTCTACGGACTGGCGTTAGTAATGTTGAAGATGCGACAAGACGCGGTTGCCGTCGCGTTTTGCAAAGTGGTTTATTGATTGTTTACTTGGGATAACGGCACACTGTGGGGTAAGGTGGGGGAAGATGCAGGGGTGACAGCTGGTCTGTGCATTCTGATTACGTCATCTGAAGCCATCAAGAGACACCGTGAAACGCTCGCTTCGATTGGCTCGATTCTGGACGAAATAAGCAAGCGCCGGACTGGTGCCAACCACTCCCGCCAGCTGCTCTCGAGCTAACTTCAGCCTCGAGGGATACGTATCTCATCCGACTCAGCATCATCTCGAAGTCCGGCCAAACTTTAAACTCACGCCTGGCCTGTGATCAAACCTACCCAACGCTTGCAATTCTGGACTTCTTGATGTATATTCTAGCCCACTCATTCTCTACATGAAAATTGCAACCTCTAGGCGAACCTCTAACGAACAACAACCGCCAAATCCGTTATCCACCGAGCCCCCTTGTTCGAACCATTGGACGAGTTAAGCAACATCAAAGGGAATACTCTCTTGTCTTCTTCCACCGCCGTAGCGGGCACCCCTCGATCGATTGACGACCTCATTCTTCCCATGCCGATGCGCCCTATCTGATGCGTCCACTATCATCACCGAGCCGCCATCGCCGCTTTGCTGCGCCGAGGTCGACCTTTCTCTTTGGGCCCTCATAATGCCAGAGCTACCTCCGAACGCTGCCATACACCGCACCTCCTCCTCGTCCGGCCTGTTACCCGAGTCGTCCACCGGTTCCTCTACTACCATCCGGCCGCGCAATCGTCGACCGCCAACGTCCAATCCTACCTCCCTCCTCCCCACACCAAGCGAGTCGCCCAGCCGCGGCGCGAGTCCCCTGCCCAGTGCGCGGATAGGCTCCGTGACGGGTCGGAACAATGCGCGAACCGGCAGTCCCGCTGCTTTCGGGTCAGGCGGCAATACTTTGCTCGGCGGTGGGGTGTCATCTTGGGCGACACCGTCCTGGTCCTCGATACAAGGTCTAGCAAGCTCCTTCTTAGGCGGGGCAATCGGAGTCGGAGATGGAGCCAGCGACCAGAGTCGAGGACAGAGCAGATCAAGCAGCAGGAAGGGTCTCGTAAGCAGGCGATCGAACTCAGGTTTCGGAAATGGTTCGGCGGCGTCGGGAACTTGGGGCCCTGAACCGCCCAACAGCAAGCCACGGCTGAACGACGTAGCAGGCGGGTCTCTCGCCGACAGAGAAGCGAAGCTAAAAGCCATGAAGACGGCCAGCGTGCTTCAATCGCACGAAGGTGTCAACGGTGGACTCGACGTATCTGGCCGATATAAGAAGAGGCGGTCGGACGAAGATCTACGTGGAAGCGCCGCGGTACAGAGTGAGGGGACCGAGGAACATCTCGTCTATATACACCACGTCCAACCCAGCGATACATATGCGGGCATAGTACTCAAGTACAAATGTCGAGAAGACGCCTTCCGGAAAGCCAACGGGCTATGGTCACGGGACAATACTTACGTACAAGTGCGGAAGTGGCTCGCTCTTCCAGTCGATGCGTGCGAGATACGCGGCCGGCCGTGTGAGGCACCGTCTTACTACAACAGCAACCACGTGGACCTCCTTGCACCAACACCGGAAGCCACATCCCAAGACGACCCGTTTTCTGCGGGCAAAGCACCCCAACACCAACCACCCCACACGTTCGATGAAGACCGTCCTTGGACACATGTCCGATGGGTAACGATAGACAACTTTACCGCACCGGTCGAAATAGCCCGTGTCCCCCGAAAAGTACTCGGCTACTTCCCTCCTCGGCGGAAGAAGAGCCTCGTCACGGTCTCTAACCTGTCTACGCCGCGTGGGTCGATGGATGTACCCTCCGTAGCGCTCGGCTCAGAAGCGCTAGACCATACCACCAGTCCAGGCAGCACCAGATCCCGCCGCTTGAGCATCCTAAGCGGCACCGGCGCCCGCAGCGTCGGAGACCTCGACAACCCTCACCGACCGGCATGGATGCGGCGACCAGGCGGTGTCGGGTCACTGCACAGCAAAGTCCGCGGACCGGAGAAGGATTACTTCAACTCCTGGACCAAGAAGCATCTACCCGGTCTGAACATCGACAATATGCCGTCTATGTCAGTCATGGGCTCCGAAACAGCGAGGATAGGCTTTGACGACCCCGTCAGTGGCGACACAACTGGCGCAGCAGCAGGCATCGTCGAGTCTCCCTTCGAGGACGGCCGGGAACTGGAGAGCGTCAATCGCGCCCGTGGTGCCTCGGGCAACGGACTAGATAAAGCGGCTGCTGCCGTTGAGACGTGGCTTAGGGGCGCCTTTGCCAAGATTCCTCCTGGGACACCGGTGCTGGGTCCAAGAGGACGGAGTCATGCCGGCAGCCATTCTGGGCAGAACTTGAGGCAGATGGAGGGCGATCTGATCGAGTTGACGGATACTAATAGTGACGATGGACGGGGGCTGGACAACTTGCTGGATTCGGGGCTGCTGAGCTCGGGTCTCCTTGGGTCTTCCGGCCGGAGCGAGGGTGGATCTAGTGGTGGGATGAAGGGAAGAGGGGTCAGTGGTTCGAAGGGGAAGAAGGCGGATTAGCCCCTTTCCTCTCGATATTGGATACTGCCCTTATTGTGGAGGATCTGATAGGGTCTGATATCCATGCATATTTCGAGTCCCAGATTGTGGACACGGCGTTCTGGGAATATGCTCGCTTGTTCTGTATCTAGACAGCGGGCCAGTCGCGCAAGACTT
Organism: Coniochaeta sp. 2T2.1; assembly: GCA_009194965.1. NCBI lineage: Eukaryota > Fungi > Ascomycota > Sordariomycetes > Coniochaetales > Coniochaetaceae > Coniochaeta > Coniochaeta sp. 2T2.1. Next base: position 923,301 of record VSMA01000019.1, on the reverse strand, counting down.
GCTTGTTGCAAGTACTTAGAGATTGGCTTTACAATCATAGCGGTTTCATCTGTTTCTCCTAGGAAATATACCCTCAGGTGCTCATCACCGTCTAGGTAGAGTCTAGAGTCTAGATCTTCAACCCCAACATTGGGCTGCGGCTCCTCCCATTTCTTGGCATCGTCCCGGCCCCGTAAAATAAAGTTACGGAGCGCCAACCGCGACCCCACCACCCGTCTGTCTTCAACTGGCAGCTCGACATCTCGAACTCCTCCCCCGTTTCAACATTAACGTCCTTGACGCACACAACCAAACAATGATACCCCAATAACAACCACCCCAACCCCTTCCGAAAAATGCCAATCTGCATCGAATGCCGGCACCCAGTCAAGACGCTCTGGCGCGAGGGCGCGGGCGACAAGTCGGGCGGGCACAACATCCGGCTCACGGTGTGCAAGAACTGCGGGCGCTTCTGCGACAAGTACGTCGAGCACGACTTCGTCGTGCTCTTCATCGACCTCGTCCTCATCAAGCCGCAGGTGTACCGGCACCTGCTGCACAACACCCTGATGCGTGAGCGCGACGAGTTCGCCCCCTCCATCGTGCGGCTGGGCGTCCTGCTGCTGCTGTTCGACGTCTACCTGACCTGGGCGCGGATCGAGAAGCAGGCCGCCCCCCCGCCCGAGGCGGTGGGGGAGGGGATGATGGAGGGTGGGTTTGGGAGGCTGAGTAGGATGGGGATTGGGTGGCAGTATTTGTTCTTTTGTATGTTTTCTCTCTCCCCTCGTCTCATCTGTGTTTGGGCTGGACAGCAAGCTAACGGTGGTGTAAACAGTACTCCTCTGCACGACGACGACCCTGACTTTCCACCTCTCCATCCGCTTCCTCAGCTGCAGCCCGTATTCTCCTCTGGTAGCCCTGGGCTTGCTACCGCGGTACAACCGACCCAACAGCGTCAGCACGGCGCTGCTGGTGTCAAGCTCGACGAAGCTGTTCCCCATCCTCATGGTGATATGGGAGTACGACGTGCCCGCCGCGGCGAGGTCACTCGGCTGGGCGGTGGTGGCGAATAATGTGGAAGCACTTAGGATATTGCTCGACTGCGGGTACGGTGTTGCTGCGCTGCTGGCTACGGTCGGGGCGGCGTCGAGATGGGCGGCGGGTAGGGCGGTCATGTGGGGGGTTGGGCTGCAGGGGGTCGATGGTGTGGGCGAGGGAGGGGTGGCGGAGGATGGGAGGGCGCTGTGGGATGCTGTTAAGTACTGCTGGGAATGGGCCGGGAGGTTGGTCGTTGGTTGAAGAAGCGATTGTTTTACAACTTGCGCGGAGTTAATATATGGGACTCCACTGCCATTGTGGCTCGTTGCCATTAGGGGTTGTCTAATGTAGAGCCATGCTCTTGTCTTCTCATCCATCCGTTGAAGCTCGAGACCGGTGTTACTTATACCTGACGTGTTGTCTCTGATCCCTCCTTGCTCGGCCGCGCAATGGTGGCGGTCTATGGCATAGCAATTCCCCAGCGACGCTCCACCCCATGACTGCCTGTAGCGGACTGGTCATCTCACCAGCCCTCTCTTTCGACGATAAAAGCCTCGCGCACAATACAATATCCCCAACGCCTGAAACGTGGCGCAATAACGCGCAAGTTAAACCGATGCATTCGCCAAACGTATTCGTACAACTCCTCCTCCCTATCGCTCTTCCGCATACTCTTTAGCCTCCTCCCAGAGCTCAATTATGGATGTACTTGGCTCGCAGGTCGGACCGCCGCGGCTCGATGAGGGGGTGTAGCTGGGCGAGGAAGGTGATGGCCCACATGAGGTAGCAGCTGACGAAGGAGAGGATGAGGGACGAGCGCCAGAGTCTGGTGGGACAAGAAGTCAGCTTTGAGTAGAGTGGATGGACGGGGTGGACTGTCAGTCACAAAGACGTACACTTGGTTCTCCCCCTTGGGGGAGAAGATCCAGGCCGCCACGCACATGGCCGCGACGACAGCGAGGCCGATGAAGATGCTCCACCTGAACGACGGACGGCTGGTTAGATACTTGAAGGAGGTGAGGGGGGAGGGTTGGCACTTACCCGTTCGCCATGGTTGTTGTGTGATTGTGTGGTTTGTGCTAGGTGTGTCGACCTGAAAACCCGTGGTTAAATGCGCTGGATCTGGATTGCAGGTGTTTGTTCGACGGGCAGCGATGATGAAGCTCCAAGCTCCGACTACTGCAAGGCTGAGTCCTGACGTTGATTGTCTGGGCAGCTGTGGGGGCTGATTAGTCACCTTTTGCCAGCTGATGCTGGCCGGTACCTACCCTATACTTCCGCGACGGTTTCCCTTCGGCTTCTGAAAAAGAAAAACTAGACGTCTAAACTTTCCCAGCGACCAGATCTGAGGCAATGTTGGGAGAATATCAATCAAGCTGAAGACTAGATAAGATGATATTTGGAATACTGCACCTCCTTTCGCTGGTCGGCATCAGCTCCGGGTTAGACCGTTCACAGTGCTCACGGAAAGTGTAATGTGCCTCCACAGCTGAAGAATGAAGAGCTCACTGCCTACATTTCCTGCAAAAAGGCACAATTCTGGCGCCTGTAACTGGCGACTAGACTAAATGTCGCTTCCTTCTCCCTAAACACCCAGGCCGTACCACGCCCACACAGCTCATCAATCCGCCGCCTTCCCCTTATCCAACCAACTAGGAATCACATTCCGACAAACACTCTCGTAATCCCTAATCCTCGCAGCCTCCACGCCGGGCGTGGTCCAGAACATAGCCCAGTTACTGTCCAGCAACTTCCAGCTCCCCCTACTCCGCTCGAAATACCACTTATTCACCGGATTATCCTTCCTGCTTCGCCAGCACACGCCTTCGGGGAAGCAGTCCCGCACCATGGCGTTGAAGACGATATCCGCCACGCCGCCCGCGCCCTGGCTCCGCTTGAGCACGGCGAACTTGTCGAGGTAAGGGACCATCCGGCCTTGGTCGTAGGCTTCTTTCTCGGAGAGGCCGAAGGGTCGCTCCCATGTTAGGATGGCGCCCCCCTCGTACTCGCCGGCGATTATGATGCCGGCAAGCGAGTCGTTGACGCGGTCGAGGTAGTGCGCCGCGTCGAGCTTACGGTTGAAGGAGTCGTCGATTAGGTGGATTAGGCGGGGGAGGTCGACGCAGGTGTCCGTCAGACGCAAGCGGGGAGCGCCGGGCTTGGGCGGTTGCCAGGGGGCCTGGCGGGGGTCGGGAAAGATGGTTACGGGCAGGCCGCGCTTGGCTAGGGTGGTGGTTGACACGGGTGGTATCCGCGTCAAGGGGTCTTGGGAGTTTTGCTTGATTCTGCCGAGAGGAAGAGAGGATGAGTAAATTGGTCGGTCGGTTAGGAGGTTGTGAATCAGGGGGTTCTGTTTCCGACGGGTGCCGACGTTGCCCACTAGGTCGGCGATATCGGTCGGGGATTCCTTGGATGTGGCGAGGTTGGCTGCTTCAGCAGGGGTGGTGATCACTGCTGAGGCGGTTGAGGGTAGGATAGCTAGACAGTCTTTCGCCAGTCTCAGGTTTTCCAAGTGTTTCTGCTTCGTTGTCTCAAGAATGTCTCCAGATACTAAGTCGAGCCCTTGTTTGGCGGCGTCGTACTCGTCCTCCATGTTGATGAAGACATGAGCGCCATTCGGCCTGTCGCGAGCTGGGATGCCACCAACTGGATCAACGACAATGATGCGGTCCACAGTGGCCTGGCGGGCCAAGTGTATGCTCGTTTCGTCTCCGGGCGTTTGCTCGATAGCCTCACGCGGCATCTGCAGTCCAGAGAGAAACTTGGCCAGAGTTATGACCACTTCGTCGGAGCCTGCCGGTACATAGCCGAGACCCTGTGACTGAGCGGCGCACGGCACAATAACCATGTACCCGGATCGGAGTGGATTGGTGAGAGCTGGTTCATACTCCACATAGAGGCGACTTGATGTAAAAGGAGAGATGGGTACCTCAGGGCTGGCGCTGAGAGAGAGGGACGAGTCGACCACCTTGGCTCCTGGCATGCCATGTTGACCGATGGCTCGGGCAACTCGATCGACCTGATGATTGATAATCTTCCTCCAGCTCCGGGTGCCAGATTCGTCCAAATCACAGTCGACGACAACAACGCTGTACAGCCCGAGGGTCCTGAGTTGTGTCAGGGTCTTGGTGACTCCCCCAAGGATATCATCATCCCATAGCTGGGGCTTCCTGAACTTAACGATGGCGACGTGTGGCGCCTCGTCGGCCTCGGGTAGAACCTCTAGCACACCCTTGGTGGAGGGTTGGATGAAGCGGGGCGTCTTGCTGACAGAGGTGAAGCTATCTTGCAGGATGTTGGATGTGCTGGGTTTGGTGGTGCTGCTTGGGGACCCGAAGGTCTTCAGATATGCCTTTGCATCGCGCTTGGTTGCCGAAGACTCTAGGACGGAGATAAAAAATTCCTGCTCATGAGGGTGAGACACAGCGCATCAAGTCTGGCGTGAGCTACCAACTCACCCTGTCTTTGTCCCTCTTCTGCTTCTCAGCAGCCGCACTGGATGTGTAGCGGCATCTGATGGGTGTAGAAGCGCCGAGTGGACCTCGGTTCGGCTTTTCTTCAGCGAGAGTACCTGGCCTTCCTGGTGCCGAAGGAATTGATGTATGCTTAAGGCGGTGCGATGCCCTTCCAACCGATATCTGTGGACTGTTAGGATCCTGCTTCATGTTGGGGCTCTGGGGTTCTTAGGGGAGCGGTGAAGCTCAGTGAGCCGGGCCGTGATGAGATTTCAGGGATGTCTTAAGGTTGTTGTTCTCTTACTTGAGCGGTTGAGCCCGCCTTTTTCAAGGCAGCGCTGCGAGGTATCATAGCTCTGGGCTCATCTTGTTTCTCACACAGAGACGAGAGTCTATACAGCCAGCTCTGAACCTGGATATGGCAGCTCGAGGAATAAAGTTGGAGATGTGAATTGGATCTCGATAACCGGCATTGGGTTTCACGGTGTGTAAGTCATCCACTGACTCAATTGGGCCTCAGATAAAGGCCGATAACGCTGCCCCACAGGAGCTTCCATTCCAGTGGAGGGTTCCGGAAGCTGTTGCCCCGCAGCGCCTGTGGTTCGTCCCGTTGAGTTTCACCCTCTCCTGATTTGATCATGTTGTTCATGCTGTCTCCTGCCTTAGCTCTCAAGCAGTGAAACTTGCGGTTGGATTGCCAAAGAGTGCTAAGCAGAGAGGACTCCAATGTGTCATGAGAGACAGCGGACAGCCTATTTTCGTTCTTCGGCATCATGATGCAGGTGCGCTTAATGTGTATTTGCACGGAATACTCGACCTAGTCTAGACGCGTGTCTAGACTACGTATTGCAACCGGCCGGCTATGAAGGCAGGAAAGGGGTCCATTCTGGTCCGCCGAAAGGTCTTGGTCGTCATAGCTCCGGCTTTCCACGATATGTATCGGGCTTACTATCGTCCCCAATGCAGTACATAACCCCCTCATTCAAAGTGTCGACGCTGGTCTGATGATCGCCCAGTCACAGCAGTATAACCCAGGAGCTCTTGATGACTATAATCTTACCAAGGGGTCATAAAGCGCGACAAATCGAGAGCTACCCATCCGGAAATCCGTATTGTTGACTTACACCGACACTCCGAATACTGATCGCCCTCTTTATAAACTCCGTGTCCCGCAGTGGCCTCGAGACTTTAGTCACACCTCTTTTCAGAACAACACGGTCACAAAATGGCTCCCAGACTCTTCTGGATTGGCATTGGCGTCATGGGGAAGGTCAGTATTTCGGATCCCCCCCCCCCCAGAAGAAGGATCACGGCGACTAACACGATCCAGGGCATGACCAAGAACATAGTAGAGAACGCAAATCTAGACTCGCCCTTGATCCTTTATAACCGCACCAAACAAACCGCAGTCGAACAGAGCAACAAGCTACCGGAGGGCAAGTCCGAAGTCGTCGACTCGGTCCAAGACGGTGTATCCAAAGCCGACATCATCTTTACCTGCCTCTCCAATGACGCCGCCGTCGAGTCCACAGTTCTGGATGCGCTGAAGACCTCAGTCAAGGGGAAGCTCATCGTCGACTGCTCGACCATCCACCCCGACACGACCGAGAAGCTGACCAAGCTCGTCGTCGATGCCGGAGGCGAGTTCGTTGCCGCGCCCGTCTTTGGCGCCCAGGCAATGGCCGAAGCAGGGCTGTTGATCGGCGTTCTCGCCGGCCCCAAGGCGTCTGTCGAGAAGGTGCGCCCCTACTTCAAGGGCGTTATGGCGCGGGCCGAGATCCTTATGCTCGACGAACCTACTCGTAACGCCACGACGCTGAAGGTCATCGGCAACACCTTCATCCTGAACATGGTGGAGCAGCTCTCCGAGGGCCACGTGCTGGCCGAGAAGACGGGGCTGGGCACCAAGCACCTGCACGACTTCGTCGCCCACATGTTTGGTGGCCCTGTAGCGGCATACTCGTCGCGGATGGTCAGTGGTGATTACTACAAACGTGATCCTCCGGCATTCGCGGTGGACCTCGCGAGAAAGGATGCCGGACATGCCAAGAGCCTGGCTAAGGCTGCTGGAGTGACGATGCATAATGTCGAGACAGGAGATAATCATCTCAAGATTGTGAAGGAGCTGCGCGGGGAGAAGGGCGATTTGGCTGGTGTTTATGGCGCTGTGAGGCATGAAGCCGGGCTGCCGTATGAGAATGCTTGAAGCAAGGGCAGTGTGATCCATAAACGAGCAACATCTTCCAGCTTTGCAAAAAGATGCAGTGCCATTTTGTGAGGAAACAATAAGGAACCTGAGGTATGGACATGCCCGTCTGTTTGAGTGGTGGAATGGCGGAAGTTGCTCCCGGGTGCTCTGTAAGTCTGTACAGAAAACAAATGGAAGGAGCTCCCCGCCAAAACATGTGATGACCCACCCTAACTTAATTGCACGTAATCGCCTGCGCAGCTGCACGAGGCAACACAATCAGCATCACAACAAGCCGAACCCTACCACAAGACCTTCCCCGCACAAGTCAACAAACCGCAATCATGGACACCTTCAAGGGCTTCGGCAAGACCTTCACGTATGCTCCCACTTCCTCGGACATTCTCTGCGAACCTCTTGTGCGAGATAAGTATAGCTTGATCGCAAGGGGCTACTTCTCCACGAGGATACACAATGGGACGGACCGCAAGCTGACACGATGCCCTCATCAGTAACATCGGGTCGCAAATCACGCCCTTTGCCTCGCGTACCTTCCAGTACACCAAGGAGCAGCTCGGCCAGGCCGAAGACAAGGTGAGTCTTGGGCGCATCGATACTAGGCGGGCGGACAGCTTACTGACGGAGCTCGAACAATAGACCCAGCTCCCTCCTGACTACATCGACCTCGAGAAGAGAGTAGATGCTCTCAAGCAGGTTCACCAGAAGATGCTGGGAGTGACGTATGCTCCATTTCTCCTCTTCCCAAGCTTATCTCAACACCACTGACAGCCCGACCCCGACAGCTCCCACTACTCCCACGAAGCCTACGACTACCCTCCCAACATCAAAGAGACCTTCCAGGACCTCGGCCGCACCGTCTCGGAGAAGGTCACCCTCCTCTCCTCCGCCACCTCCCCCGCCGAAGCCCAGGCCGCCCTGACGGCCCCTCCCTCCGCCAAGCCCCAGCCCAAGACCTTCCCGCACGCCATCGCCCGCGCCTCCCTCGCCAGCTCGCAGGCCCTGCACCAGCAGCACGCCGGACCCGGCGAGGACCCCCTCGCCTCGGCGCTCGAGAAGTATGCCCTCGCCATGGAGCGCGTGGGCGAGGCCCGTCTCGCCCAGGACGCCCAGATCCAGTCGCGCTTCCTGGCCGGCTGGAACACGACGCTCAACACCAACCTCAAGTTTGCGGCTCGCGCCCGCGCCAATGTCGAGAAGGCCAGGCTGACGCTCGATGCGGTCAAGGCGAAGGTCAAGGGCACGACGTGGAAGCTTGGCGGCCCTGCCGGCGCTGCGGGGCCGCACGACGAGCCTGAGTTGAGCCCTGAGGCGCAGGAGGAGATTGAGAAGGCTGAGGATGAGTTTGTCACTCAGACCGAGGAGGCTGTCAGCGTGATGAAGAACGTGAGTGATATGTGCCCTATGACCCTATCAGAGAAACCTTTACTGACAGCGGTCAAATAGGTCCTCGACACTCCCGAGCCGCTGCGCAACCTGGCCGAGCTTATCGCCGCCCAGATCGAGTACCACAAGAAGGCGGCCGACATCCTCAGCGAGCTCCAGCCCGTCATTGAGGGACTGCAGGTCGAACAGGAGGCAAGTGCTGCTGAGGCGTTTTCTCTCCACTGAGACCGCTTCGCACCCTCACCACAACCCGCCACAGCCACGTGTTGCTGACATGTTCTGCCCTTGGACAGGATACGTACCGGAAGAGTCGCGAGAGCACGACTTAGATGCCACTATATCCGGATGAGATGCGAACAAGTTGACATGCCGCTGTTGTGGGCGTGCCACGAACGCTGGACGGGCCTGGATCTTCACATGAGAGCCGGACAGGCTGGGAGAAGTCGTTATTCCTCGACTGTATTTGCCTTTAGGCGCAATATGGACTACTTTTGGTGCTACATTTCCTTTGCTGTTTCCTTGTCTCGCCTTGAGTTTGCTCCTGCTCAGCCATGCTTGGACCATGTCTCTCGAGCTTTGTTATAGGGCACCCCGTTTCTGTGTTAGACAATTGATCTTATACCCTATCCACATCAACCCGACCTCTAAATCCACCCTGATAAATGATGAGTACTGACGAAGCGAACAAACCCGGTAAAATGAGAATCACGTCAGTAGAGTTAGGTCAAGAAAATACGTGTGCCAAAGAAGAAGAAATATCCAAAAGCATAGACGGAAAAAGCAAAATGAAATGTGGAGGAGCTGGGAGTCGAACCCAGTACCTCGTGCAGATAACATGTATTGTGATGATTTCTCACCCAAGTGGAAATGCTAAGCACGCGCTCTACCAGATGAGCTACACCCCCTGGTTGTTGTTGAATGCTGTGCTGCTATTCTGAATCATGTTAGTCAGTAAACTGAAAGTGGGATTTTCGGGGTGAAGGCCCACAATAACGTCGCATTTGTATGCGGCAATGTAAATGGCCGTTGTGACATTGCGATGGTGTACAAAACACTCCCAGCCACCCCATTCTCTACATACGGCCGTCTCGTTGTGTCTCATATCGTCAAACCGTTTCCATTGCGACGTATGACATGGGGATTGTTGGGAGAGTGAACAAACACGCAACCGAACGAGGCGCAGAATGGCAGATCTTCCTCCTTCACCCCCGCAAAGCACGACCAACGAATATCCTGAACAGATCAGCCAGAAGGAGATATCCTCGACCGTTTTCCCTCGGCCCCCAAAGTGGGAGAGGGTCTCAAAACTGTTCCTCGTCGGTTTCGTTGCGAGTTGCAACTGTAACCTCCATGTTTTCCTCCCAGGCAGAAATGTTACATCCTTGTCTGTGGAAGAGTCATAAAATGTGCTGTAGGCGCCCACCGCTGCTGTGCCGCAGAGATCCTAATTTCAAGCTCTTTTATCCCCTTTTCTGTTGTGAACCTGTGTGACGTCGAACGTGGGACTGTTGGTTGATTGGGTACATCGTGCCTTGGAAATTGGCATTTGGAAAAAACATATAACTGCCCAATCTGCCGACCGTGGAACGAGGGACGTTCAGGGTGGTTTCTTGATTCTGGTTGCGTCCTTCTTTCTCCTACCTGTGATTAGACGGATAACGCCCCTTTGCTCTACTCTAAGTCTTGAGATTACTTCCTCACCTTACTGTCACGAGAATAGTCGACGCAGCCATGTTGGCTCCCGTGGCTATTGGCTTTCGAGCCTTACAAGTAAGTGCCAACCGTGCTTCAAATTACATCAGTCCAGTTCACTCACACACTTCCAGCTCCTCATGGCCGCAGCAGTAGTCGGCCTCTCCGTCACCCTGCTCAAGGGCCAGGCAACGGGCAACACACCCACCACAACACGGTACAGCGTCTTCACGGGCGCCTTCGGCATGATCGTCGCCTTCCTCGGCCTCATCTGCCTCTTCATCTCCGCCATCCCCGCCATCGTGCCCATGGCCCTCGACGCCCTCGCCGGCCTCCTCCTGCTGGCCGGCGGCATCGCCTGGGCCGTGGGACTGAAGGGGATCCAGTGCAAGGAGGAGCATTATCAGAAAATGTACGCCAACCCGCTGCTGAACGAGGGGTGCATAGACGGCGGAAGCATCCCCTATTGCGGCGTGGCGGGCGATGATCCCAAGAAGGCGACCGACGCGGGTACGTTCAGGACGCTCAACGTGCGCTGCAAGTATGCCATGAGCGACGAGATTATGCAGTTTATCTTGTTTCTTGTGTCGGGCATCCTGTTGTTCCTTGGCTTCCTGCTTATGAGGAAGGGCAAGGGCGGTGGGAGGGGTGCGAGGTATGGCTAGGTCTGCTCGTCTGCTGTACCGGTAGTTCCCTAGAGATATCGATGTTGGGTTTGGTGTCCCCTGGGAGTCTTGTTCTTCCCAGGCGATGTTAGTTGACGGACGACGACTGTGATACGTGATTTAAGGATGTGGTAATGACAGAGGCGGGAAAAGGGATTTCCTTCTATCACCATGGCGTACTGGTGTTGGCAAGTCGCCATGCTTGTTACGGTCATCCTACTTCTTCAGCATGGAGGAACTTTGTGAGCGGCAGGGTTTTGACTTGCCTCCTTAATCCAACACCAATATACCAATCCTCTGGAGAACAGCATCGGCCAAAATTCACGATTCACGATTTTCAATTTCTTGACCGTTGTTGTACACTTGGTTGGAGATCTAGCTAGCATTTATCTTTCTGGTCTGGAATCTAGCTTCTGTATCAACATTCAACAATCACGACATCTCCAGCCGACAAGCTAAGCCTAGCACCCCTCGTACTCCCTTCTCCCTCCCTCCCCTTTCCCTTCCCCTTATCACCACCATCATCAACATCCGGCACCCCCGGCACCTCCACGCCCCTAAGCACATACTCCAACCCCGGGTAAGCATCACTAACAACACACACATCCAGCTTCCTCCCCTTGCTCCCATGTCCCTCTCCCTCTCCTCCTTCAACCTCAGGCAACTTGATCGTGGCCCGTCCGGTAGGTCTAGCTCCCACCCCGACACTCTTGCCCGGTCCCTGACCCCAGCCCACCCGCTTGACGGCGATGACTTCGTCCGCCACCAAGTCGCCGACGACGACGAACCACCCTTCGTTCTGCGGCTTGGGGAAGCGCGGCGCAAAAATGCGGCCCTCGCGCTCGGTGATGGGGTTCAAGCGACGCAGGGAGATGGCGAGGGAGGTGGTGGTTATCGACGGGATTGACACCTCCACGTTGGGGAGGGCGGCAATGGCTTTCGTGAAGCGGGGGATTTGGGGCGGTGCGAGGCCCAACTCGCGCGCGAGAGACTGGATGCGAGGGGAGGGAAGTTTGGAGACGTCCTGCAGGGTGAGCTTGGACTTGGTGCTGGTCTCCACGCCTGGCAAGATGGAAAGCGGTGGCTCCGTCGGCCAGCGCGCGGATTTGATGCACTGCAAGAGACGGATGAACTGCAGCGTGCTGGACAAGAAGCCGAGCTCGGTCACAACGTCGATGGAGGCCTGTATGATACGGATCGCCTGGTCCAGCACGCTGGTCTGGTCGCCTACGTAGTCCGTTATCGGCAGGTCAATGCGGGACATGTGCGCTTGTAGTAAGAGGAAGGCTTTCACGTGGGGATCCCACATGGGCAGACCGAATGCCGTGCCCGGCAAGGGTAAGTTGCGTGACAGCTCGGCGTTGATGAGGTCCTCGTTGTGGCGGACTGGTAGCTCGTCGTATTCGGTGGCGCGACACATCCACGATAGTGTATCTTGGAAAGTCGCCCCGGCCTTGGCGTGCCGGACGAGGTGCCGGATGGTCTTGTGGGAAAGGTAATAGTAGCTCATTATCTTGCCCATAGGGGTGGGGTCGACATCGCCGTTGGGGTAGACCTCTACGCACTGCGATTCTGCGAGCTCGCTGAGAGACTTGTTGACCATCTCGATCATGAAGTCGTTAGCGAGTTGCTGGGCCATGGTGGAGTTGTGTTCCTCCGCGCTGATCTCGAGCCCGTAGTAGGACGGGTTCTTGTGCAGCCGGCGGAAGAAGAAGGTCCAGGTTAGATAGTCCAGGGCGTCTTGTTTTGTGATGACGGTCTCGGCTGACACCTCGGCGCAGAGATGGTTGTCGAGCACCGTGTGCAGGGAGGACTCGACGGGGAACCCTGTGTGCAGGAAGTGCTTGTAGAAGTCCTTCTTCGAGTCCTGCGTGAAGATGCGGGCTACGCCAGAGTTGTCGAACTGGGGACGCCCGGCACGACCGAGCATTTGAAGTACGTCGGTGAGGTCCATGTCCTTGTAGCCTTCGATCTTGGCGTCGTAGAACTGGGTGCCCTTGACGACGACAAGGTGGGCGGGGAGGTTGACGCCCCAGGCGAGGGTGCTGGTAGCGATAAGGATCTGGATCTTATTGTTCAGAAACAGCTCCTCGGCGAGCTGTCGGTCGGACTCGACGAGACCGGCGTGATGGAGGCCGATGCCGAAGCTGATGGCTTCCTTGAGAGCGTCGTCCTTGACACAGGACAAGTTGAGCTGCAGATCGTCCTCATCCATAGTGAGGAACCGCCTCGGGTTGTCTTCCATGCCGCAGAGATTGATGAGGTCCTTGGCCGTAAGACGAGTTTGACGACGCGAGGGGACGAAGACAATCACGGGCTTGCTGGGACTGTGGTTCTTAATGGCCAGGAACGTAGGCCTGTTCATGGACTGCATCAGCGGACAGAAGCCTCTAACTTCTGGGAATCCGTCAATGTACAGCTCCAACGGGACAGGGCGAACGGAGTGCCTGAAGTTGAATAGACCCTCCTTGACACCGAGCCAGTTGGCGAGATCGGTGGCGTTGGCGCAAGCCGTAGACATACCGACCAAACGCACGGAGTTCTTGATGGACGCCGCGATGTAGTTCATACGGGAGACGATTATCTCCAGAATAGGACCACGGTCACCGGCAAGGAGATGGATCTCGTCGATGATGACCAGGCTGACCTTGCGGACGTAGCCACGGGTCTGCCAACTACGAGAGATACCATCCCACTTCTCGGGAGTGGTGACAATGATATCCGCGTTCTGGATGGTGCGCGTATCAGGCGTGTTGTCACCGGTCAACTCTACCAACTTGAGACCCATGGGTTGCGCAAGACGCTTTCCCCAGTCCTTGACACGCTCGCGGACGAGTGCTTTCATTGGTGCGATGTAGACAACCTTCGAGCCCGGCCGTTCACGGAAGGCCCACCACATAGCCAGCTCGGCGGCGACGGTCTTTCCACTACCTGTTGGCGAGCCGAGAAGGACGTTCGCAGATGTGTGATAGAGCGTGTGAAATATCTGTGTCTGCATAGGGTTGAAGAACTGGAATCGCTGGGCGTAGAGCTCCTCCAGGGCGGGGTTCTTCAAGGCCGAAACAGGCAGCGGTTGCAGGTTCAGCAGGTCAGTGTAGACGCTCTCCGTGTCTGGGCGGATGAGATGCTGGAAGGAGACGGGAGTTACGGTCTCAGCGCCCAGCCACCTGTCAGAAACAGCTCGCACGTAGATCTGGGTGGGCAAAGGATCCGACAGCGGGATGGTGAAGCTCAACTCGTGGTCATCATGGAGCTTTCGCCTGTTGAGAATGAAGTACTCGTGGTGGTAGATCTCCGACGTCTCCGAGTTCTCGACCCAGATGTAGTACGACTCGGAATTGCCGTGGACATGGTCGTTCCAGCGGAAGTCGGGGTAGACGAAGAGCTTGATCCGCAGAACATCTCGGTTCAGAGGCGCGATCTCGGCTTCGATGCTGACCGTAGGGAAGTTGCTCAGCAGTTTCGCAATCTTACTGCCCTGTGCATGGTTATGGACGAGGCTACCGATCTCTCCGGCTTCCATGTCTCGCATGGACTCGATACTCAAAGAATCTTTGTTGTCGAGCATGTTTAATACCGGTCTCGGCAGGTCAAACTGGTGGAGTGGATGCTGGAACGGCCATATCCGTTTCTCGATGGACTTAGCCAGCGTCAGCAACACCAGGCACTGGTGGCCCCAACGACGGTTGAGGGCGATCATGAACAAAGCACGGCAGATACGACCAGCTTGCTGAGCAACGTAGTTAAGGTCGTTGCCCAATGCGAAATCCTCAGGTTGCGCTCTCGAGATATACGCCTGGAGCAAGATGTTCGTCTTGGCCTGCGGGGTGTCGATACCCTTATCCACGTCGCACGGAACGATGTTGTCATTATTCTTCATGTGGAAGAGCTCCTTGGCCTCGCTGTCTCGCGACTGGATGTTGTCGAATTCACCGCTCATAGCAATCATCTTGAGCACATCAGCCTCGGTGGCGCGCGGCCGCATCATGGTGTTGAATATCTCGATACTGGTCTGCTGGATGTAATACTGGCTCGCAATCCGGCCAATATCTTTACTTCTCAGCTCTTCCGTCGTCTCATTGAAGATAATCATCTGGCTCTTCTGTAGCGTCCGGGCCGCCTGGATAGCGAGCTGGCGACGCCTCTGCACCAGCATGGGATCGTCGGCGTATTCCTTCCAGTCGATGCCGTAGGCCATCGGGTTCCGGCGCATACGGACGAAGAGGTACGAGTAGCCTATCCACTGGACAGCCTCTGGAATCGAAGTGACTGTTCCGAGGGCGATCTCGGCGTTCATGTTGTCGACTAACTTCGCTGAAAACTTGGACTCGATCGGCAGCTGGTCCGTGACGGCTGTGAGGTAGTGGCTCAGCTTGTCCTGTGTGGTACAGATCATACCGATACCGACGTCCTCGAACTGGGGACGACCGGCACGACCGAAGATCTGCAGGACGTCCAGGATGCCCAGGTCGACAAATTTGCCATCTTGTGCACTGTAAACCTGGGTGCCCTTGATCACTACAGCAGCAGCGGGCAAATTGACACCCCAGGCTAAAGTAGCGGTACAGCATAGTACCTTGATGACGCCCTCGCCGAACAGCCTCTCCATAAGATTGCGGTCGGAGCGGGCCATGCCGGCGTGGTGGATACCGAGGCCCTTCGGTATCAGTTCGCGGATTTCCTTTGCTCTGGTCTTCCGTACATCTGCCATGGCAGACTCATATCTGTCGTGCATGCTCGGGTCAAATAGATCGGTGCAGGCTTCATCGATGGCCTTCTCGTAGAGCATCTTGGCAGTAGCAAGAGTATCTCTCCGCGAGTGGACGAAGACCATGACTTGGTGATCCCGCTCAAGCATGTCTCGGACCTTTTCGAAGGCGACATTGTCGAGGTTCTCCCGAGACTGCTTCGAGCCGGCCTTCCCTTTCACTCCGATAAAGTGTTGTTCCAGCGGTACAGGCCTGAATGATGCGTCGAAGTAGAAGAGACCCGCCATTCGGTTGACCTTCAGGAAGTCTGCAACGTCGATATAGTTGGGCAACGTGGCACTGAGTCCAACAATCCGGATGAGTGACTGTGTGCTCTCAACTTGTCGTTCTGTCCTGGCGACCAGGGACTCGAGGACGGCACCGCGTTCATCGTGGAGCATGTGCACCTCGTCAATGATTAGCAGGCGCACCTTCTGCACCAGCTCGGTGTCTCCCGTTCCCTTGCGCGTGACAACATCCCATTTCTCAGGGGTCGTCACGATGATTTGAGTATTGACGATCTCCTTCTTGGTAAGGTGCATATCACCAGTGTACTCGCGGCACTGAATGCCCAACCAAGCGAGCCGCTTCCCAAGCTTCCCTGTAATCTCAGCCGCGAGGGCCTTCATGGGTGCAACGTAGACGATCTTGAAGTCCTTAAGTGCAACAGCAAAATCGGTTGCCGTAGGCTCCTCAAAGGGGTTTGGCGTTACGTATTGCGAGATGGTATGCAAGACGGTGAGCATAGCAGCATCTGTTTTACCGGCACCTGTTGGGGCGCAGATGAGCATGTTCTCGCTCGTTTTGTAGGCCACCGGATAGACGAGACTCTGCATCCTGTTCAGCGTCTGGTAGCCCTTGAAGGTCCTCTTACAGAGACCATCCAGTTCGTCAATGGGTAGGAGTCTACGGCCGGCACCCAGAGTCCCGACTTTCCCGGCAGGGATGGAGTACTCCTCGTACTTCTCATATTCGTGGCGCTCACTCCCGGCCGGCAGAGCGTATCTCCTTCCCGAGTGACTGAGTGTGTTACCGGGCTGAAAGGCTCGGTAGACATGGGGATATTCCGGTTCCTTGGCCGTTGGACCAGCCAGACGCGCATTCTTGTGCTCCATGTCCTTCTGGCGGAGGACTTCTTCCCGTTCAGCCTTGGTCAGCAGCCGAGTGCTGCCACTCCCCTGATCTTGAGAAGAAAGAGATGACACTATCCCTCCTCGGTGAGACAATAGCTCGATGACAAAGTCGAGATGGTCAAATCCGATTAGATCAGTCAGGGAGCCCTGAACCTCGTCCTCAGGCCTGTTTGATTCCAGGATGTCGAGCACCTGGTCTCGCAGAGATGCAGCGTCCAGACCTCCTTTCCTGGATGCAACCTCGGCGCACTTATTCTCCAGCCAAGCGAGACCATAGGGAGCAGCGGAGTCCAAGCCGTCAGTGCCATCCGCCAGGTCGCCGCTCTCGAAGCCCAGCGAGTCCAATTCGCTGTCGTCGATGTAGTCCCATACATCGTTCCCACCGTTGGTCGAACTGTAGCCATAGTCGCTGTCGTCCTCCTCCCAGCTGACGCCGTTTGTGCTGCTAGTCTCCGGTAACTTCTGCGGCAGCTTCAGTTCGGCCAAGGCAGACTTCATGGCCTCGACCTGAGCTCGCCATTGCTCGTGGATGGTGTCGAGTGATGACGACGCCATTCTTATTCAAGGCGAGTATGCCTATCTCGCTCTGGTAAGGTAGTGTTACTCGAAGAAGCTGGGTTCGTCTTCTTCCGTTATCAGCAATGTAAGACACGTCTGCCTCCGAGGAAGACTGTTCAAGAGAGTCCTTCAAGTGAATGTGGCGTCCAGTGAAGGAGTTTCCTCTGGTTTGTTGAGTCACTGGCCGCAGCGGTCCATCAGCGGCTTAACCCCGGAGCGCAACCCGCTAACCGCACACTTGACCGCCCCCAAAAAGCAGCTGCCTGCCACTGGCATACGCAATTATTACCGAGCATGTGATGCCCCTCTTATTGGCCTCATTGTTCCAGGTTCGAGAAGCAAGCCGCGATTAGATAAGAGCCATAGCGCCTACAGTACGGTGAGGTCAACGTCTGGAAAGAGCGAGGCCCGACCCGGCCCTTAATGTTTCATTCCGCATAACAGCGACATATCACCACGACAACACCTCCTTCGATAAACCTGCAATTGGCAGCACAACTCAACAAAACCGATCGATTTCCTATCTACCTCCTTAGCCACCCTTTTCCACGAACCCCTCCCCGCCAGCGAGGCCCCCGCCAGCATGAAGCTCTTCTACATCGGTGTAGGTCGCGTCGCTCTCCACCGCCACGGCCACCACCACCACCACCACCACGAGCACAACTGACGCCGTCTAGATCATCCGCAATGATACCAAGCCGGCGCACGAGCTCGTCGCCGAGAAAGAGATGAGCTCCTACTCGCGCTTCACACGATCAAGGTACATCCATCTCCCTCCTCCCTCCTCCCTCCTCCCTCCTCCCTCCTCCCATCTCTCCTCCCTCCAACCTTACATGGCCCATACTGACCGCCTCTGTCTTGCCTCGCAGCGTCGGCGAATTCCTCTCCCTCTTCGCCAAAACAGTAGGCGAGCGCACCAACGCGGGCCAGCGCCAGGACGTAGAAGAGCAGGACTACACCTTCCACGCCTACGGCCGGTCCGAGGGCGTGTGCGGCATCATCATCTCGGACCACGCCTACCCGGCACTCGTCGCGCACCAGCTCCTGTCCAAGGTCGTCGACGAGTTTCTATCTTCCCACCCCAGGTCGCAGTGGGCGACCGGTTCCCCCACGCTCAGCATGCCGGAGCTGAAGGACTACATCGTCAAGTACCAGGACCCGCACCAGGCCGACAGCATCATGAAGATCCAGCGCGAGCTGGACGAGACCAAGATCGTGCTGCACAAGACGATTGAGAGCGTGCTGCAGAGGGGGGAGAAGATTGACGATCTCGTCGCCAAGAGCGATGGGTTGAGCGCGCAGAGCAAGATGTTTTATCAGCAGGCTAAGAAGCAGAATTCGTGCTGTAAGTTTTGCTGCTGCACACCCCCCTTTTTTTGGTTACTACGTAAGCCGGAGTTCGTGACGGGAGGAGATATGCTGACCAGACCGTTTCGTTATAGGCGTTGTTATGTAGAGCTGGGAGTTCGGTGGTTGCTTTTTAGTTGGCTTCAGGCGTTTGTTTCTTGTGTTCAGATCTGCTCCTTATTCCCAGGGCCTCCGTACAAATGATGACGGTTCTTCCGGTCAATATATATATGTTCACAAGTGAAATCTTCTGGCAGCCCGTCCGCATGCGGGAGCAGTCCATGAGCAGTTTGTAACGTCAAGTGCATAATTCAGATATAAAATGTATAGAAGAAACCGCCAGAAAAAGGAAACCCGACAAACTCCATGACCCCAAGTAGTTACTGAACTCTGCCAGTACCAGACCCGTACTTCGCACCCCTGCCACGAAGCCAGAGCCACTTCCCCTCCGTAAACTCGTTACTAGCCTCCCGTGTCAACCATGCTACCTTCCAGGCCACGAGACAACACAGCCCAGGGATACGGGAGGTTTCCTACCCATCCCCGTAACCAGAAGGGCGTCCCCTGCTGTCAACAGCCCAGCTATGGCCGCACAACTCCCCGGCAATAACCGTCGCATCCGTGTCTTGCAAACAACTCCTGCCCAGAAGTCACGCCTCCAACTCCGAACACGTACCCATCCTCTCAAACCTAACAGCACCCCGACCCGCTCCTCCCCCCACTCTGCTCGCCCACGTTAACCGTCGGCGCGGCCTCGCTCTTGCTGGTATCGATGATCCTCTTCTTGATATCCGCCGCAAGACTATAGAAAGCCTTGTCGATGTTGATGTTGCTCTTGGCCGAGACTTCGAGGAAGGGAATGCCCAGCTCGTCCGCCAGCGCCTGGCCCTGCTCCGTCGACACCGCCCGCTTCTCCTCCCAGTCGCACTTGTTGCCGATCAGGATCTTGTTGACGCCTTCTGTCGCGTGTTGCTCGACGTTTGCGAACCAGGTGCGGATGTCTATTCGTTGTACACTCTCGTTAGCCAACCAGTTGTGACGAGGGAAGGGAACGGGGGAAAGGGGAAAGGGGTCGAGAGGAATACGCACTGTTAAACGACCTCTCGTCCGTAACGTCGTACACCAGCAGGATGCCCATCGCGCCCCGGTAGTAGGCCGTGGTGATGGTGCGGAAGCGCTCCTGGCCCGCCGTGTCCCAGATCTGCAGCTTGACGCGCTTGCCGTCCAGCTCGATGGTGCGGATCTTGAAGTCGATGCCGATCGTGGTGATGAAGGACGGGGTGAAGGAGTCCTCGCTGAAGCGCAGGAGGCAGCAGGACTTGCCCACGCCCGAGTCGCCGATTAGGAGGAGTTTGATCTGTTTGGGAAGCCGTTGTTAGTTATTTTCTTGGTGGGAGGACTAGAAACGAGGGGGCGAGGGGTTGCTCACGAGGAAGTCATAGTTTCGGTTGTTGGACATCTTGACGACGGGCTTTGTCGCTTGGATGTCGGTGTGTGGTGGAGGGATGTGTATGTTCGAGGGGTTAATCAGGCACCGTGGATGTAGAGCGTGAGTCGACGTCTAGATCGTTGGCGATGTTCGAGGATGCGCAGGTCGGTTGAGGATATCGGCGGGATATTAGGTTAGGTGTCCGTAACGTCCGCTTCGTAAGGTAGGGAGTCGTGAATCGTCTGGTGAGCAGAAGGAAGCTGCAAGTGAAGCAAGAGCAAATTAGTCAGACTGTAACTGATACGTAGTATGTTGTGATCCGCGCGACAGGACAACAAGATGAGTATTTGTTGGCGGGTACCAGATATGAATTACACGCCGCAAGGTTGCCCAGATGCTGGACTTTAGGGGTAGTGCAAGTAGCCTGAGCTGGCTGTCGACGTGGAGCCAAAATGGAGCACGCTTGTCAGAGGGAGAGGAGCGGTTTCTTCTTACCTAAGGACTTGTCCGTCAAGGTTGTTGTTTGTTTTATTTTCTGGAAGACTCGGGGACCGAGAAATATGACAGCGATGTCGGAAAAGGAGCGAAAAGATGTCAAGTTGATCCAGATAAGATAGTGTGCAGTAACAAGGCAGCTGCGGTGAAGTTGAACCTTCCTCCGATCTACGTCAATCAATTCAAGTCAGATGCATCAAAGTTGTTACACGTCCTGGCCAAGTAAGTACCTCCGTACCGACCTGATGCGGCGGATGCATCTATCTGACCATTTGATTGGCTGAGCCACGATTTCAGGGTCGGCATTGAGTGGACCGGAGAATCGGGCACGGTTGACGCCGACACTTGAGCCACACCAGCATCGTCATCAAGCCGCCCCCTGAGACATTTCCATGTTGAAGATTCCTGTGATCTTGCCAAGATGGAATTTCTGTTGAAGAATTATGCTTATTTGTTTCTTTAGCTTCATTAGTGCTGCTCAACTCCAAGTGACAATGACATTTTTGCCGCCTTCTAAGTTGCCACTACTGATGGTTTAGCCACCTCGAATATGTCCACCTGATCCTGTCCAAGGCCCTAAGCTGTATTGAGATAGCCTTGAGGCTCACCAGATCTTCCAGATCTTCCAGGAAGTCCCTCTCAACCTCACCAGGCAGCAGGCCATGCACCAAGTTTCTGAGCACATGAACCTCGCACACCAGCAGGCCGTGGTCCTTGTAGGAAAGCAGGTTGTTCTGCGTCGGGACAGCCTCGCTGAGAATGCGGTCAATGCTTCGTAGAACCCGGACGCTCCTGGCTCCCCGCTGGCTGCGCCGCATCCCCTTGCGACCACCAGAGAATGACTTCAGGTAGGAAAATGCTGTGATCGTTACCAGAACCCCTGGCGTGAGCCCGATCATTCCGAAGACCAGCTCCTGGCTCTTCAGCAGCGAGTCGATGCCGCTCATGGCGACTTCCAAATCCACCTTTGTCTTTTGCACCTGGATGAGGAGCGCCCGGACGAGGTCACCCCTGACGGCGCCGACGAAGGGTTTCCGCAGGTCGCGCTCGTATGCCTTCAGAACAGGTGTAACGTCTCCTTCCTTGACCTTCAGCCGGATGTCCTCAATCTGCGCCTCGGTCAGAAATGATGCTCCAACTGCAAGATCCGGCTTGTCCTTGGCGAAATCTACCACCATCCGTTCGAGGCTGTCCTGGTCGGCCTTGAGGCTGTCGCGGCTCATGATGGCGATTTCGCTGTTCTCGTCATGTCTGATGGTGCCGATGATCTTCCGCGTCGGCTCGATGACCCAGTTGAACCAGAAATCCTTCGCCGTGTTGCCCAGGTCGTGTACCCAGTTGATAATATCCTCTCTCCTGTTCGATAGTACCTTCAGAATCGTCGACGAGGACAAGAACAGCACCAGCCCAGGCAGCCAGTAACGGACTAGTCTAGACGGCCGACCGTATTGTCGTACAAGTTTCTGGTTAACTGAAATGTGACTGGGCAGCTGCACTTCAAGTAGGTCCACGAGACGGCGCGCGAGCATGGAAGTCCGGTCGGCTGGGTCAGCCTGGGCTGATAACTCCGGGTCGTCCTCAACTCCGGCGAAGACCTTTTCCTCGAAATCGGAGATACTATGCGACAGAGTAGAGACGTCCCGGAGAACCATGTCCATGAGAGCCACACTTCGTTCGACCACTCCTTTCCATTCGTGGTCCGCGGCGTCCGCGGCAGAGTCGCTCTTGTTGCTGTCATCGTCGCCAACACCAAAGCTAAGCCCTTCGTCGAGCAATAGTCCCATCCCACTGGCTGTCATGGCCCTTAGTTTCCGCAGTTGCTTGAGATTGGAGCGAGCCTGTCGACGGCTCAGGGCAACTGGAGAGAAGACCTTGTTCCGGACATTAACCAGAGAGCGCTCCCGGATGCTTCCGCGTACTATCGAGTAGAACTGCTGCCACCGCTGTGTGAGCGAATCCCGAATATCCTCTGTCTGGGTCGAGCTGGCCTGGAACTGGTGGAGACGGTGGAGGCTGTCATGGTATATATCTTTTGTCCAAGCCCACACACGTAAGGGAGATAACTGGACAGTGTATAAGCCGCTGTAGGTGTATGAGCTAAGCACCTGATCCCAGTACCACATGTCCTCGCTCAGCGGTACAATCTGGTCCAGGAAAGTGTTTAAGATGAGACCGTACGTCTGAACGGTGGCCTTGCCCAGGACGAGCCACTCGAGCTCGGACTCGTAGTGGCCGTGACTGCCCCTGGACGTTTGTTCCGAGGCGACCTCTGAGAACCCGACTAGATCGGTTTGCAGCAGGAGCTCTTTGACCTGCCATGCCGGAAGGAGAGGCTGTGAAGATGAGGACGTCGTGGTGGATAGGGATCGAAAGATGCGTAGCAACTTCTTAGCACGGGGAGAGGACAGCTCCTCGGCAGCTACCCGGTATTCATTCTCCCGGATGTGATCAGCAGTATCCTCACCGTCAACCTGCTGGCCACCGAGCTCAGCCAGTAGGAAGGGCGTTGCTGAGATTCGGTCTATCTCGGCATCTAACCGACTGACCTGGCTATCAGGGGGGTGATGACCGTGTTAACTGAACATGCCAACAACGGAAGCTGCATATAAAGTGGGAAGGGGACCACTAACTCGGTAACGACAGACATGATGACTTATGCAAGCATCAGCATGTGTGAGTGTGAGTATGAGCCGATATCTTAGGGCCGTGACCATGCAAAATTCGGGAGTCGGGATCCAACTGGCTAGCCGAGTGCAAGGCTGTGTGTGCCGGAAATCGTTGGGGGAGTGGCGAGAAAGACGTGACAGATCAGGCGATGCAATGGGTGCCGGGAAGTGAGTGCACCGAGAATATGATGAGTTGATCAGGCCAAAAAGCTGTGGGTTTGTGGTTCAGTGAGACGAGTGGAATCAGTGGATGCTGGAACTCTTTCCATCCGCTGTGGCTCGATGTCGTTACAGCGGGTTCACAGATCCCGGGTGCCCAGGGAGCTGGAATGTCAGGGACGGAGCTGGAAGCAGAGGAGCACTAGCCAGAGCACAAGCTGAATGGAGCTGCAGAGTACAGCTTCAGGCACTGCGGACAGCTTTCAGTAGAGAGCGCCAGTATCAAAAATCAAGACAAGGTGCGTTGAGGTGTTGGGTGTGGCTTGTGGCCCGTGCTTCCGGAATTTTTGCATCCTGATGAGGTCATGCCATCGACAGATCTCCTGGATTCGGAGCCCGGGTCAGCTTTTCACATGGGCACCTAACAGTTGGCCACTCAATCAGCCCCCTCGCACACGCAAACCTTCAGTGGCCAATGAGACATTGCCGCGGGAGACAACCGTTCCTGACAAGCCCTGACAAACTGTCTGGAAAAGGCAGTGGATCGATCAATCACATCGATGCATCCAATCGAAGCAATGCGGAAGGGAGGAATGCCGTGTTAGCTTCACCTTGAACCTGCAGCTCACGTGACTCCCCGTGGCCGCCCCTTCCACACCGCCTCCCCGATTTGAAACAACACGAATACGAAAATGGAGATTGTCAAAAGCGAATGCGCAAGTTTGATGGCAATTCTTCACCGGTAATTGCCGCCTCTCTTGTATGGTGCAACATTTGTGGACCCGGCACGCGGAATGAGACTGTTGAGCATGGGCCGATTCTCCTTTTGCACCAGTTCATTCACGTCCAAGTCATGCCATTGGCTGAATTCGATGAATCCAGGGTTCGGTCCGTTGTTGGTGCTCTCTGTTTTCCAAGCACAATAAAAACTTCCCCTATCGCTCCCTTTATCTTGCCCCTACTCCTCTCGGTCTACTTTACACGCCCACCGCTTTCACTCATCCTCAAGCCTTCAACAAACCGTGACCGCGACCTGGAGTTGACTCTGCGAGCCAATTCCTGCCGACTGGCCCCGTTTTCTTTCCTTCCTCTCTGCCTGCCTGTGACACAGCAATCATGGCCTCTCATTTAATGTAAGTCAAACTCAAAGCAACGGGGCAACAAGCATCTGCCGCTTATAACTCTGCGCCAAGCAACACAGCAACACAACAACTGACCGTGACTCCCTACCAGAAACTCGACCATCTCTGGTCTCAACTCGTCTTCCATCACACTCACCGACGTCTTCGAGGAGGTCTCCAAGTACAATGTCCAGCTCAACATCGTCGAGCGCCTCTGGGCCTCGTGGTACCTCTGGATGCAGAACGATGTCCTGGCCACCGGCATCATGAGCTTTGTCATGCACGAGGTCGTCTACTTCGGCCGCTCCGCTCCCTTCATGATCATGGACTGCATCCCCTTCTTCAAGAAGTGGAAGCTCCAGAACGTACGTCTCGTCCCCCCAATATCAAATATACAAACGACCACCAAGAAGCCGCATCCCTTCCTTCAAACCCGAACCCCAAAAATGCAATGAACACAAGGCTAACATGATCCCAACAGCAAAAAATCCCCACCTGGAAGGAGCAATGGGACTGTGCCGCCCTCGTCCTCCTCAGCCACTTCACCGTCGAGCTCCCCCAGATTTGGCTCTTCCACCCTCTCGCGACATACTTCGGCATGGACTTCGGCGTGCCCTTCCCCCCGCTCTGGAAGATGGCCATGCACATCGCCGTCTTCTTCGTCGTCGAGGACGCCTGGCACTACTGGTTCCACCGGGCCCTGCACATCGGCCCTCTCTACCGCACCATCCACAAGCTGCACCACACCTACAGCGCCCCCTTCGGCCTGGCCGCCGAGTACGCGTCCCCCATCGAGGCCATGCTCCTCGGTTTCGGCATTGTCGGTATCCCCATCGTCTGGGTCTCCATCACCGGCGAGCTCCACCTTGTCACCATGTACCTCTGGATCATCCTCCGTCTGTTCCAGGCCATTGATGCGCACAGCGGGTACGACTTCCCCTGGAGTCTGAGGCATATCCTCCCCTTCTGGGCTGGCGCTGATCATCACGATCTCCACCACGAGCGCTTCATCGGCAACTATGCTTCCAGCTTCCGCTGGTGGGATTACTGCCTGGACACCGAGGCCGGCGAGGAGGCGAGCAAGAAGAGGAGGGAGAAGAAGCTCGCTGAGATCCGGGCCAAGAAGGCGCAGTAGATGCTTGTTCCTGCCACCGGATGGGCAGTTCTGAGCCGTACGAGGCCGCGTAAGCAGGCTGTCTTCGGAGCGAACTAGCAGGCGTTGAGGAGGTGCCGTCGTTGTTGGGAGATCGCGCGTAGCGCATGGCGTCGGAGGAGTTGAAGCCAGCGTTGACAAAAACAGGTTAAAGGGCTGTTAAGCCGCACCTGAGCACTGTGCATGGGAGGGCGTTGAGGTTCTACGATTCTGGATACTCTGTACATATTTGCTGTGTCGGCCGGCTAGAGCGACGCACCTCGTTAATTAGACTTATAATACACTTAATGACACATGACCATCTCCTGTCCTTACTTCTTTGCGCTGCATAACTGTTAGCCAACTCCTACCACATCGTCACATACCGTCACGAACGTGGCACTCACCTCTTGGGCACACAGCAATCCCCAGCAGCACCAGCCACCCGATCAGCCAGCCCCTTCACCTCGCAGCTCGCACCTGTGTCTGTCGCCTCCTCGGCAACCTCCCCAAAGTCCCTAGCGAGCGCATCACACGCCGCCGCGAGCTCGACGTCCTTCACCGACAGACCCTGGGGACTATGCGTCGTCCAGCGGACAAAAGTGGTGTTGTATACGTTCGACCACTCCGGGTGGTGGTTCCTGACCTTGCACTGGAGGGAGACGGCAGTCATGAAGTCCTATATATTACCAGTGTCAGTTCAAAGCCTCCCCTCGTATAAGATATGCATTGTGGCTGTCATCGACCCAGAGGAAACGAAGTCGGGATTCAAGCACCGCCAAGGGGGAGCTGAGCTGCGGTACGGGACTTGTATAAAATCCCGTCCTTCCCGTCCTCAAACCTCCAAAGCGCCGCGCTCATTGAAAATAATCACCGCTTCAAGCCCAATCGACTCGAACCGCAAGCTAGTTCCGATGACTACACAGTGCGTCCCCCCCAAACAACCCCAAATCCTCCCGCACGTCTTCAAATCCTCCTCCGGGGCTTTAGTTAATCAAACCAATGGTACTGGGTTAGGCGATCCGAACCCTCAGGAAAAGACGGAAAAAACGTTTCAACCCGCCCCCAAATAGGCATAAACGCAAATCCTTATCCGAGTCCGAACTCCGCCGTCTTTTGTGTGTTTGGCCCCCGCCCTGAGGCTACGTAGGTCGTGCTGGCTAGCTTTGCGCGTGGCACGGCACGGCTGATTGAGTAGGTAATCGCCGTGGTGCGGACGGAGGTTCAGGAATAAAGGCAGCGAAGGATCAGTTGGGGTATGACTCAAGACTGTAGTCGGGTAGCGTTGCGCACCTACATAGGCAGGATCCGCCGGTGCATTGGAGGTTGATGCCTTTCTTGGGGGGGTGCTGGACGGGTTTGGTGGCTTCCTTTTGATCGGTTCTTGGAAGCCACGTGCAACAGAACGGGGAAGTAGATGAAGGTATGTCGGCCCGTGCGGATCGGGAAGAGTTCTCGGTAGCCAGCACTCGCTGGTGGAATATGCAGCAACAAGAAAAGCCAAGGGAGCAAGCAGCTCGGCGATATGCGACCATAAACATCTGATCAGAAAGGGGGCAGTAAACAACCACCGCCCCCAACAACAGGAAAAAAAAGATTGGCCTACCCAGCACTTCCCGAACCCCTTAAACCTAAACTCCCTCTCCAGCGCCTCCCCCCCGTTGGCGAGCGTCCACCTCCCTCCGTTTTGCGTGAGCAACGGCTCGACCTTCCGACTCAGGGCGTCGACGTCCGCGACGTCTTTGGAGAAGACCGGTGTGGTCATCCCCGATTGTTGTTGGGAATCGTCGGTAGTCATCGTCATGGCCGGCTTTGTCGTGTGGATGTAACGGTACCCGTAGTTAGGGCGTACAGGCGGCGGGAGGGCGCCGGTTGGGATATGCTTAATTGCTGCTGACGCGGTTGTTGTTGTCTTGGGGGCGCGGTTGATGAGTAGGTGGTGTAGTAGGGGTAGCCTCATCGGTAGACGGGGCGCCATGTCTTGGATGTTTGGTTTCGTTGCGGGAAAGATGGAAGTGTCGGTGATATGGAGCCCTGAGATGAGATCAGATGCGAAATTGAAAGTTGAGGTTGAGGAAGGGTTGTTATTCCGGTACGTGGGTTTTCATCATGAGAGAAGAGTGTGAATACTGAATAAGAAGTACTGCGCTAACGAAGTCTGGTAACACGATCAATCACCAAACGTAAGGCTTGGCATCCAGGTCCGCAACTACTGTGTGGTATGTTCCATTTCGGATCTATCAAACGAGGCTATCGCGAAGTCTTGCTTACGAGTATACTGACAAACCTATGATCGGGAATCAAGTAAACTCCTCGGATGTCCATCTTTTTGATGCTGAAGCTAATTCAGACTGTCAAATATCCGCGGGAGGGCGGCAAACTAGCCCAGCTTGGGATACTCGTATACGCTCCCTGGGGTGTGACCTCTACTCCCTTGACGCCTTCAAATGTCCCAACACATGCACACGCAGCATACGAGGCTCTATCTCTTCCATCATCTCGGTACCCGCCGAGCGTGCCTCATTCTCAGTCCCGAGTAGCAAGAGCGAGGGTCCTGTGACTGACACAGTGACAAAGGTGGGTTTGGAATCATATGTAAGCATACGCTCATATCCCATCAGTAACTGGCCCGAAAGTTAGCCCGAGCCATTTAGAACTACTGTGATGTTATGCTGCAGCTACCAAATAGGCTCGCCGCTAATGCCAAGGATCACGACTTGCGAGTTGCCTGTCTGCAACAAGTGTGTGTGTTCGGAAACTGGTGCCGTCGATGCGTGATGTGGTGCCTCAGCCTCCCATGCCCATGATCAACACGATTCAATGAAATGTGTCAGCGCCCCCTGCTTGCTTTTGTCGCTATCGTCGAGCCAAACCCCCCCTTTGCTCGACGGTGGCGAGTCACGCAGGATGACTGATTGGTTGTGTAAACCTGCCGTTACATGAGAAATATCTTGGCCAAGGCCGGAGATGGGTGACATCGTCGGGGGCTGGAACAGCCGAAGGGCTGTTAGGAGATGATTCCATGCTGCTGGTCAAAACGGTCACGATACCGTGCGAAGAAGGATGGTAGCATAATCTGCCAAATGTCATGTCAACACGGAAGGTCGACGATGACCATGTTCTATCACCGCCGTCCGAGCATCTCAGCTGTCCCAGAACAGCGTCTCGAGCCGACGAGCCGTCATCACGGCAGAGGAGAGTCATCGCTGCTCTCCCCGCGCGGGCGAACACCAAATGAAGCCTAGGGCTATGCTGGTGGCTCAAGGTTGATGATACTGCAGTAGCGGTAAGAACCATATCGACACTCCAGGTGAGACTAGGGAGCCATCCCACGATCTCGCTGCCAGTTGCAGTGGGTGCGACCGTATTGACTGCTGCGGCGGGATGAGTAAACAACAGTCTTTTATCGGCCCGCCATCAGACAGCCCCCAGTTCCCAGTGAGGCAAGTCCTGTCGGCCACATTGGCCGTCGCCAGTGTCTCGTATCCGCCCTGCCCAAGATGGCCTTCTGCGGCACGCTCGCCCTTCTGCTTGTTGGGAGTAAAGCAACGGGATGGCATCTCCGTCGAACAGGGCAACTGTTTGCGTTTGGTCGTAACGTCCATCCAGCTCACTGGATGATTCCCGGTTCCGTGGCATGGCTGCCTTGCCGCGTCGCCATGAAAGGTTATGTATTGGTTCCGACAGCGGTCGGGCCTCCCGTTGCACTTATTACTGAACTTGGACAATGGTAATGTGGCTAGTACGGCCGTAGATCTACGAAGTACCGCAGACGTGGAAATGGAGTGGGATAGATGTGACAAGTCCAGTGTCTCGCACTCGCAGCGTATTGCCCTGTGCGATTGCGAGCAGAGCCCCCGGGTTAGTAACCATGGCCGGTGGCTCTCCCCATTAACTTCGATGAGAATCCATGATTAGTAGTCACTGACTTAACATCTGCTAGGCGAGGTTGATCCAAAAAGCGTGCCCTCAAGCAGCAGCAACTTGTTATCTAGATATTGCTTCATACGTACCAGGATGGCGAAGAGAGAGGCAGGCATACCGGCAGTCGATAACAACATCAGGCCCCCGAGTCCGCTGCCGATTGACCGGCCAGCGCTCGTATCGAGCCTCCGTCCTGTTATACGGTCCACTGGCCAGCGCAACTCGCGAGCCCGTTTTCGAAACCGGCACAAGCCCACAAAGTTGCCAAGGCATTCGAACTTGTTCCAGCTCCCACTGTCCAATGACGATGGCCGCCGCAACGAGGCAATACACAGTACTTCCAGGCTTCTGATGGCTGAGACATATCCTGTCGTGATGGTTGACCGCGAAGGGCCTAGGCGCCGACACATAAGCGGCTGCAAAACAGATTGTGCCAGGCAGCTCGCATTACCGCGGGTTTTCCATTCTCCATCGTGGAGCTGTTCGATCGGGCCCAGACAATCAGCGGACTCTCGTGTCCTGGAGGAGAAGGGGCATGACT
Organism: Coniochaeta sp. 2T2.1; assembly: GCA_009194965.1. Lineage (NCBI taxonomy): Eukaryota > Fungi > Ascomycota > Sordariomycetes > Coniochaetales > Coniochaetaceae > Coniochaeta > Coniochaeta sp. 2T2.1. The sequence goes on along the minus strand of VSMA01000019.1, from coordinate 893,627 downwards.
AAGGCCAGACATGGGGCCTGTACTGATGTAACTCGGCGCACTGTAGCAGGGGCACCGGGCTGGTGTGGCTCGTTGATGCGGCCGAAACAGGTAGGGGGTGATAGACAGAGCCGTCCCGTCAGGAGCGGTCGGCGGCCGCGGGCGGAATTAGTCAAACGGCTACTTGTCTGGGACATGACAGCGACGCGAAGCTTTTGAGATATCCATGGTAGATTGACCGGGAGTTTGACTATATGTGCCCACTGGTTGGCCATCAGCAAAGCCATCGTATAAGTCGCCAGCTTGGGACGCCCCTGGCTGACAGATGCACGACAGCAATATCCAACGTGTTGGTGGTCAATGTTTAGGTCGAACCCCATGCACAGGTGTCGAGATGTTCTCCGGTTTTGTTTGCCTCATTATGAGACATTTGTTCCTTGCCTCGAAGGTGATATTACCAGACAAGCGGCAATGAATTTGTTAGTGATGCCTCCCCCTTGTTTTGACTGACAGGACTGGCAGAAATCAGTACCACTTGCTATGTGCAGTCGTCAGTCAACACCACGATCTTTCCGCCTACGTCCCGCCGTGTTCCGCCGTTCGCTCCATTGAAACAATGCACTGGACGGCGGACGTAAAGGTTCATTCATCGTTTTCCCAAACGGTAACATCCGCACTTACCCACGGCGAGGCTGGCTGATGACAAGGCCTGTCAAGCTCGCAGGGCTCGTAAAACGTTCGTAAAGGCTCGGATATGTGACGCCAGTCTGTTGCCGCAATGAGCAATTAGGTCTACTGGTTTGGGAATAAAGCCGAAAGTCTCGTGATTTTCTGACACTTGGCATTCGCGGTTCGCACTCGTTTGTACCAGGTACACCGGCGGGTGACACTGTCTCGGACTGCACATTGCCGCCTGTCAGCAAGCGGAATGGACATTGGGGAGCCTCTGGGGCAGGCTACCAGCCAGCCCAGCCTACAACAGCGCGGTTGGGCAGTCGTGTACGAATCTCGACATGCGAGCGAGCGAGCGAGACTCTCAAAGGTGTTAACGCAAAGCAAGATTTCCCGTCGTCGGCGTTGAACCTCCTGATCAGTCAACATGCCTTCCGAAGTGTAATCATTGTAACTCCGGAGGTCTGATGTAGGAAGTGAACGTCGGTCGACCTCTGTCGGACCATAAGCTCGGAGTTTGGTCTTGTAGAGAGAAAGACAGGCTGATAGGCAATCATAAAATCCTCCGCACGCTATTCGTATTGTCCATGGACTCACGATGATTCATGAGTATCACAAATCCTCGATGAAGCCCAGCACGGCTGGACTGACTGTATTTGGGAAGCGGATGCTGTGACGGAGACGGGGGAATGAGGACGGGGGAATGAGGACCGGGGAAGGGTTACTGTCCAATCATGTGGCTCTGGTGACATGCCACACCCACAAGAGATGAGGATCAGCCACGTGATCAGATAGATTTCGGAGATGCTCCAGCCGCAAGACGGCTCCTTCTGGGTTGGCTCTCATTTCAAGATAGGCCTCGAACTGATGGCGAGGCCGCCGATGAGGGGGGCGCGCTAATAACACGAACAGCGGCATCGCATCGTCCTCGCGGCGCGGTGGTGGGCGCGGCGGATGAGGCATCGTGAGGAATACCATAGGGCCGAAGAAATGTGCTGGTCGACGGTGTGCGGAATGAAGTTTGATAGTCGAGGCTTGAATGCCAAAATGGCGAGGCGGGCAAAATGGAGTGCCTGTGGCCACGGCAAACTCCGGACGCGGGTGGATCCCAGCCCCCGCCCCACCTCAAGCAGCAACAAGCTGACAAAGCAGAGGCACGCTTTGACAAAGAACAAGAACTCCGGGTCTTCGCACCGGCCAATTTTGCTCCAAGAGCCTCGGCGCAAAGATGGATACGACGGGGCTACTATTTCTCTCCGCATCACCACGGCAGGCGCAATACCGGAACTAATCATACTCTGTATTGGCTAAGGGGGGTCATGCACGAACGGAATTCACTTGGGGGAAAGACAAGAGAGAGAACAGAAGGAGATTACGTACTCGAACCCCAAAGCACTAGCGCCGAATAGGTGTGGGGCAGGTGGAGTTCAACCGCATATCCGGAACGGGAAGTGGGAATCACAGCACGAACATTTTATCTGCTGCACGTTTAGATCTGTTATGTCATCTATTACTTTTATTAAACCTTTCAATAACCACCACAGCGGCGACCCCTTCCGTAACTTTTGATCAAGGCTGTCCGACCACTTTCTTTATTCACTGCAGCCACAGAGCCACTGCAACACGTGTGGAAGCTCAAGCTCTTGGCGGGGTGCATTGCAGCTTCTCGAAACAGAGTGACTTTTTTTTAGCGGCACGGCAGCAACTGCTTCTTCCGTCATATGATCAGCCAGGGGTACGCGCTTTCGAAGTTCTGACAGCCCGCTGCTCCCCCCAATCCCGATTACTACTTACTCCCTCTTCGATTACTACTCATCTTTTTTCCCACACTACCAAAACCCACCACCGCGCGCGACAAGGCCTCCCTACCGTATCAGCAACAAGCATCAACAGACGGCTCACACAGCTCTTCTCATGCTGACTCAGAACCGGACAATGCAAAGCGCCAACGGTTTTAACGAGGGCGACAAGACGATGGGTGAGTCTCAACCCACTCCACTTTACACCTCTTCTGTCCGTTTTCATTCTTGTCCTTTTTTTGAGCCGAATGCCTTTGGAGGATGCACCATCATCAGCCTTCCGCCTGCGAGCTACTCTTGTTGCTGCTATTCCCGGCATCTCGTCGGCATCTTTTCCATCAAGCATCAGCTACAAGTCAATGCTGCCTGGCCTTTCTTTCACGGAGTCGTGTGTCGAGTGACACAGCTCAGAATGACTGGACTTACACCACTTCTCCTCTCTTTCCGCTGTCTGTCTTCAGGCCCCCAGCGAGTGCAACAGGTCGTGTGCTGCTTGGAGACAAAGACACGAACCTGCCATGGCTGGGCAGGCACCAAGGTGCAATGCAAAGGAGCCGCCCCCAACACTGTCAGAGGCTTCATATGGCCGTGTTGGGACAAGACTGTCACGCCAGCCGTTCCACGTTGCACGAGTTAGCACCACCACCTTGCATTTTATGGCCGCCAGCCGCAGAGAGATTCTCCGCCACAGGCATTGAACTGCAAAGACGTGCCACACACAAACACAACACTCCACGCGCCAACTGAATCACAGACCCCTCAGAAATGCAAAAAAGGACACCACACACCAAAACACCCCCCCTTGCTGAGTACCCAATACCTCTCTTGTCCTCCAACCCCCCCAGTTTGACCCCATTCTCCTTCTGAGTCCTCCACCGCTTTGCACAACGTACTATTCCCAAAGCCACGATCCTATCGATCCGCTTCATCCTTACATAATACCCTGTCTTTGCAAGACGGAATCAGGCCCAGGAACGGACGTCTTACAGCCGGACCTCGTAAGTGCGTTTACGGCATTGTCCACCCCGTTTCAACGTCTCGGATTATATGTAATCAGCCACTCGCGCACCTGTCCGGCCTTTCCCTTCTTGTTGTTGATATTTCTACACCTTTGTCGCTTCGTCCTGGCACATCCTCATCTGGTCACGCGCTGCCAGTCACCTCCTTTCATTCGTTGTGTTACTCAACAATTGCCCTACGGGCTGCTTCACCTTCAGGGCTCCCTTCAGCGAGGAGTTGCCCGCATCATACTGTCTGGCACGTTCTAACGGACTCCGGGGCGCATTACGCTACTTTTGCCCGGAGACGTCTGAAGAAGGAAATCCGCAGGCTGCTTACACTGTGCTGCACTGTACGAACCACCCCATGTCCTCCTCCTCGCACTGCGCTCTCCCCCATCTTAGTCACCTTGAAGCAACCAGCTAGTTATCTATCCTGGCCATGGGAGCTGCTGCGCCGGACTCTTAAACCCGTGCTGTTGCTGCTTTCTATTTTGGGGGTGAAAGATATTGCTCTCCTCATTCACACTCTCTTCTTGTTTGCGCTTTGTCGCGTTACGCTTCGACACCCCTCCATACTAAGCCATGCGACTCTAAATCACCGATACGTTCTAACAAATTGGGTGCGTATAGACCCCCCACAGAAGGATCGACTTCCTCAGCCCTCAGAGAACGGCAACCAACTTAGTCATCACCAGTATACCGACCCGAACCTTGCGGCGCAACAGTACGCCAATTCCGCCGCCGCCTCGATCAGCAACGGTGTTGCGACCCGATCCGGTGCACCACCACATGGATATAGTGGAAGCCAGGTCGGAGAGCAAGACGCCCAAATCCACCCCGAGCTCAGATCACTCCGCGATTCCACTGCAGGCCACAGCAACGGACCTGCGCCTTCACCAAACATGATGCAAGCCGCCGTTCCGCAACATGATGCAGGAGGGGTGATGGGTGGTCAACACCATCCCTCCTCCTCTGTGTCTCCTAGCATGGAATCCGGCGACATGGGAGACATCGTCATGGCAGACGGCCGAAAGACAAAACGTGAGCTTTCTCAATCGAAGCGGGCTGCACAAAACAGGGCTGCACAGGTTAGTCAACCTTTCTCCTTTTACACATCACGGGAAAGCATCGATCGGAATTATATTGGAAGTTATTGGCACTGTGCCCGTCGATGCGGTGGCTTTTGGCATGCCGTGTCGTCCTGGGATAAATCAGCGATTAATCATCCGTCGGCGCAATTATCTCGGGTATCTGGGGCGGTGGCGATGCAGAACCGGCATGTTGTGGCCTAATTTTCGGATTCGGCCCGCCATCGTTTCGGCAGTTGTTTTATCTTGCCTTCCGTCCTCCGGCGTCGACAGATATACAGGTCATTTCTTACGTAACTCAGCTAACGCGTCTGACCGATAGAGAGCGTTCCGCCAACGGAAGGAGCTCTACATCAAGAAGCTCGAGCAAGAGGTCAGGGATTACCAGGAAATGGAGGGCAACTTCAAGGAGATGCAGAAGGAAAATTTTGCCCTCAGGCAATACGTCATCAACCTGCAATCGCGGCTCTTGGACACCCGAGGGGATATTCCACAGCCACCACCGGGCCTTATTCTCGCACCCGCGCACCACGGTCACGGCGGCCCACAAGCTGCTCCGCCGAGCAATGCCGAGCAACCGCCCGCACAAGCCGCCGCAGCGGTTCCTGGCTCCGGCACTTCGCTAGAAGTCGTGGCGCAGGCTGTCGCAGGTCTCGCAAGGAACGAGCCTCAGGCTACTATCCCCAGCCACCCCAACAGGGACATGAAGGCGGACCCTAGCGCCAACGATGAGCAGTCGAGAGCAGACGCGGAGATTGGTCGGCAGCTACAGGCAGATGGAAGCCTTCCCTCGGCCCCTATGTAGGACAAGGGCGGTCAAGTGGATGGGCCATCTAACGGGTGTCATGGGCCTGTGCAATTCAAGGCCGAGCATGGTACAGCGGGGGAATTTGTCTATGGAGCGCATCAGCGTCGGTTCTATTAGGACTGACGGGAGTGTTCATCGCCGGAGAGTAACGTGACTGGAGCAGGGATGCAGAGATGGCACCTCCCCGGGAGGAATGCCGTTGGAAGTACGGCATGATAGGAGCGGGAGCATTTACCACTGGGCCATGAGTCGTTGCGTGCGTGGGCTGGACCAGGTATCTTCTGGCTTGTCTGGACTCTGGCGTTTCTAGGCGCTTTTACTGCGTTTTACTTCATATTCGCGCTATGTATGTTGTGTGCGTTGCTTCGCAGTTGGCTTGGGCGGCCTTGCTTTGCCATCGAGGCTAGTTGTTTGAATGTCTGTAGTGTTTTAGTAGCATAGAGGGTAGCAACGGGGACAGTCCGGGAACGATGCGGTGTTACTGCATTTATTACACCTCTCGGGACCACCTGACCGTGGACTTCATAGAAACATAGAGCTTCATGCTCTTCCACTTACAATAACGCATACCCGGTCTTTCCTACTGCAGAATCATCACACTTCTGTTGTGATATGACAGCACTTCCAGCGTCGAGGTAGAACATACCGACGACGCACCAACAGCAGAGTTCGGCGGTAGGGGAGAAAAGACACAGGGCAACCGGCTTTTAGAGTTGTGCATCTAATAGCTAAGAAACTCCCACTAACCCAAGCGATACGCCCCTGAACGCCCAATAAACACAACACCAGACCCAGGCCGGCCACCAGGGTGAATCAATACACTTCCCCTCGCATCTCCCAGGCACTTACTTCCGCTAATAATACAAGCGCACACGCAACCGGATCCACAGCCCTGCCTAAGTAAGTGTAAAGAGAACAAGGTGCAATCAACTATCAAAAAACCGCACGCGTTTCTTCTGCCTCGCGCTCCGCCGCACTGCTCCTTGCCCCTTTGGAGGATGTGTCGACGTGGCCTCCCGCTCCGGCTCATATGCCCCATCTTGTTCTCGTTCTTCTGGCGGGGGATCTGACAACTCCTCCTCCGATGATGACTGGACTTCGGGCGGTGGTGGTCGTTTTCTCGGCCTCCCTGGACGACGCTTCGATCTCTCCTGTTCGGCCTCTTCCAGGGCGATGGCTTGCTCCTGCTCCTCCGTCGGCGGCTGCCGGACTTCCGGCAGTGGCTTCCTCGCGGGCCTCCCTGCACGCCACTGTGGTTGCGCCTGCTGCTCTTCGTCCTCCTCGTCCGCGGCGGTAAGTTGCTGCTGCTCTGGTGGCGACGGCTGTTCCGCCGGCGGTCGTCTTGTTTCCTTCCCGGCCTTCCATAGACTCGACGGTGGTTTCACTTGCGGCTCTCCGTCAGCCTCGTTGCGGAGGGCTTGTCGTCGCTTTTGGCCGCCCTCCTGCTTCGCGATACATTGTTGTTGTTCTTCATCGAGGTGTTCTTGTTCCATCCGCTGGTGTTCGAGACGTTCTCGCTCGAGGCGTTCTTCGTCGAGTTTCTGCTGTTTGATACGTTGTTGTTCGAGACGCTCCTGGTCGAGGCGCTCCTGTTCTGCCCGTTGTTCGACCAGTCTCTTCTGTTCGATTCGTTGTTGCTCTAGCGTCCGCTGTTCCATATGCTGTTGCTCGAGACGCTCCTGTTCAGCCCTTTCTTCCACTACTTTCTTCTGTTCAAGACATTGTTGCTCAACTCTCTGCTGTTCAATACGCTGTTGCTCGTGCCTAAGCTTTTCCCTCTCCGCCGTTATCTCCGGGCTATAAATTTCCACCAACCGCTGCCCCTCACGCAACAGGCGCTGGCGCCTCTCCTCCGCAAGGACGGCTCCGTCCCGTCGCTCTCCTGCCTAAGAAAAGGCATTGCCCAGGTCGTGTTCCTATTTCATTCATTAGCACGGTATCATACTCACACTCAAGCCATGCAATAACATACCTTGAAATACTCAGACCCCTTCTCAAGGTACTCCTCCCTAGTAACCATAGCCCTCCGCCACGCATCGCCCCCAGCCCACCGTGCCGCTCCTTTCCACGCATCGAGCGTCGCATCCTGCGCCCTCCTGAGCACAAGCGGACTCCCGGCCGGTAGCAGCGCTGTCAGCCCCGTCCTCAGCCTCTCGTCAAAGTTCTGGAACAGCGTATTCCCGCCCGTGAGAAAGATATCTTTCAAAAAATCATCCCTGTTCACCCCGGGTAGACCCAAGAGCCGTTGACCCAATATGTCGCCCGCAATCTCCACCAGTCCAGCCTGGTCCACACCAGCAATATGCGGTTGGAACACAACCTCCGGCACCCGAATCCTCTCGACGTTGAGGTGTATCCTGTGCGTTTCCGCCGCCGAGCCGGCGTCGAACGGCCTCGGCCCGTACTGCCAAGCGTGAAGCAAGCTCTTCGTCCAGTCCCTCTGCGCCTCGAGCGTGTTCTCGTACGTAAAGTCCTCGTCGTACTGCAACAAATCCTGCTCCAGCGCGCGGACAGAAGCTTCGAGGTCCTCCTCGCCTTCCTCCTCGTCGTCGCTGTCACCCTTGTTGGCCCCCATCGCCACGCTGCGGTAGACACCCCAATCCGCGTCATCGGCGCCGAAGTCGTCGTCGTCCCCCCCGCGCCTGCGCTTGCGGCCTCCGGCGGCCCCTCCGGTGGGAGTGTCGGAGGCGAGGTTGGCGAGGTTCTTCATGCGCTGCTGGCTGGCGAGGGACTTGCGGTTGCCAAGGTCGGCCTTGAGGCGGTCGCGGTCTTTGATCTGGGCTAGCTTGGCGAGGCGGGCCTGGCGCTTGTCTTCTAGCCAGCCTTCGAGGTCGTTTGTGCGGCGCTCCTCGTCCAGGCGCTCTTCCTCTGCTATGCGGGCCTTTTCGGCCTCTTTTTCAGCTTTGGCGCGCTGCCGGGCTTCGAGGCCGGATTTGAGGAGGCGCTGGTGACGCTTGGCTTTTAGTCCGGCGTCGTCGAGCTGGTCGTCTGGGACGTCGAGGAGGTCGAATGTGGGAGGCTCGTCTTGCTCCTCTTCGGCCTCGCCACCAAGGTCCTTTGTGCGAGCTTTTCTGATGGTCTTCTCCAGCTCTTTGATCATCTTCTCCAGTTGTGCCTCGTCCTTGACCTCCGCATCGTCCAGGATACGCTTCGTCTCCTTCTTGTTCTGATCCGTGATTCGCCGCCGTACATCGACGTAGTACTCCAGCTCCTGCTCCTTCTTCATCAGCCTCTCGAGCCTCATCTTGGCAGCTTGCTCTTGTAACCTCCGTCCGCTCTCCTTCTTCCTCTCCGCAATCTTCGCCAACTCCTCCTCCGTCTTCTGCACGATAACCTCTTCCGTGTAGGGGTACTGGATTATCCTCTCGCGGTCCTCCAGGCCGCTCCAGTCAAGGTATTTCGCCACCTCCTCGTCGTAGTCCTTGCTCACATAGCAGAACTCTCGCACCATCCACTCTGCCTGCGAGGACGTAAGCTTCCCCTGAAAGCCGGGATACTTCAAACGGATCAGCTTGAGCAGATATTCAGCCGCATGCCACCCGCCCCAGTTCAACCTTATAGCCTGAGCCAGCATAGGCCTGCAATTGTGCACAGGTATGACATGCGTAGCACTGTAGCTACTACTCACGACCAGCCCCGTCTTGCCTCCATTATAATTATAGCTGAACAACGAGTCAATGCCGTACGACAGCCCCGGCGCGCCGTAGGCCTCGAATATAACCTCCGTCATCATCCTCTTCGAGTACGGCAGGTTGGCCACCGCCTCGGTCATGACGACGGGCACGTCCACCTGTCCCTCGGCGGAACCGTTGAGCCCGAGCTTCATGAAGGTGTGGTCGAGCACGTGCTCCATCACGTCCCAGTTGCTGACGATGCCCGTGCCGGCCTCGAAGGCGTTCCGGATGTGACCCCTAGAGGTGGCGTCGACGTAGCAGTCGTTCCCGGCGAAGGAGAAGGTCTTGCCTAGCTTGCGGTCGCGGTATTTGGCCATGATCGGGGGGATCTGGACGCGGGGGGTGGTTTCGAAGGACCAGCCTGCTCGGACCATCGAGGAGCCTGCGCGGGAAGAATGTTAGGAGAGGGTGAGGGCAGAACGGGGAGGGATGGGGAGGAGGGCGCGCGCACCATTATCAATTACGATGGCGGTTGTGCCTGGTTGTCGGGCTAGTGCTTTCTCTCGTCCGTCGACTTGTGGTGGCATGTACTTCTCAAATTTGACTTCTTGGACGGGGTAGAGTGTGGGTGGAGGGAGAGCATCCAATGCCTCCCTCCGGGTGAGGACCGGGGCATCGATCGCGGAGGGCGCCATGGCTGGGATTCGGTGCAAGTCGGTCGGTTGAGTGCGAGGTTACGGAGATGCTCGATGCACCATTGCTCGTTCGTTGGTTCGGTTATGATTGTTCGGAAAAGGGAACTGTGGCTTAACGTGGTGCAGAGGTATTACTTGGGAAACAATGGAGTAAGGTAAGAAAGTTTGAAGTGATCCGAAGTCTGGATGGTTTGCCGCATTCACAGGGCTGGAAGCCATCGTTGGGTGACTAAAGTGGAGCGGGTCCAGGTCCAACATCCCTTGGAAGGAGCTGTCTCCGGTTGTGTTTGAAGGTAGAGGTACTGTAAACCATACCAAATAAGGTACCAGGCAATCACGTTTGGACTTATTCAAGAAGATGAGTAAGGTATGGGCTACCTTATTCATTGAAAACTCATAGTGTTTATTTGCAAACACCTGCCCAGTGCAAGTCGAGCCGCCCTGTGCGTGCGGTCCATGTCTCCTAGGTTGTGACTGTGTCCATGACCTCAATGTCTGTGTTCTTCGTCCAGGGTATCGTAGTAGTCATAATCCATCATAAACTCCGTCTCCAAAAGCCCCAGTCCATCATCATATGCCTGCCCTCATGCCGGGTCCTTCAGGTTGTCCGTGGCTGTACTTGTCAGTGGCTGTTCACGGGAAAAGATGTACGATATTGTCATGGACATACCTTCAAGGTGAAACAACACGTTGGACTGGTAGTTCTTGAACATCTGAGCCACGAGTTCAATGTCCATGTTCTGGACGTTAATGTCTTGCAGGGCCTTGTTCATGAGGAAGACTGCCTCGTTCAGCTTCTCCTGTACAACCGTCAGTATGCCACTCGATGTTTATTGTTATTTCGGGGTGGGATGACTTACAACATTAGTGATGATGCGAGAAAGAAGCAAGTTCTGCTGGTGCTCATGGGGGCTCTCCTGTGCGGATCATTAGCATAGTCACTTCTCATTAACCTGAATATATTAACATACCATCTTGGCGATGCTGTCTTGTTAAGGTATGCTGAGTTGTGGTGTCCCGTCTCCAAATCAATAAGCAGAACAGAGTGGGCGGGCAGCGATGTCGCGTCTCGGAGGGGACGTCAGGCGCGTAGGATAAAGAGGCGGTGAAACTCGGCAGAATCCCCGAGCTAGGTTCAGTCGGTGATCCAGCTCCAGCCGATTCATTGATAGAAGCGTCAATCCTAACCAACAAACTCACTTTCAGCCATAACACACCAAACCACTGTCAATCGCATCACTCCCCAAAATGTCGAACCAAACCCCCGAACAACAGGCCGCCGCGGCTGCCCACCAGGCGCTGATCGAGCAGCTAGACATGCACTCAATCCATAAGTCCTTCCGCAACCCGTCCTGGCGGCCCAACCAGCGCCGCAACAAGAACATCAAGACCATCCTTGGCGATGCCACCCGCAAGGACGCCGCCTCCTCCTCTATCGTCGCTACCCCTCTACCACAAGACAACTCGGGGGCCGCCACGCCCGCCAACCAAAACGACAACGACGACGGGCTATCTACCTCGGGCACGTCCACGCCCGCCGTAGCCTCCGCCGCGAACGGCACAGCCAACGGGGCGAGCAATAATCTACAACCAAACCTCGCGCAGGCATCTAGGAGTCTGTCCAAGCTGGTGCTCGAGAAGAGTCTGAACGGGAGGACGGCGACTACGAACAGCGGGCTGGCGGTGGCTGGGCAAGGGGGAGCCGTCTCGTCGGCGCCGAGTGCCACGTACACGAACATCGAGAGCGCGCCTAGCCTGGCGCATTCGAGGAGGTACTGCGATGTCACGGGCTTGCCGGCGCCGTATGTGGATCCCAAGACGAGGATGAGGTATCACAATCGCGACGTGTTCGCCATGATCAGGAGCTTGCCGCAGGGGGTTGCCGAGCAGTTCCTTGAGGCTAGGGGGGCGCATACTGTGCTTAAGTGAGGGGGGAAATGCTGGAGGATGAGGTGTATCACGTGCTTGGGTTTTACTTTACTGGCGTTGGTGGGATCATCACTGGGAGCGAAGGGTATGGCGTTGTTGACATTGGCAGACAGGTTTGATCGCTTGGAATTTATGGACTTCTCATTGTCAGGGAAGGCTATACTGAGGTCAAGGAGATGAGATCAAGGAGAGAGCAAGAAATAGTTGTGGGATTGCTACAGAAAATGTCCGGCCAACAAAGTCAGGTCTCGACTACACACCCATAATCTTTCGATACCGGGATACTAGTTGACACCCCGGCTTAATCGTGATCGTATCTGCTCTCTGCCAATCGACAGACCACTAAGTAACGTATGGAGATGAAACGAACTCAGATACCATAGCACAAGGCTACGGCCGTCGTGGCATGATGATTGCGAATCCATGAGAGGAAAGGCAACCTGATACCAACCTCCATCGCCAACTGGTGCTCATCGGGGTCGCACGTGCGTCATTCCCAGGGAGCTGCCGATAGTCATGAGTGACAGCTGTCATACTCGTCAAATATGAGCCTTATCTCCAAAGACGGAAGCTCTGAATCGCGGTAATCGTCGACTCAATGCCAGCATCATTGTGGACATGACAACATGGAAAGCGGGGAGAAGAAAAGGACAACGAGATTTCGAACTTGGTGAAAAATGATGAACACTGCCAAGCGTGCCTTGAGCAAGTGGATGTGTGGCCTTAAGTGGAGGTAGCGCACAGACCAAGGGGCGCCGCGACTCGTCCTTCAGACCCCTGTAAGCTGTCGCGTCTTCTCATTCAGCAAATCGTGACCTTTTGAATCAAACCACATCTCCACAAGCGACTTCCGTCTCTGCCTCGAGCTCTACCACAGCCGTCCCGATCAACCTCTCGACGCCGTCTCCCTCCCATTGACTAGGTTCTTCTTGCAACTCCCCAGTCGGCCAGCTAGCCACCAATCACAACTCAAAATGCCTACAATGTGGTTATCGGACTCCCAAAGTGCGCTGCCCCCCCCTATCTGACCTGTCCCTCTTTGCGCCTGGCCGAAACTAACAAGTGCGCCCCTACAGAAATCGGAGTCGCATTCTGCTCTGGCGGTTAGTACGCCACCCTCTGCATACAACATATCGATTGGTGCCCTCGAGAAACTGACAATGGTTGCGGCAAAACAGGAGGCTTCTTCCTAATAGGCGGCGTCCTGTTGTTCTTCGACCGCGCCATGTTGGCTATGGGAAATGTACCTCCCCCCCCCCCCATACCCTTTGACCCCGGTTGCCAAACACAATTCTAACCTCATGTCTTGGTCAGACCCTCTTCCTAATAGGCCTAACAGTCATAATCGGCCCCGCGAAAACGATGCTCTTCTTCGCGCGCAAGAACAAAGCGAAAGGAACGGCGGCCTTCTTTGGTGGTCTCACGCTTATCCTGCTCAGGTGGCCGCTGATTGGGTTCCTGGTCGAGCTGTACGGCATCTTTGTACTGTTCGGCGACTTCCTGGGCACCATCGCCGGCTTTGCGAGGAACGTGCCGTTCGTGGGGCCGTACATAGGGATGGCGGTCGATAGGCTCGGGTTGGGGAGGCGGAATACGGAGTTGCCTGTATGAGCTAACTCGAGCAACAGGCGGGTCTGAATGCGAGCAGTGGAAAAACGAACAGCCTAAGCGGACAGCATTCAAGCAGTTGGTGATCGAGAGCCCGAGGACTGGGAGCAGCCATGAGGAGATCATGCGGGCAAAAATCAGTGCCGAGCCGAGAGGCAGGGAGCGGTGAGCTTATAGACGGGTCATTCATTTATGGGAATGGCGTTGGGGGAAGTACTATACCCATGTTCGTTATCGGGACAGATTGGTTGCGGTCGAGCATGTACGATTACGGAGCAGGGTCATGCTGAAGCATGCATACTTGGTAGAGCCCATGAGCGAATGGCTTGCGAGAATGTGAGCTCTACAAATCACCAGTGTACAACATTTCTGACAGGTACGGCAACCTTCACAATGTGTCATTATTCTGCGTCTTGGTCACAAGGCATTGCCCCCCACCATCTTGACAAGGTCGTTCTCAGTCACCATCCCCAAAGTCCGGCCTGGTAGAGACTGACCGCTCCTGCCACGCCCCGTCTACACCCCGCACACTCCACATAAGCCAAACGCTCGCCACGCCATCTTTGGTATCGCCTCCTTAGTATCCAACTCCGATCAGGTAGTCCGCCAGGGCCTCGACGGTCTGTGTCGCGTTGCCGGCCTGGTGGGTCTCGCCGTGGTGGCCGACGAGGATGGCCTGCTTCGTCTTGGCGACGCAGAGGCCGTTCCGTCCCTGTTATAAGTCACAACACTATCAGCACCTCATCCATGTCCTACACATAGTCTACCAATCTCTAAAGTGTGAATTCGTACCTGGCGAGCGTACATACTCCGCCCCTCGACCTTGGTCAGGACATATCGCACACCGCCCACGTAGACGCCCTCGGCGTAGGCCTTGTCGACGGCGCCGCTGGCGTTGTCGAGGATCTCGGCGATGTGCTTCATCTCCTCGGGCTTGAGGGTGAAGCCGGCCGTCGAGGACCAGACGCTGTCGCCGGCCGCCGAGATGATGGCTGCCTTGTCGAGGTGGCCGGAGCCGACGAGGCTGTTGGATGCTGTGTTAGCTTTCTGCTGCCCGAAGCATGGAGGGTGAGATCGGCGATGGTATAAGGGCGGATGTACCTCGAATCGACGTAAGCTGTGGTGCAAGATCGCAACGTTAGCTCAAGCTCAGATGCCGATGGGGGACGCAATGTGGGGGACGGGTAGCTAAGCTGGAGGAAGCTCCGAGACGGGGGGACAGGCGTACCTTGCCAAGACATGGTTGTGGTTGTTTGTGAGGGGGTTATGTGAGGGAAATTGTAGAAGGATGAGGCTCTGCGCAAGTGGACAGGGTTAGACAGCTATCACGGCAGTAGGTGAGAGAGAGATTCGACAAAAGTGTCTGGGCTGAGAGAGGAGCTTGCCAGAGTTGTGTTTGGCGGGGTGAAATGTTGTCAGTTGTCGTCTGGGTGTCGGACCCCGCTATTTTAGACGAGCGGGCCGGCTGGCACGGGAAGCTCCACTAGGTATCTCTGGCTTGCCGTAAATGCGTCATCGCGATGCCTTCTTCTGCCTTCTGGCGACGAACACATCATTTCCTAAACTTCTGGCTATACTTCTACTCCAGACATTGAAGCTTTAGGAGATCTACCATCGCTAGCAAGGCCATATTCTGGGAACAATAAACCTTCCATTGAGCATCGTCAAACCTTCATTCTGCAACTCACCGAGAAATAGATGTGGCGGCGATGCATTCCAGCAGCCACCTTAAAGGCCAGACTCTAGCCAGAATGGCAGTTAATCGGGTAAGTTGACTTCACACATCGCGCATGATTGATACTCTCGCCATTACCCTCTCACAATGCCCACAATAAGCCAGACTTGAGAAGAATCAGGACTGTCTGGCCATCGCGAGGAACATCAGTGGAAACCGCTAGCGACCACCTGACTTGGGTCCCTGAAGCAGATCAAGATTCACCTCTGGCGAACATCAGGCGGATCAAAGTTTCGGAAGCCTCTGGAAGGCTGAAGGCTGCTTTGTCCTTCCTGTAGCCGAAGGCCTCGTGAGATGGACAGGATGAACCTGTCTCAACCTCTTTCGACACCGACTGGGAAACCTAGAGCAACTTTCTCTCATCTTCTTAGGGCCGAATATGGGATTCTATCATCCGATGAATGTCGCAGTCGTCTTTACTCGAAGATTCGAAGAGGCCGTTGTTGCGAAGGAACGGGTCTTAAAGTGTGGAACGTTGGCGATTTGCAATCGTGAGACGTTGTCGATGGCGCTTCACCCTTCTGGGAGATTTGAAACATGCCTTGGCGCAGACCAGGATCATTCGTATGCAACCGTCCCGCTCCAGACAACTCCACCGCCAACGTCACCGACCTTCTCCCACTTCGCGCGTTGTCAGTTGTCACGAGTACGATCATGCCTCTGTGTATCGAACGACGAGACATGAGGTATCGGCCAGTGTGGAAACTGTATTATGTGGACGAATGGACGAACTCGACGGCGGCTTCACATGTTCTCCTGCCATGTGGACATGCGTCGAACAAAGCTCTTGGACAGTCGGGAATCTGTGGGTGTCAGCCGTGCCGTGTGCGCTGTCGTCTCCTTACCCGACCCCAGAACCTGTTTTCGGTCTGCTGCAACTGCGCGTTCCTGCGTCTTTGGAAGCGGACGGCTCCAACATTTCGGTATTTGGTAGAAGCGAGATCGAAGGAGTATGGCCCATTTATCCATGATTGGTGACTTGTGGGAGGCCCAACAGTCACACTTCGCCGTCGGACCTTGGAATTAGGATCATGAAAGACTGCAAGTTGAAACATGAAACAAATACGGCTGACTTGACAGCTAGATATCATCATATCACAGCTCGACGTTGTCCAAAAGGATCGAAAGAGATCTGACACCAATTTCCACAGTACCGCAAGTGCAGCTGGGCATCTCAGGTCATCATCCCTACCAAGACTCTCCAAATCCTGATTGGGATCCTCGACTGGTACGTATGCATAATTTCACTACTTGGCTTTGGCGCCACGAGAAGAGGACATGACTGCCCGCCACGGACTCGCCGGTGCAGACGAGAGACGGGCTGTCGAGAACCTGGCAATAGCAGGTATCAACTCATTGAGCCTGTTCAGCCCGTGTAAGACTATGGTAGACGGCCCGCAAGATTCGCCGCCCCGGCCAAGGTTCGCTCCGATGCTCCCCCGGTAAAACATGCTGTACCACAACTGCCACAGTATATGCCGACCCCGTGAGCTCACTAGCAACTCTGAGACACGAAGACGACGAACTTCCCCACCATCACGATCGCCTAGGAGGGCCGCTAGCCAGGGGTTGTCTGCTCTCACGCAACGCCCAGCGAGGGCTGCCTTGCAGCTCCGTGCTGAGGAATAGCACATCCCTGTTGCTGATCAAAACTCCTCCAAAATAGCCGTCGTTCTGGAAGAATACTCATCAACAAGACGGCCCCGATGAGTCGCCATGGGCACGGCAGAGAGACAAGAAGACAAGATATGTAAGTGACGGCGGGCCCGGCGCTCGTCAGCGAGAGATTGCTCGAGTTTTGTTTGGTCTGCTGCCTTTTTCTGGGCTTCTCCTTCATTTCAACCTCTCATTTCTGGCATTGTGCGCGCCAACACGTCTCATCCACTCCTTTGATGTTGTTGATTTTGCGGCAATAACACACCACCAGTGATCCCTGCCACCTTACCCTGTCAGTGACTGGAGAAGGGCAGTGGGACAGAATCGGGTCCAGGGTTCTTGACCAAGAAGAGAACGGAGTGGACACCATGTTCACCAGAGTGATTAAACGTTCCAGATCAATGAGGGTTGGTCCTGGACAACATGCAGGAGACGACGTTGCTGCGCACGGCCCAGCTCGTTCCCCCAGTCCAAGTCATGGACCAGGCTCCGTATCAGATCCTCCTGGACCTGCCCTGCACGATGCGAGTTGGCAGGCTGTTCAAAACGCAGGGCAGTCCCCCGACCACTTCTCTGACGGCCGGAAACTCTATCTTGAACGTCCTCTTCCTCCTCCGCCGCAGCTCAACAACGCCTCGAGGGTCACCTTTGCCATGCCCGTCAGACCAAGCACTGCCTCCGGAGGACCGAATGCTAAGGCGTCGGCGCTTTTGGGTTTTGGGACAATCGCGACAGTAACGGCCAACAGTGACAATCGGATGTCCAAAGATGACATGTATTTGAGCGGTTATACGGGGCAAAGAAAGAAGGGTCTTCAACCTTATCGAGTCGGTATGAAGACGACGGGTGGTCTACCGACACCAGAATCGAGCCCAGAGATGGATTACGCCACACTCTCCTCTCCCCTGACTCTGCCGCCGAGGGTTCACACGCCCGATACCCTCAGCTCGGGCGAGATACAGATTGGAATGGCACTCGGAAGCCCGTCACATCCTCCAGATGCACTGCCATGGGAGTCGCAGACTGGGTTCCAAAGCCGGCAACCACTTACACCGCCGGACCTGTATCAGACCACGGCAGCACCTGTCCAGCGCCAGAAAACGCAACGGAGGAAATTGTTCGGCGGCCTATTCGGGAGCAGGAAGAAGGAGGAGCCGTCGAGGGCAAATCTAGAGACCACGGAGTCGAGCAGTACGACCACAACGTCAATGAGGCAACCCTTCGGAGAGAGTACGCCGGCGAGGAGTTATACCGTCGCCGACCGGAAAGCACCAAGATATCAACCTATTGTCGTCAGGTCCAACACAGTGCCTGTCGTGGAAAGTCCAGCATTCGAACCAAGGAGCAGATGGAATAAACCACAGGGGTCGCAGTTGGCAGTACAACAAGAACCCAACCATGAGCAAAATAACTACCTATCGCCTGACCCGGCACCATCAACGTACACGCTAGGCTCTAGTCCTCTGCTGGACATCGAGATACCCAGCATAAAGATGGAGAGATATAGCATCATGTTCAGCAACGTCCTCAACCAGCAAGCCACAAGCTCGTCTCTCCTCGCCCGGCGACAAGCAACTCTGGACAGGCTAAAGACGATCAACGACAGAATCTTTCATGAGGAGGAAGAAAAGGAGAAACTGCGCACACGACGAGCAACAACACCCCCACCAGCAAAGTCACCGGGGTTCTCCCTGTTCCCGCCAACGCCGAACCACCACCACCACCACGGCAACTCGCCGCTCACTCCTCGTCGTCTCGCCCGATCCAACACCTCTCCCGCCCTTCTACCCTCCCCATCACGAGCTAGCTTCGACCACCGCTCTCACACCCGCAAGGAGAGAAAGACAGTAACAATCGTCTCGCCCCGAAGCATGGAACAACGCCAACCACACCCACCAGCCAACCCCATCCCTAACTCCCTACCCGCCAACCCTCGCCCAGTCCCGCAACCACAACAACCAGAACGCATCATCTCCACCGCAGAAGCAGAGTCCTTCCACTTCGGCCCCGACGAATCAGGTCTCATCCTCGACTCGCCGGGAAGCATGTCCTCGCCCACAATGGGCTACGCATACGCATCCGTGGTCGACGCCCAGCCACTCCGTCCCACCATCCCGGAGCCAGACTGGCAGATCATCAACCCCGACCCTACCCCTGCACCGCGGCAACAGCAACAACCCCAACAACCAAGCTCCAGCGCCTCCTCAATAGCCACAACCCGCCGCTCCCCCTCCTCATCCGCCTCCAGCACGCACACCCATGTGACGCGGCCGAGCGTGGATACAGTCGACGTCGACGAGTCGGACTCTGCCTTAAAAGCAGCGGTGGAAATCAGCATCGCCCGCCAGATCTCGATCAGCAGGCAGCAGAGGACGTTACTTCGGCCGCTGAAGCCGGAGGTCGGGCAACTACCGCCGCCGGGACGGGCCAGGGCCGGCACGGTCGGAGGCCAGAGTCCGATCAAGAAGGTCGTCGTCAGCCGCAAAGAGGGGAGAGTGGTGGAGACCAAGGTGGGCACGCCGACGGAGGTGAGGGACGTGGCTAGCTTGAGGAAGAGTGAGAGGGTTGTGCTTGATGGGTTGATCTACGGCAACGCTTGACCAGACGTTGAGTTCTCTGTTGCTTTTTTGATATGATGTTGGCGCTGAAACCTGCTATGCATTGCTGGCGATGGAGTCTGGGACTCGATTCTTCTTCTTTTGCGCACTTTGGCCGGCGTGCCACCAACTTGATTTCTTTTGTATAGAGCGATGACGGAGACGGGCCTTGATGGTTGTCGGTATGAGATGCGGTTTGCTTATGATACCTCGGTCGGGGCGAAGGGAAACGGTTTGGTTAATTTGATACAGTCCGGCTCGGGGCAGGTTCGGTGCGGCAAGCGTGTGATAGGTTCATATGTAGTATTTAAGCAATATTTTACAGCCCAAACAACTCCCTGTCCCATGATTCCAGGTTCTTTTTCTTGCTCTCAGTCGGGTTACCACAGCGCAGTAGCATTAAACACCATGACCATATCCCGGCCTTCGATATCCTTCATCTCCCTCCGGTGCCAATTTCTCACGAACCGCCTCGCCTCTGTCGCGTCCGTGAAGGGGACTATAAACCTCCAGAACCGAGCAGAGGGATCGTCAGGCGCGCGATTGTCCCACGAGAACTCGTCTTCCTCCTTATCACTGCCCGGCACCACGGCCGCGATAGAGGGCTTGCCGTCTTCCCTCTCCGCCAACCCCCAGGGGACGCGGCGTTCCTCGCCGTCGCGGCCGATGGCGGCGTGGAGGGCCGCGACCGTCGTCCTCGCGCCTTCGATATTGATGAGGACGAAGTGATGGTCTTGACTCAGGTAAGTCGACGAAGAGGAGCCCAGATCCTGGCTCAGGCTGGAGAGGGTATCTTCCGCCGGTAAGGGCAGGTCTTTGCACTGGTAAAGCTTGAGGATCAACATCGCGCTGTGCGGGAGGAGTGTGTACCCCCTGAGCGCGGGCTCGGGTTCCTCCGGAGCCAGAGGTAACGGCCCCGGTACGCTATCGGACGAAGACTGGGAGGTGTTGGAGACGAGGTGCGCCGCGCCGCGGGAAAGGAGCTGGAGACGGGTGACTTCGTCCTTGTAGGCGAGCGCGGCCGCGCGGGTCTCGAAAAAGATGTAGTATTTCCCAAGGGGTTCGTAGGTCGCCGGGTGCCGGGCCTGGACGATGCGCGCTATGCCGACCGCCCAGTCGCCGAGGTGCTTGCCTTGTCCGGCGACGCGGTAGAAGTCGCTTGGGAGGAGGGTTTTGCTGGCGCCGTTAAGGACGAGGACTGTTGGCCCGTTGTAGACGGTGAGGTTGTTTGTTTGGGTTCGGCTCTGCTCGGCCTCGTGGATTGCTTCTTCCGTGGCTGATATGAGCCAGTCCCTAAACTCGCGGTCCAGCGGAGGTAGCTGCTCCGTTTTCTTGCCCCGGACTGGGGGAGAGGGTGTCACATCGACCTCTTCTTGGTTTATAGGCTCTGCTTCTGTCGCCGGCTCGGGTTCGTAGTTCCAGGTTTTCATCATGCGGATGATCTCGGACCTGGGCGGCGCACCGTCGTCTGGTACGGCCTCGACCTCGTCACTGCTAGCTTCTTTCGCGTCGGACGGTGTATCCGAACTTGGGATCGCCCCGAGTGTATTAGATGATTGATCAGGAGCTCCATCTTCTGCTTGGCTTGGCTCCACGTTCTCTGGCTGCGGAAGGGACACACTTGGCGGTAAGCAGCCTGGTGTGGGCAAGCCGAATTGTAGTCTTTTTGCTGCGAGGTCCGGGTTGAAAGCAAACCGTTGCGCCTGAGACGGAATCGGGAGTTTCTGGACCACAAGCTCCGGGTTTGGCCTGAACGGGTGCCAGTCCATCATCTGCGAACTCGGGCCCGGGAGAGTTGTATGGAGGCTGTTGGCTGCAGGAGGCCTGTCGTCCCCTCTCCCAGTTTGTGGTTCTCCGTCGTTGTCCACCCAGTTTGTTGCTGTGCCCGCTGCCCGCTCGAACGTGGTCACTTCTGCCCTTTCCGCGTCCCGAGGCCTGGCCTCCTGTTCAACGATGTCCGTTTCAACATTCTCCTTTCCGACAATCTCCGACTTTCGCTCGTGTCGTTCGTCACTCTTGACCACCCGTCTCTCCGAGTATTGTTTCTCGGTCCAAGCCATTGTGGCCACTTCCCGCTCGGCTGGAATCCTTCTTCTCTTTGATCGAGAGCCGCTAGGCTTGACGTTGCCGAGGGCTGCTTCGAGCTTCGCCCACGGATCGATCGCGGGATTGTCGCCGGCGCCAGCTGCTCCGAGTTTCGCCGACTGATCTGCCTTGGGGACACGCGGCTCAGTGGTCCCTGGCAAGAACCTGACGCTGAACTCGTCACCTGCGCCCACGGCAGGAGTCCTCAGCCCCGACTCGTGCTTTCTGATCCCTTCGAAGACTCTCCTCGGCGGACTAGTGCCATCATCTTCCCCCACATTCTTGCCATCGCTGGTATTCCTCGACTCGGCGGTGGCTTCGTGGCTCAGCTTGGTCGCAGCCGTGCTGAATCGGGCGGGCGTGGTACTGCGCGGCCACAGCAGGAGTCGCGATGCGGGCCGCGTCCTCCCCAGCATCAATGCGGCCGCCTGCTATAACAAAATCATCGGTCTGTAGTAAAAGGTGAGGACGGCGACGGTCCGGGTGGGCATGTGGTAAACGGGTGAGGTCGTATGCAAGTCCTGACTGAAGTTGAGAATCTCGAGCCGGAGACTGGAGGTTATCGTCGGCGGAGCCAATCTTTGCGCCGGCCCCACTTCCATGAAATTCTAGGTGGGCTACCCTATACCATTCTTCGATGGCAGAACATCTTCAAACTCGAGGACTGATGAGATTTTCTGTGGACGTCAATATACCCATTTCCTTCCTTTTTCGTTGTGAGTTTATACTCTAATCTGTTTGTGGGGAGACGTATAACTGGTTTTCGAAAAGGAAGAGGCCGGAGTACCTTGGACATTCACTTATTTCTTGAATATTCAGAAAACTTGACCAAAAACTTCGTGGAGGCAAATCCCCATGAGCGGAAGGACAAAAACAATTCTCTAGTGGATTTTACTCTGAAGCCCGTTAACAAGGACCATGAAGTCGCTAGACGTCAAGATCCGGGCGACCAACCCGGGCCAAGACCAGGGTCTCAAGTCTGCGGCCCGGATATTCATCAGCAAGGATGCCCTCATCGAGCTCACAGGCAGTGTCGAAGACGGCAAGGCTGTCACCGTTGTCGAGCTCACAGAAGATGGGCGGGAGATGTCTGTCCGGCGAGAGGCTCTGCTATGGGCGGCGCCAACAAAACTGATCAAGGTTGTCCAGATGAGCGAGGCCTTCCGCGTGGCTTGCAATTTCAGCATCGGCAGCGAGGTCAGGATATTCTACTCGCCCGGCACAGCAGCAGTGAGCGAGGCGGAGGAGATCCTAATCGAGGCTACCATGCCCACGAAAGACGGATCGGTCAAGGACGTGGACCCGGAGGCTGTGCCCGGCTGGGAGTGGTTTCTCGGACGGCATCTGGTGCATGTGGAGACGGTGTTTCCCGGCCTGGTGCTGAAGAAGTTACCAGGTCCGGCTCCGATGCCCCTATTCACGGTCAAGAGTGTCAACGGATCTTACAACGGCATTGGCAAGTACTCGGATAGAAGGACGGTCGTTAAGATCGCCAGTCCAAGCGATGTAATAGTCGAGCCTACCGAACCAGGCAAACTGGAGATCGACGACGTGCCTGGTCGGGAGGATCAGGTCAAGGAGCTCAACAGATTCCTGGCCAGGTTCACGAAGCCAAACCCTTACGACACTCAACCAAACTTCTCCGGCCTCGTCCTCCACGGTGGCCACGGCACAGGAAAGTCGATGTTGCTTGACCTTGTCGCAAAGACGGGCTGGGGCACAGTACACCGGATACACTTCAAAGACAAACTTCCGGAAATCATCGACACGTTAACGAGGGCCCGGAACCAACAACCCAGCATCGTCCTCATCGACTCTTTGGAGCGGCTAATAGACAGTGACCGGACCAACCGCGGTGCCGTAATACAGGCGCTTGTCGAGGCTCTGGACACACTCTCTGCCGATGCCGCCTCGAAGCTGGAGCTCCCCAATGTGGTCATCATCGCCACATGCCTAGATCACGTCGTCGAAGTACCAGCAGACCTACGAGATCCAGGACGGTTTACGAGGGACATTTTCCTCCCCCTCCCAGACGCGACATGCCGCAAAGCCATCCTCGCCTCCTTCAACCTCCCCCTGGACCCCTCGACAAAAGAAGCCACCCTCAAAAACCTCAGCGAGAGCACCCACGCCTACAACGGCAAGGACCTCCGCCTCCTCGCAGAAGAAGCGAAATACATCGCGTTCTCCTCCCTCCTCGACACCCAGCAACAGCAACCCTCCTCCACCACCTCCAACTCCCTCACATCCCAACTGGAGTCCCTAACCATCAACAAGCTCGACTTCAACTTCAACTCCACTCCCGCCCCAACCTCATTCACCTCCTACCTAACCCCCGAGCACCTCGCCCTCGCCCGTAAGAAGATCCGTCCCAGCGCCATGCACGACGTGAACCTCAAACCGCCCCCCATCCACTGGACCGACATAGGCGGGCAAGCCAGCGTCAAGGCCTCTTTGCGTCTAGCCGTCTCCCTCTCCCGCATGTCCCCCGCCGACGTATCGGCCCTCATCGGCACCCCGCCCAAAGGTTTCCTCCTCTACGGCCCGCCGGGGTGCAGCAAGACCATGGCGGCGCAAGCAATGGCCACCGAGTCCGGCCTCAACTTCTTCGCCGTCAAGGGCGCAGAACTCCTAAACATGTACGTCGGCGAGAGCGAGCGCGCCGTGCGCCGCCTCTTCGAGCGCGCGAGGGAGGTCAGCCCCAGCATGATCTTCTTCGACGAGATCGACTCCATCGCCGGGCAGCGGCACGGGTTCGGCGGGCCCGCCACGAGCACCACCTCCCACGGCGGGCTGAACGTGCTCACCACCCTACTCAACGAGATGGACGGCTTCGAGACGATGCAAGGCGTGCTTGTGTTAGCAGCGACAAACAGACCGCAGGCCCTCGACCCAGCCCTCCTCCGCCCGGGCCGGTTCGACGAGCTGATCTACGTCGGCCCGCCCGACCTCGCGGCGCGGGAGGCCATTTTCGAGAGCATGAAGGGCAAGCGCCGGCTGGCGGACGACGTGGACGTCCTCACGCTCGCGGAGGACACGAGGGGTTACTCGGGCGCCGAGATCGTGGGGATATGCAGGAGTGCGGGACGCGTGGCGCTATTGAATGGTTTGAATAATGGAGTAGATGTGAGCGAGGTGCACATCACCATGGACGACTTTGTGGAGGCCATTGAGAAGATGCCGAAGCAGATCACGCCGGAGATGATACAGGGGTATATGGATTGGCAGGAGAAGTTTCGGAGGTTGTGAGGTGGTGCTCCCTTACTGGGAAGGGAGTGGGAAAAAGGGGAAGGACAAGGAAAGGAAAAGTAAATGGCGTTCTTGCTTAGGAGTTGAGATATAGAGCAGATAGACGAGATTTTCCAGACGTTCAGATTGGTATCCCTGACGTTCAGAATCTTCGACCACAGGCTCGTTTTCTCGAGTGAACTGCTTGCGTTGTTTGTCTTTGCCAAAAGTCTTTGAGAATTTCGCCTCCACATACGCGCGGGCATCGCGTACTTTCACTGCAATCTTGACCTCGACGGAGGGTATGATGGTGCTTGTCTGACGCAGTCAGTTCCTGTTCGCGGTAATAGCTGTCTTCAACACTGCAGATAATAGGTAAGTCAAGACAAGACATTGCCCAATTAGGTACCAGTTCTGTCATCATAGAACATCGCTTCATATTAGAATCAGGGGACAACTACCTGCAAAAGAGGCAAGTTGTCCTCACCCGGAACCCCCTCCAGCCCAAAAGAAAATGGGGAAGACGGGAGGCCCAAGTGAATATCCTGCCGAACCTGACTGGGATCCTAATATATAATGATACAAGTTCATCAATGCTGCTTCCAGAGGAGACGGGTTTCCATCCACCACTCTCCTCAAGTCCGCCACATCGAAGTTCCTCACCCGCAGATCAACGTGCGTTCTCCCTTCTCAATCTGCCTCTCCTTGCTCCCTCACCAGCGATTGTTTCCAAGTCCAAACTAGCTGGACTTGACGGCCTGCCCTCCCTCCTACGGGCAGTGAATGTAACCGGTCGTCAACATCCCCGGTACCCAGAGCGCATCAGTCGATCCTGAACCACAAGAACGAGCCCCGAACGCCACCATCCCTCACCTCGTCCTAAGATCCCGAATCCGAGCAAAATTCGAAAACGCCGCAGAAAGTTACTCCAACAACCCATATCACAGTACGTCAGACAGTTATGCTCATTGCCGAGGGTATCCGTGCTATAAAACCAGGCAGAAAACCAACCGAGTACCAGTCCAGTCCAGTCCACTCCTCACGAGCTCTTGTCGCCTTCAGAACCGCCACCGTCCCCGGCCACAGCAGCAGTCTTCAACGTCGGCGCCATGACAATCGATATCTTCTTCTTGGCGTCCTGATCATGCGTCTTGTCGACGCCAAGACCGCCCATCTTAATCTTGGTGTTGGCCTTCTTCGTTGTCCCCCCAAAGGTGCCGGATGTGGCGGAGCTATTGGAGGCAGAGCTGTTCCTCCGCTTGTGCAGGATGAGCTTGTCCAGCTCGTCGTCCTCGTCTTGCTCACGCCGGCGTTTCTCGGAGACGCGCTCTAGCGGTGGGGTCGCTGCGGTCAGGGTGCTTCCGCGGGGAGTAGATGGGTCTTGATTCTCATTTGACTTTTCTGTCTCCATGGAGGTAGGAGACATGACGACGTCGCCGTTCTCGTCGCCTTCTTCGTCTGATGCGTAGTCGACTAGTGGCTTGGTCGCCAAGCCCCCGTTGGTTCTCGACGGAGCGACGGGCCCGGGTTGTTGGGCGTCGCCTTCATGGTGCTCGGCGAGTGGCACGGCCTGTTGGCTCAAAACGGGCTCGTCCTCGTTATCGGATGTGTTCCAGTATTCCTCCTCGGCAGGGTCGACAGTCAGCTGTTCCATGTGACTCCTGGCACCAATATTGTTGGGCCTCCGTGCACCTTGTGCAACTTCGTCCTCGGACTCGACCAAGTAGTTATCGTAGCCCTGGCTCTGCTCGTAAATGTTGAGGATTTCGGCGAAGGTGTTCATGTACGACAGCGATGCCACCCTTTCCCTGTGGTTTTCGGCCAGGTGCTTGATCAACATTTTGATGTGCTGACTCTTAATCAGGTCGAAGAAGTCCAGGCACGCGGAGCACAGAAGATTATCCCTCGGTAGGGTGCGGATTAGTACGTCGAGAATGGGCCCCAGAACGTTGTTCTGGGCAATGTTCTTCATGTAGAACTCATCGTTCATCATGATCAGATGGCGGAAGAACCGTATCGCAACTATTGGATGTTAGGAGATGCAAAGCCCTAGGAGAGGGCGGAAAGCTTACCAAGTTGGAGATGCTTCTCCTTGCAGTTCAGCAGCTGTATGAAGCGCTGTGCAATGTTATAGTTCAACACGAAGAACTTGCTGCGATGTCCGTGCTTTCCGATGTAGAAGCACAGGATGTCGTTTAGATAGCCGAAAACGCCATCCTCATTGGCGTTGAATTTCAGCTCCTTCCGTTTCTCCAAATCTAGCAGAGGCCGGAACAGCCGGACTGCCGAGTTCTCGTAGAAGTTAACTAGGAAATGCTCTTGTTGGTCGTCCGGGGGTGGTTGCGGCCGCCTCTGAATGAACTCTGCGGGGGTGTTCTCCCCATTTGCGTGCTGTTGCTGTGGCGGGTTCGAGTCGAGCAAGACCTTGAGGGAGTCGGATATCTGAGAGCGGATTCCCAGGTCCACCTCGATCAGCAAGAGGTCGATGAGAGTATCCGTCAGCGGTGGGTGCTTCTCGTGCAATTGCCTGTAAATGGTGTGCCGAATCATTTGCGGATCGTGATCGATCATGCAGACCAGGATATCCGTCGCCCCGACCCTCACTGTGACGTCAAAGTTCCGCAATCCAAAGGTTACCACCGATAGCAGTCCATGCTGGAGGAAGTTGTTATACAGCGTCCCGCGTCCTGGTGGCTGTAGGTTCTTGGCAATAGAGCAGCATTGCTGGATGAATAAGACTGCCTCCTTTTTCCGCAGTTGACTCTCCTTTGGATCTGCGAAGATGCTGAAGAGATCGTTCAGGAAACTAGCATTCTTAAGCAGATGCTGAACAATATCCACTTGATTGAAGAAGATCAATGAGTTCAACACCGAGAACGTCGGGTCGTCCAATATCCTGGCCAAGACGACATCCTTTAGGTATTGAAGCCTGTATGTTTGGTGAATCTTCCTCCGGACTGCCTCGTCCTCGATCCTGACCACTTCTTTGTAACGACCCTGGTTATTCAACCATTGCCTATGGTTGGCCTTGTGACTTGGAAAGTCGGGATCGTACTCCAATGCGCCAACTACCCCTAGGACGCACTCGTCGGAAAGAGCGTGTTCGATGATGCCCGTATCGTTGAGCAGTAGAATCGTCTTCATGATGTTGCAAAGTCGGTGCAAGTCGGGGAGGCTCTCCAGATCCTCTGCCATTTCCACAAGAGGAATCAGCTTGCTGATGTAGTCGTCGTTCATAATGCTCTTAGCAAGTGCGTCCCTCCCGGCGCCTGTATTTGTCATCATGCGCATGCTGGCTTCCAACTCTTGGAGATTGCCCAATTCTGCAAGAGGAAGGTGTACCGATTGAGGGATGTCCATGGCGAGATCTTCGGAGAGGCTGTCATCTGTAGTAAACCATCAGCACCAGGGAATCATCGGGTTGAGGATATCAACAAACCAGGACCTCCGATGGCAAATTGTTGCTGCACGGTATTAACGAACTTCCATATCATTGCGCAGCCGTCCCCCTCTTGGAAGCTCAGGGCCATGTCGACGCCATTGCTCGGCTCGGTCCAGACGATCAAGGTATCTGTTCACATGTCAGAGCTATCCCAAAGCAGCGATACGGGTTGCATCATGCCTTGCTGTTTTTGAAACCCATCTTCCTTGCAGATCCTAGTCTCGAGGAGCAGTCTGTCGGGTTGGTCTTCGGATTCGACTATGACTCGGGGTTCTTTAGGGCCACCTCCTTCAACCTATGGGAGCAGAAGTCAGATAAGAGATCTCGTAGAGAGGAAAGACGAGAGCGGACTGAGTGCCATATGCTGGCACATGGAGGGATTATGGTGTCACATACCGGGACATAGGCGGCGGTACAGAAGCCCGTGCCTCGGTCGAACCAGTCATTATTGCGCAGCTCGTAGACCTTGACGCGCCGGCGGTCCGTCGATTGATGAGGCACCGGTTGTGCCATCATCAACGGCTCGGGTTCCACCCCGGGTACCCCACGATCGTAGGAGAGAAGATCGGGCGCAAGATCCAGATGTTGTTGCAAAGACAGTTCTGTATCGGCCTGGCTTAGGATGGTGAGTGCCGCCACTTTCTCGGATGGTTGGGCGGCCGCGTACTAGGCACGCCCCGGTGGATATTTCTTTGTTCCGGTCGCTCGGATGAGCGTCGCGAACAGCTGACGTCGGTGCTAAACGATGCCAGCCCTTTCAAGAAGCCATGTATGTCCCAACGCTGCAGTCGATGGCGATATCGCGATATGGCGGGGAGCCCGGTAGTTGCCGTTTCGTTGTCGCGATAAGACCGGACGTCTGCAGTCGCGCAATCTGAACAGCGGTGAAGAGACTAGCAGAGGAGGACTACCTTGCTCTAGGCTCGATGGGCGCAATGCCGTTGGTGAAGCGAGGGGCGCTGGTAGAGGATGGGTGAATTGATGGTGGTTAGGCCGTCATCTGCAAATGCACCCTAGGTTGCGATCAGGAAGAAGTTGGTGGGCCGTCTTTGCGCGTGATCGGCTCTTGCCTGACAGTCCTGGTTGGTGGAGTGGCACGCAAGCAGCGGGAGGCGATTCGCCGCCCGTGCTTTCTGCCGTGTCTGAGAAGCCCCACTATCGCGCTTGCAGGTGGGTCGGGGTTAGCCGCCGGTTCCTCAGCTCAAACGCGTCAACATGCAGCAAGCGAATTGTTATGTAAGCGAAGCAATCATCCCGATTGGTTGCTTCAACTTCCTTGATCCAAACCCGACTTTCAACTCTTGTTTGGCAACATCTCACCACACCAACTTGGTTGTGATGACCGCAAGGAATGCCGCCGTTGCGGCTATCGACCGTCTTCGATTATGAACTCAAAGCTCTCTTCGACTATCCATGTACGGATGCACCCCTGGTCATATATCTGGGAGGCCTCGGCCTGGGGCAAGACTCAAGCCCGGCACATCATATCGAGCTTCACACAAGCAACGACTGACGGAATCATACGGCACCACGGCATGCATATGATTGTGCTCTTTCCGGGGACTGGCCCCTTATAATACGCCCTGCCGTCGGCTTGCCCAAGATGGTGGCTTCTGCAGGCGGCTACGAATTGCCTCGTTTGCAACCTTGAGGGGCCTTGGCAATTCGTGTTGAATCCCGTCTTCCTGCACATGGTGTCGGGTCTTCGCATGGATCAAACACCTACGAATACCGGACCGGATATCTGGGACCTCCCAGGCCGGCGCCTCCCGTCGCCACCATGCACCTGGCCGAAACCTACCAGAAAGACAACTTGGCATCGTCAAGCAGCTCCGGACTAATCAGCGGCTCAGCCCTACCGTTTCGAGATCACTCTGGCACCCAGGCTCTCGAGAGGCAAAGCGAAAGCCGATTCATCGCGGTCCACAGACTGCTGGCAGACATTGCTGCATGTCTGATGCCGGCAGTTGTTTGCGCAGGACTGCTATCATCTCATCTGCCACTGGCATATTCCGTCATTCCGCTCATTGATTATTCGTGGGAGGTATGATTCGGCTGCCACCTTCACTTACTACAGATCTCCCTCACATTGCGGAACATGACATTGGTCTCTCTGCAACTTGTCGCGGACATGAGGAGGTATGAGGGGTGTAGCAGAGTAGCGGTTTGGAAGCCGTGCAGCTTCATATACTGCACACGCCTGGTCACGCAGCTTTGTCAATGGCCTGGGTCCAAGGCGCTCAGGTTCCCCAACAAACGCACTGAGTTGTGCTATCTGCGTGCCATGCATCGCCAAGTCACATCCGCCGAGATAAGAGAGTCGGAGACTTGGGTGACTGTTGAATGACACAACCTCTTCGGGACCGGCAAGGAGGCTCAAGCACCAGGAAGGCAACCCCTGTCAGCAACGGACAAAGAGAGGCAGGGATCTCGACTCTCAGATCCACGGTTCTGGTTATCGGAGTCACATGTGCCTTGCATTCGAGTGCGAACCAAATACTACCGATGCGATTATTGACACTGGCCAGCCATCTGCCCCTGCTGATTCGGCTTCAGAACTTCCACATACGTCCAACCTCTGTCGCGTTGGCAACGAGAGAGTTGCCATCGAGGTTTCAGGGCCACCAGATTGGGGTCTTTGGGTGCATTTGTCTTCCGGAAAACCGCGGTGGAAATCTCTCACAAGTGGTCCATCTGGGCCTTGTGCGTATCATTTCCAGGATTACGGATGTTGGGTAACTTGGGTTTCTCAATGATCTTCATCAGCCCCTTTCACCAGGCTAGTAGGCGGAACATCAGCCGTCTTAGCTCCCGTCGTTGTGCTCCGTACGACACATATCAACAACTCGACGCCAGCCAACCATTCCAGACACGCGTTTGCCCCCCGTGGTCTGGAGAAGCATGTTGAACAACTGCAGCTCGTGAAGCAAAAGTTGATGTTCCGTCAGGAGTAGTTTCCGCTGAGACGGTGCGCCCGTTTGCTCCCCCACCGCATGTGGAAATGCACAATCTATTTCCAGCTATGGTAGCAAAGCCATCACCCAGGGATTTTGCTCGCCAAAAGCCATGCATTTCCACCATTGGGATGTGGCGCGCGGAACAGATAAAGGGCGGGGATATATGGGATATATTGAGTTTAGCGCTTGCCGAAGCGGGCAATGGTTGCTGCTGGGGACCTGGTCAGTGGTTACTTCCCGCCCAGCTTTCCTTTGTTGAAGAATAGCGACTATCGACCGTCGAAAAAGCTATCTTCTCGGGCCATACTGCCAATACTGGGGTTCTCCATCAAAAGTGGGAGCCGAAGACGGCCCTTAGACACCGTTGCAGTTGTGAGAGACAACTGGAGCCCAAGAAAGCGGTGGAACAGCATTTGGCCATCGCCATCATAGCTGCAAGAGCCGCCAGCCAGGCTGCCGAAGCTTTCCATGTCGCGGTTGTCCTGGGCCCAGCACCTTTTACTTTTGTATTGAAAGGAAATGAGAATGCCGACTGCCCAGCTCCATGTGGTTCACCAACTGACTGATCTGACAGACAGTCAGACGGAAAGCACGGGTTCGACGAATGCCGTCTGCTATGGCAGCTAGGGCGCGCTAGAAGGTCACTAAGTCCCACTATCCGTTCGGGGGCCAAGATAGAGTTTAGCCTGGCTCAGTGCGGCTGTGATTCCCTGTGACTCCGGTCTGGAAGACTGGAACTGCCAAGGGGAGGCCTGCTGGTACCAGGACCTCAACGATTGTCCTTGGTGTTAATAAGTCCGAGAGGATCACGCACTGCGTGGTGTCTGCGTGTTGGCTGCTCCCACGCAGGCGGTACCAGGTGCAGCTCGACATTGGGTATCGCTACCTGCATTGAATACGAACTTATCCACAATCGCAGGTGCATTCCATTGTCGGTGGCACAACCGTAGCACGATGACGAGCCAGAGGCTCAGAGCGCCCTCAATGCGACGTCTGATGTCGAAGAAGCCACGAAATGTCCGTTTCGCTGATTGTCCTTTTCACAGGAAGCATTGAAGTGAACAGTTACAGAGCGCACAATGCAATCGCTCACGACGTCTCGTTAGCTTTTACCGTTCTCAACACCCAGTACCTGGCGAGAGATTCCTGCTCTGCTTACACGAACTGTACGGAATTCCTTCTTGGCTGTTTGGGAGTCGGTTGACCGGGTATGAGACGGTGCGAAGACGGAGGGAAAGCTGACAGTGACCCGCACCAGATGGTACCTAAGTCTCGACCTAGCTACTGCCAAGAGATGAATATTGAACCGCAGCACCGATAGGATCTGTTTGATTGTCACAAAAGACAAAGACCGGCAAGAAGCATCAAAGATGTTCAAGACATTGTTCGATCATAGTCCTGATGCGACACTGCCGATGGAGAGAACTGTCCATGGCTGGGAACTTGGAAACAGGAGATCTGAATCTGCTAACATTGTCTTCTAGTTACGGTTGGACTGACAAAACCGTGTCCCGCAGATGGCCAGCACCGTGTGGAGTGTTAGCCTGCAGCAGACATGATCGCCATT
This sequence comes from Coniochaeta sp. 2T2.1, assembly GCA_009194965.1. NCBI lineage: Eukaryota > Fungi > Ascomycota > Sordariomycetes > Coniochaetales > Coniochaetaceae > Coniochaeta > Coniochaeta sp. 2T2.1. Next base: position 861,167 of record VSMA01000019.1, on the reverse strand, counting down.
GACACCCTAGCGACATCCTTGCCAGTGCATTCACTGGTGCCCTCGTCTCAACCACAGACAACGCACACTCACAGCAAGGGTGTGTGGCTCGACATGCTCGACTAGGAATGGCTTGACACAACCCGGGAAGCTCTATCTGTGACCCCCCGCGTGGCTTTTCCCCAATCCTGGGCTATGGCAACTTTTTGTTGCTGTGCTGGTTGGGCCGGAGCGTTCCCTGGCTGACACCTCCATGCGCTCACTTTTCTCCCATAAGGTGCAAAAGCCTCCCGACCCCCTCTCGTCACCCGAGACTCCCTTTTCGTTTGCTCTTCCATCTCTTTCTCTCCAATTGAAAAGTCCCGGTGTCGATCTGATACCTTCCCATCTCTGCCGCCTCGTCCCTTTATTGTTGATGTGTTTTCGTTCCCTTCCTCAGCCCCCATATTTTCGACCGTAAGGCATATCCCTGCTTCGGGACTTGCTGGTCTTCGGTGACGATCTGCTTCTCTCGGGCTTCCACACCGGCATTATTGGCTTCTTGCCCCCGAGTTTCAGCAACGCATTGTGCCGCCAGCATTGATCGACTGTGCCTCTTGCTTCTGGAACTTTGATACGGCCAGCCTTCAAGCGAACCGAAATCAAAAGTAGAAATTCTGCCTCTCATTATCGTGCGGTGGCGTCCAAAGAGGTTACCGGCCGCTGATACTCGTACATCAACTCGGTTCGCCGTAACAGCCTGTCTCACGTTGCACAGGATCCGACAGCTCTCCCATCATATAGCAGCACCGACAACACCGTACGTTGAGCTGTCTTATCGGCTCACTCCCGTCATATAAGTCGCACCTGGAACCGTCCCGCATTACCCTTCCGGCATTTTATCTCATTGCCTGGTATCAAGTCACTTGGTCCTACGTCTCCCCGGATCACAACTTGATTTCCATCAGCAACTTCAACCCTCGCCAAAAAGCCGGCCATGTCCGTCTTTTCCATGATCAAGAGGGGCCGCCAGGCCGCCAAGGAGCACGCTGCTAAGCAGGTGGAGAAGCAAGCAGCAGAGGCAGCTAAAACACCATACAAGCATGTCCCTCGACATGCTGCGACCGATGCCATGTCCGCAGGGCCGGCAAGCTGCAGGGAGGAAGACCGACCCAAGATCATGGAGCAAAACCGTCGGAGGAGTATGCTGACGGCTAGCGGTATGGGCATGTCGGGAACATCAACACCGGTCCACGTTGGGTTTCCTCGGGTCAACAGCGCGCTCTCACACGTATCCTACCCTGCACAGTATGCAAGCCCGGTGGTCCAGACAATGCCTCGTGCCTACAGCTACACGAGTGTCCAGCCTGGCTGGAGCCACCACGGAGGAGAGGTTGTCTACACGCCAATGGAAAGCAGTGCAGCTTCGTTGAAAGGCAAAGAGGTTGAGAGGATCATGGTTGACTCGGGCAGGGCTAGCCGCACATCCAGCAAGGTCTCATTCGGCCCTTATCCCATCGAGGGAGTGGCGACTAGCGGAACATCGGGAGCATCGCCAGTGGGCAGTTCGAACAATTCTACCAGTTCTCAGGACGACTTAGAGATGAAGCCGGTCAAGCACAGCTCGGGAGCTCCGCCTGCGAGGTCTTCTGGTTCATCTTCCGGCTCCAACTCACCTCGCGCAACTGGCGAAGTGGACTACTTCCACCGCCTGCACCCGAGCAACCCACGAAGAATTTCAGATCCGTCAACAGCGAAGCAGTACATGTCACAAGCTAGGAGCAACTATGTGTCCCAGAAGCAAGGCGGCCCGCGGGTTACAAGTCTACCACCATCCTCGGCTGGCATCCCTCCTGTTCCAGCTCTTCCAGCGATGCACTTCGGTGCACCTCTATCTCATCCTACAATCTCATCGCCCAGCTCTAGCTCCAGCATCGCAACCTCTACTGCAGCTAGTTCTGCTACCATGGTCCCATACCCAGTATCACGGGGCAGTCCGCCACGGCTGCCAATCCCGGAAGAAGTTGCCGGCCCAATCCCAGCGAAAGAGTTCGACAATTATCTGCCAGAGATTGGCATGGCTGTCACAGCTCCAGCACCAACCCCAGCTGCAACTCGACCTGAAAATACGCGCAGAGATTCTCGAAGAAGCGTCAAAACCGCCCGCTTCACCGAGCTCGAGCCAATCGTCTCCAACATATCCGAAGCCACTCACAGGAACGTCTCCCCCGTGTCACCGAAGCACGAGGCTCGCGCAACAATCACCCCGACCCCGACTTACGCGCTGCCGACGCAATTCGACGAATCGGTCCTCTCGCCCCCGCAAGCTCCAGTGATCCCAACCCACCAAAAGAAGGGGAAGCTGAGCAAGAACCCAAGCGCGAAGCTGGCCAAAGCTGAGACGACGGTCAAGAAGAACCGGTGGTCTCTCCGAAGCAGCAAGACTCCGGTTGCGGTTTAGCCCCTGTGGAGCGAGACCACGTTCTGTATGGAACGTTCGATAAATTCCAACCGTATCGAACGGACTCGGCTTGGCTCGCACCAGCAGCGACATGGATCGCGGGCAGCATTCTGGGTTACGGATATTGTCGCGGCGCTGGGCGTTGTTGGACACCACGAACACAGTTTCATTTAATGTTTATTTCCGCCATTCTCGAGGATAAGGACACGCACACTCCAGCTCGACAGGCCTCGTCCAGAGACCGTCAATTAGTGACTGTCGAGCACCCGCATCACCCATAACGAAGGGACATCGTGCAAACATCTCAGCAAATAAGAAGGACCATTTTCGAATATACAGGGCGTTAAAAGCAATCTTGTCCACGAACACTTTGCGATTGCTATTCGGCTCGGGAGGAAAGACAAATGTGGAAAGGGAGGGAAACACTGGGGATATACTAGACGGGCAAGACGGGGATACTGGGCGGGAGAACTACCGGCAAAGGCAACTTTCGTGACATTACAGCGTCTTGACTGTTTCTTTCTCTTTTCTACGACTCGGCAGCGTATCTACTTTTAACGACATCATTCCTTTGGCCTTGGTGTGCTTAGCTATTAGAACATAGGTCTTCAGGACGGTCTTTCTGCTCATCTAGCTGGGCTAATCCACAGAATATGCATGGCAAATCGACCAACGTAGAGATATCTCGTGTAGCAGGCCCCTCAAGAACTGTGCGAAACCATCACCAACCTCGGCGCTGGACGAGAAGCGGCCCCCACGCAAGTCCCTGTCCACCCACACCTCGGAATCGTCAGATCGTCAGCGTCAACTTTCCCCCCTGGGATCTGACTAGCACTCCAGGGCCCGTCCAGCACATGACGATCACGAATCCCGGCACCTTCGCGCGAATGATACCAAACGCGGTATGTACAATCTATCATCCAGGGGCACGGTGATGTCCACAGGTAAGCCACATGTCAGACGGCGTCATCCTTCACGAAAACCAAGAGGCCAAGAACGGACGAGCTTGGAACAGCACGAGCCACGGCCCGCAATAAGAAGAATTGGCGACAGCCCGCATCATGAGTCCCAACTGGTGTTGAAATTCTCGCGTGAGCTGACTGTTGCCGATGACTGAATGGCAGATAAACAGGTCTTTTTTGAGAGCATTACATCCGATTTGAACTGCAGCTCAGCAAGCCCAGGAGCGCCAGAACCACACACGTACCTCAACTGATAGGCCATGCGGTAGCAATGCAGGCATGCGTACGCACTGGCGCAAGCTGACGGCATGCAGACTGCAGTATCTTTCTCTGCAATCCACAACTCCTATCTTGCACAATTTGAAGCCGGATGGCAGCTCCCAGCCTGGAGCTCAGCAAGTTCCCAACCTCGCATGCAAAGGGCCCTGCAGAATCGACAGCTCACAATGCACAGCTGTGAGCTGTGAGCTGTGTTGTGTATAGTACCACGTTTGCAAAGCCCGAGGCTATCCAGGTTGTATCCTGTCTGCCATGCCACAGTCCGAACGATCCGAGTGTCTCGCACCGGCCAATACAAGCGGCCAGATGGGTCTTCTTTGAGCGTTTGTTTCCAAGGTTCTTCCAAGCAGGTTTCTCATCTTTTCTTTGCAAACAGCCCGTAAGGACTGACCCTGGATCAGAAGAGGAGTGATTCCAGCGGGAAAGGTTGTCTGGTGCTTCAAGATATAGGTAGAGTGTTGAAGGAAACCTGCACCATCCCATCCCATCCCTTCCGCGCGATACGAATAAAACTCCAACGGTGTGCCGAGGCGGGCTTGAAACCTGATTCTCCCCGAAACCCGAGACATGTCAATTGTTTACCGTTCAGCCAACTTCACAAGTGTTCTTTCTTTTTGTTAGTCCCGCCCTTTCTTGCATTACCTTGCCCACGAATGCCACGCTGTCACCGCTCCTCTGTCTCTTTAGGAAATCAAGCCTCAAAGAGCCAGCCAGCCCAACAAAGGACGGCGCAAACCGCCCCCTGCCTCCCACCCAAACAAGAGACCGGTGTGTCGATGATGCGATGTCTTATCTCTATGTTGATTCCACCGTGGCTGGTTTCTAGCCTGCCCGCCAAACGCCAACAAAGCGATGTAACTACCTACCTAGTTGGCGGAGAATATTGGACCGGTGCAGCGCACTAGTAGACGCGGAACTGAGGGAGCTGAAAAAAGCGCCGCTGAACATCGTCGCTGTTGTTGTACTGAAAAAAACGTAGGTCAGTGTCAACGGGTTGGATTCTGCCGGTAGTCGGAATGTGAGATTCTTTGAAGTTCTACTAACCCAACCGAGATGCCACACTTGACTTTGAGTGATGGTGTCCTCCGCAGAAGCTGCCGTCAATGTCAAATGCCAAAAAACAAAGTCCCTTACACCAGGGAGACAGACCCTGCAGCTTCACCGATATTAAACGGACCCTTAGCGTTACATATGCCCGTCAACCTGGTTGATTCCCCAGCCGTAAAGCAACAAATGGACAGGGGGATCAATTATTAACAGTACCACAGTACATTAGGATCGGTTTCGAGCACACCATCTCGAGCTTTGGCGCGAGCGGCAAGCGTCAAGGCGCTCGGGAGCGAACGGTTTCAGGCTTGAAAGGTGGGCAGATAAGCTCTCGAAGTTGGGGGTCAAGGTTGCTTGATCGCGATGCTGGTTGAAGATAGGTAGCAGGCTGGTTAACCCCCAGACTCGAGCGTGTTCCGAGAAGGCGGTGACCCCGGACGCCAACCCTTGTGAGGTCGACGCTGATCCGGTCCCTGGAGGTCGTATCGAGAGAATGGAAACAGTTCATGCGGGGAAGATCAATATAAACGAACCCAGCAGTGTCACCGACAAGGAAAACAATTATAGCACATAAAGTAGCATTTCCATCTAAGATAAACTCTCTGTGCAACGTCTCAAGACGCATTCCGCGACCAGATAGATCCCATTCCCCTGATCCGTATCACCACCCGGGACCTAGCCACTAATCGTAAAACGCCAGTAAACCCGCAAACCCCTCCCATAGGCGTCCCCAGCCATGGTCTAGTCATAATGAAGATGTCCGGTTCCGTTCCGTTGTCTCCTGCCTCGCTATTTTGCGCCTTGCAACTCCCGCGATTTTTGGTTTAAAGCAAATAAAGAGATAATACAGGCCAGCAAATGTGGGAAGAAAAAGAAAGGCCGGTCACATCCATTCCTCGTCGAGCTCGCCCTCGGCATCCATGTCGATGTTCACGGAAGGCTGCTTCTTGGGACGACCGCGCTTCCGGGGTTGCTGCGAGCTGGACCGAGCGCGCTTCTTCCTGCCCGATGGTGTGGCTGCCAGAGCCTTGCGCTTGCGGCCGCGCGCAGGCGTGTTGACGGAGCCCGGTTCCTCATCGTCCTCATCCTGGCTAGGAGTGGTCGGGTCCTCTCCATTCATCTCCTCGTCTTCATCCGCAATCTTCAGCTCGCGGTCGACGTTCATAAGCTCGACGAATTGGCGGCATGTCTCCGTCATACGCTCCCTAGACGACAGCGAAGTCATGACCTGACCAATATCTTCCCAGAACTTGTCCCCTGTGACGCCTTGAACCTTGACGGGTGCCCTGTTGAGATCCTTTGCTAGAGCCTTCGCTTTCGGATCCCGGCGTGTGGTACCCATGCCGTAGAGCTTGCGCAGGTATGTGCGGGCCTCCCAGAGCGCGAGAAGAATCATGGACGCGACCGTCAGCTGCTTGAGGCGCATGATGTCCACCGTGGGCGCGAATGGCGCTGGTTGCCCATCCTCGCCGACCTGGGAATCGTTGATCACGTCCATTCGCATGTTGAAGACTTCCGACTCGATGGCGTGAGCGACAGGGGCTCCTGTCGTGCTGAACATCTTCTCGGCTGAGGCGACCACAGCTTGTACTTCGCCGATGGTGTTGTACTCCAGGAAAGCAATGTTCTCGATGAGGAACTGAGAGAATTGTAGGTGAGGCGGCACTTCCTCAGATACGTTGAGCTTCGCAAAGTCGAAGTCCACCAGACTACACAGTTTCTCCAGGAACTTAATCTTCTTCTGAGAATTGCTGACCTTCAGCACCTCCATCCAAAGATGTAATTTCGCGACGAAGGGGTCGACGGTGGCGCCTCGTGGATCATTGACAACATCCCGCTGGTAATTGAAAGCCGACTGAAGTGCCCGGCCGTATTCCCGCTCGACCGCAGACTCATGCTTCTCGTGAAGCATCTTGTGTCCCAGGTACGCAGTCTCGTAGAACTGTGAGATCGGTGACGTCTCTAGCGTCATAAATGTGACGCCCGTCTCCTTGGGGTGAACGATTCCCTGCCTGTTGATGCTGGCTAGGACCTCAGTCGCCAGGAACGCGAGTGGGCCCTGTGTCGCCAAACAGATGCGCGTAAAGTCCGACAGGAAGCGCTGGGTGGTGGCACTGGCCGCGTCGTCATGCGATGTCCCGCCCATGACCGTAAGCTCACGTTTCTTCGAGTTCTCTGCCGCCTTGCCCGGGGCCTCTTCGGACTTTGCGAGCTCGGACCGCTGCTCTTCGATGAGGTAGAACTCCTTGAGTCCCTGCAGTATGAGGGCTTCCAGCGCTGGGTTTTGTTCGTCAAACACTTTCCGGAAAGCGTTATACACGCCCGAAGTGTTGTAGTTCTTGGGCCACGACTGACAAACGAGGCCAACCGCATCGAGTGCCGCTTTCCTCATATCCATCGGCCACTCGGGGGCCGTGAAGCCCACCATCACACCCACCATGAGCGACGAGACAGAGGTCCCGTTCCATTGAGGAAAGTGTCGCTTGAATGTGTCGAGCGCTGAGTCGAGATTGCAATGCTTGCCGGCCATGCCAGCTATCAGGCAATACCTTTCAAACTGTCTCATGTTCAGTTCGCTTACTTGCTTGGGGTTGAGAGTCGTCATCTTCTTGATGTTATTGATGACCGATATCACAAGTCGCGCCAACTGCTCCTTGCTCTCCAGCAGTTCGCTGATGATGGAGAGGCATGCAAAGACATCATCCAGGAGTGACCGAGTCAGTTTCCTGATAGCCGGCGTCAACTTCGCGCGAACGTACTCAAGGAAGGGTCGGTGAACTTTTGAGAGCTGGGGCAGAACGCGGCGGTAGATGACAATGACGGCCCTCATAACCGGAATATTGTCGGCAGTTTCGATGCTTTCAATGAAAGGCTTGAGCAGAGAAATTTGCTCGAAGGTGAACAGGCTCGGGTCCGCCTTTGCAAAGATCATCAGTACCTGAAGGGCATCGCTGCCCGCAACTGATGAATCATCCGAGTCGGAGTTGTTCGCCATACTAAACATGCTCTCCACGAACTTGGCGCAGACCTCCGACGTTACAGAAGCAGATTTCGAGCTCGGCGCAAGCATGGCTTGTATGACTTTATCCAGCACGTTTGGCAAGTTGACGTTGCCACGTTTAACTGTCTGGACCATGAGAGCAACGTGGTCGGCAAGGGAGATCTTGGCGGCTGCTGACGTTTCGCCTTTGTGGAATGGCGTAAACCAGATCTCCTCTATCATCTGACGAGCAAGTTCCTTGACACTCTCCTCAGGATCCTGAACGCGATGGAGTAAAGCGCTGGCGATGTCGCTCCTCACTACCTTGCTGGGATTGCGGAGGTAGATGTCCTTCGCGAGCTTCATGGCCCGTTTCCGTACGCCGACTCCAGTATCGGTGAATCGCTCAACAACAGTCGCTGCCAATCGATCCTCCAGTCCTGGGCGCATGGTGATGCATTTTCCGATCAGACCGAGTGCCGAATCTCGCACCTGAGTGGATGAATCGACCAAACATTGCATGATGCGTTGGATGACAACCGACTCACCGTCCAGGAGCGAAGGATCGGTCTCCAAAAGCTGGTTGATGCTCCTGAGACTCTTGCTCCTCACCGTGGCCTGGTCGCTGGTCATGGCATCGAGCAGCAGAGTTAGGACGTGGTTGAACGCCTCGCAAAGCTGCGACCGCAGGAGGGTAATGGCGTAGGAAAGTCGTGCAAGCTTGCCAGAGACGCTCTTAAACGAATACTCCTGAACAAGCCATCGTCGGTCGTGAATCATCATGCGGAGCCTGTATGCAAGCTGCCCATACTTATGATCTCTTTCCTCGTCGTCGTCGTCGCAGGCGTTATAGGCCTTGCAGGCGTTGTCCGCCCAGTCCGAGATCAGAAACGATATGGCACTGCCTAGATGTGGATCCTCAGAATGACGCTCCTCGAGATTCTCCAGAGCAGCACGGTAGGGTCCTGCCCATGAAACCATCAGTTCCGGTCGATTCTTCCTTTCGAGAGCGGCAATACCAAGGTCAGCCAGGAATATGCCAAGGTCGCCTCCCTCGGTGCTATCTAGTAAGTTGGCCGTCTTGCGAACATACGACCGCAACTTCGAGATGGCAGCGCATACGACGCCCAATACTTCGAGTGCCATGTTTTTAGAGGGAGCAGATGACTTCTCTCCAGTGACGATGTTCGACATCATGATGACGAGAATCCGTAACAGGAGCGCCGCAGCCGGCCAATCGGGGTTCTGGAGGCAGGACGTAAAGTCTTCGACAAATAGGTCCAGGAGGTTCCGATAGGGAGTGTCTCCCGTCTTGGTCGACTTCAACGCACGCTTAACAATGAAGTTGATGACGTACCCTGCGTTGGCTCTGGCAGATTCCACCAAGGGGGTCACGACGTCTTGGAGCTCCTGAATAGCAGCCGAATGGTCCTGAGCACCTTCTTCTTCCGTGTTGACAGTGAAGTTGCTGGTGCGGACTTGAGAACCGCCATTCAGAGGGAGTTCCTCGCCATCGTCCATCGAGATCATGGCGGCGGCACGATTGCTCGTCTTCGAATCGTCCACTTTGCCCCCCGTGGCCTGCACCAGGCGCATGATCAAGGCTGACACGGGCTGGATGCTTGTTCCATCCACCAGCTTGAACTGTCTCGCTCGTTGCTTGCCGACAGGTAATTTCTCCAGGGAAGTGAGGATGTCGTCGAATATGCCCTGGCGTTGAGCAGGATTCAGAAGAAACACCTGTGAGAGCATATCCATGGCAACCAGGCGCAAGCTATCAAACCGGTGAATCTCAACGACTGAGTCTTTTTCAGAATGAGCGGTCTCCACAAAGACGAGGCGAGAAGCGGCGAACTCCAGGGTGTTCATGACGGTCTCTGAGGTGTCGGTTGTTGAGATCAACGTAGTCATCAGGGTAAAGAGCCGCTGAGAGGCGGTGAGTACGTGTCCGATCCTCTCTCTTTGGCGCGAGAGGAGCTTGAATATCTCGCCAGTGTTCCTCAGCTCGGCCAGCGGAACTATTATTCCATCCAATACGTGCTTGAAGAGGTCCAGAGCCAGCTGAATGGTGCCCTCCGAGTAAAGCTGCTTGTCTTCGCGCCCTCCGCACATCATTCGCAGCGCAGTTCTGGCAGCTTTCAGTCCCGCGTCGACCTCGGGCAGGATTTGCAGCCAGAGTTCAACCTCTGGCGCACCCCAAGCCTCGTCGATTTTGAGGTCGAGACTCTCTGCATGCTTCAGAGCCCCTTCGCTAAGACGTACGACGTGGAGCAGATCGTTGAGTGGGACTTGCTTGAAGCAATCCAGCTCAATTGACTTTGCCAGCAGAGTTTGAACCTTTTGTTGGGCGCCAGATGAAAGAGAAGGCTCTCCGTCCAGGCTGAAGTAGATGAGCTCGTTGTTAGTGCGATAGTCGACTGCATGCTGCTCAGCATTGAAGATGTCTTGTAAGTACCGCCTCAGATTGTCGAATGCTGCGTTTGACCTTTCCCGTTGACCGAGACCGTGGCCGAGCAGGTCCCGGTTTTTGTCGTATTCTTCACGTGTTCGCTTCCGCGAGGATAGGGAGTCCGCCTCGTTCGCCGCATCTGCTACTACCATATACTCACTCTTGTTGAGCTTGGCACGAGGAAGATCGATTGCTATCTTGCCTTTCGATGGTGTGTCTTTGGAGGGTGTGATGCTTTTTGAGGGTGTGCCTGGTGTCTGCGATGGAGCTCGCGGAGGCTCTGATGTGGGAACCCGCGGGACCGACTGCCATTCCTTCTGAGGAGTGACGATGATGCTGTCCTCTATCTGTCCATCCGGGGTCGTCCGTGACCTGGCTTGAGTGGTTGGTGGTAAGGGAACAGAAGGAGCATGTGTTGCTGGTGTGAAAGCGGTCCGTGGCCCTGGTGTGGAGGCGGCGGGAGTCACTGGAGTCAGCTGCCGGTTCTGCGGTGTTCCTGTCCGGTGAAAAGCGGCTGTCCCATCAAGCTGTTTCTTAGTCGGCAAGATGATCTCAAACCTAGCAGCACTCTGAGCATTCTGCGCGTGCGCTTGCCTATTAAGCTCCGCAATCGAGCTCTGCTTGGGGCTCTGCCTTGGTCTGTCTGCCTTACGAACTGATGGAGAATTCAGTTGCGTGACAGGCGCTGGTGTCGGATGTCCGTTGGTGACGGCGGGACCTGGCGTGTCCGGGGTGGGATACCGGAAGGGGACGGTGGTCTGGTCGACGACCAGCTTCGAGAAACCCGAGAGATTGTTGCCCATTGGAGCGAGCATAGAAGGACCGAAGCTGGTCTTCGGGCTAACCTTGAATTTGCTAAGAAAGTGTCAGTCGTGCTTGCCTTCCTTGTACATATGACCGTACGCACTATTCTGGCAACAGTTTCGGATCCAAGAGACTATGGAAGCTTGCTATTGCCTGCTCCAAGCGTTTCGAAGGAGGCTGCCCGTTGAGCAGCTCGGCGTTTAGGGCGTCAAAGTCAGCCGTTGAGATAGCATCTGTTAGGTCGGTTGCCGGCGATGCAGACCCGAGGTTCGGAGTTGGGATTATGTCTGGTCGTGCCATTAGTACGAAGCAGCAAGAAGATGGAACAGCAACACATTGGTGTTTCCGTACCTGAGTGTATTGGCGGGATCGATGTAAAAGGCGTGTAGGGCAGAGCTTCCTGTATGGTAAACGGGCGACTGAAGGCGTCCTGGCGAGAGGAAGCCGGAGCAGGTTGCGAAGAGGGTGAAGGCCGATGCGGCTGGTGGCGGCCGTTTGGCACGCCGTTGGCGTACCCTGCTCGGGGGTCAGGCATTGCGAGAGCAGAGAAGACCGCCAGATCTCATTTCATGGTTCGGAGAAGAAAACGAGCTTGTTTGTTATCGGCGGGAACTTGCATTCTACCAGGCTGGGAGCGAATGCGAAATGTGACTGAACTGTCGAATGATGAGAAACATCACCACCCGTTTGTGGTCGGTGCCGTCGCTTGCGAGCAGCGGTACTACTAAAAGGACGGTGAAGAAGTGATCTGGGCGACTTGAGGTTGAGGAAGGGTTGAAGTGCGCGAGGTTGAACTCTAAGTTGGAGTTGCCGAAGGCAGGAACTCCGTTTGGTTCAGCTCCCCAGCCTTGCGCTATGTGGAAGCCCTGTCACTCTTTCCCCGGGTTGCCCAGAGCAAGGGGCCCCATTTCCTACAATTCTATTGGCTCGCTAGTTCCGCCTTGCAGGTCGAGGTGGGGTCTTGCCTGCCTTAGTGGTCGGTGGATCCCAAAAAGTTGTCGCAAACGGAAAGCTCAACTTCATTGACGATCTCCAATTTTCTTTTTCTTCAAGTTTTGATGTTCCATTGTCTTGCACTTGTCTTATTTGTTTCAGCCAAACTTTCTCGCCGGTTATCCAGTCAAGACATCGCAATGGCGGCAATCGGCTCTCTGATCTTCTGCACGGATTGCGGCAACCTTTTGCCGGCTTCCAAGGGAAGTGAGAAGAACATCCTGCACTGCGAGTGCTGTGGTGCCGAGAACAAAGGTTTGTAACTTCGCGCCTTCCGAGTTCTGTTGCTGTTGATGCTGAAGGAGATCAAATAGATACTGCCTCCAAGACGATCGTGACGAGGACGAAGCCCTCCGACTTTCCTTCCCTACTCAGGCAAAAACTGTCTACCACGCAGACGGTCGAGAGGCACAAGATCCAGACAAGCCAGGTCGATCCCAACATGGACTGCCCCGAGTGCGGTACAATCGGTATTCGGTACACGGAGGTGCAGATGCGCAGTGCAGACGAAGGCTCGACTATTATATACAACTGCGAGTGCGGTCACAAGTATGGAAACCGCGTCACCGAACTCTTGAAGATGCAGCTGCTAACCTCTTCTCTAGGTGGAGCATGAACAACTGATTGCGCCTGCCTACGATGTCCCCTACCATCTATCTTATACCCAGCACCAGCAAGTCGTGCAAATTCAGAGAAACATTTGGCCACCATAAACGCCGAAAAATATCCTGTCCAGAGAGCTGTGATAAGCTACGTGTAACCCCAACCCATCAAGCCGACCCAGCAGCAACCTCAGGGATAAGCGCATACTCCACCTCCCCGGCCTTCTCATACTCCGCCATATCCAGCGCAACGATACAGCTCTCCCGCACGACCCGCTCCTTATCGTTCAGGAACTTCCTCAGCACCTCCTCCACGCCCTCCTCCTCGCCCAGGCTGCCCAGCGCCTCGGCGGCTTCGTGGCGCACCATGCTCGCCTCCTCGGTGTCGCTCAGCGCGGCCGTCAGTGCCGGGATGGACGCCGGGTGCGACAGCTGGCCGAACACGAACGCGATCTCGTGCCGGAACAGGGCAGACGGGTCGGCGAACCCCTTCGCCAGCGCGTTGACCGCCGGCACGGCCGTCGGGAGGTCTGGTGGGGATGCGAGGTCTCGCAGGGCGAACATGGCTCGGTAGCGGAGGAAGAGGGGGAGGGTGATGTTCATCAGTGTCTGCTCGAGGTCCTCGACAGTCTTTTGTGATTCGGGGAGTGGTGGTGCTGGGTCGACGGATGCGAAGTCACTAGATCATCCATAATTAGCATAATCCCACTTCACTGATAGAATGCAAAGTAGCCAACCTCTGCCTCAACTTCTCCCTCTTCCTCTCCTCGCTACTCTCCCACTCAATCCGATCAATCGCAATCTCGCACGTCTCCCTAACCACAACCTCCTCCCCCTCCCGATCCCTAAACCTCTTCAACACCTCCAGACTCCCCGCATCCCCCAGCGCACCCAGCGCCTCAGCCGCCTCGTGCCTGCACATCGGGTCCTCCTGCAAATCCTCCAGCACCGTTTTCAGATACGGGGCGGCGACATCCTTCCCCGTCTGGCCGAGGCAGTAGGCCAGCTCGTGCTTGAGCAGGGCACTGGGAGAGGCGAAGGCGGCGGCTATGGCGTCGATGGCGGCATGCGCCTCCTTGGGGTCGGAGGCCTGGTGGGCGAGGTGCTTGAGGGAGAAGAGGGCGCGGAAGCGGATCGCGAGGGGCGTCGACTCGGAGCAGAGGCTGGCGCGGAGCGAGGCGATCGTGCTGGCCGAGTCTTTGGCTGGGGTGTCTGCGGAGGGAGACATTTCTTTTTTTGGCGGCTCGAAGGTTGGTCGTTCTGGGATAGGAGAAAATAGAAGGCACGTAGAGTTTCAAAGTGAGGACGTCAAGGTGTCAAAAGTGAGTTTGCCCGTTTGGCCTGTGAAAGTCGGGTTGACCAGAAATATTTCTGGCGGATCGCGGGGCAGCGGCCTTATCGGCTCTCCGATAGGCGATCAAGAATTATACAAGGGGTTTGCACTGGGGGAGGACCTTATGCATTGGTGCCATACCCTGAAAATTTTTGCCCATTGTTCACGGTCCAAAAATTTACCCAAAAAAGTGCAAAAGAATCAAAATTAATTTCCAATGCGCCAGCCGCGAATCGAACGCGGGGCCCATCGATGGCAACGATGGATTTTACCACTAAACCACTGGCGCTTGTACATGTTTTTATGATTTACTGATCCGCTAATCGCGCACACGGCCCTGCAGAATGGACTTTGGAGACTGTGGGTTCAGCAACACGCAACGCCCCCCAGGCGGTGAGATTACCTCACATTACCTTAGTCATGTAAGGGACTAAGTTCGGGAGCTTTTTAATAGCAAGACATGAGACCTTGATCATGACAATGGCTTCATATATACTATCTGCCAAGCTCGTTCTTTTTTGAACCTTCTTATGCACAACATGGAACCTTACTTCCTCCACCAAATCTATACTGGGTATCTCCTCCCACGCAAACGGTTCCTCAAGCATGCTCCCCTGAGTGAAACCCCCGACCATCTGATATGACCACCTTACAACTCCGGAAACTTCTCAGTAACCGGTGTAGTCGCACCCCTGGATCTCGACATGCTGTACGGCGCCTGTCTCAAAGTTAGCTTCGCCTTCTTCTCATGACATCTTCTCTTGGAGTAGACTCACCAAAACCTGTTTAGCATTACATATCCTCCAAGCCAGCTTCCTAATATTGCCGTCTGCCGGCACTACAGCAGGCGCAAACTCAATGCCAAACATGTGACGGATCGCATACACCACGCGCCTAGGGTACTTGCTATCCCTCTCCACGAGGCTGCCAAATGGCTCGTCCACCGTGCCCGGCGCGGTGTTGGGGTCCCTGTCCAGACAGTTCCGCACAATGGGCAAAAGACTCGACTCGACAGCTTTCTCATAAACCCCCATCGAGTCGACTTCCACGTCCCCTTCGTCGAACCTCCCAATACGCACCTCGAACGGTTCGGAGATGGACATGACGTTGTGCGACCCGTCGTGGTGGTACCGGAACTCGAACACGCCCTGCGTCCACCACAGCTTATCGCCCTCGAAGACCATCTCGCCGGATACGAGGTCGATCTCTGATTTTGCGACTGGCTCGTCGTAGGAGAGGATCCCGCTGTCGTCGCTTGTATTGTACACTCCCCTGCAGGTGGGCGTCCAGCGGCCCAGGGACGAGACCTCCGTTACTTCCCTAGAGCGGTTGTCCGTCACCATATACAGGCCTATCCAGTCCTTCCTACTGTGGTTCGCGGGCGCGGCCCACTTGACGCGGATCGGGGCGCCGTACTCGAAGACCTTGGTCTTGACGCCCTTGGGCACGCGGGCGTTGACGCTTTCCATGCCGGTTGCCTTCTCGTCGTCTGCGGATAGAGCTGTGCCCTCGATGGAGAGGGAGTAGTGCTTAGGATCGAAGCCTGCCAGGTCCGGGGCGATGCGCATGATGGTCAGGCGAGCGGGGTACTTGTTGAACAGAGCCGTGGTGTCCTTGACAATGGTGGAGGAGCCGGCCGCGAGCTTGCTGCGGGCGGCTTCAACAAAGTCGTCGACGAAGTGCTTAGTCTCGTCGAGGACGCGGTCGACACTCTGCTGCCACTTCTTGGCGGGAGGGGGGAGGGACTTCTTGATGAACTTGGTGAGGCCGGCTTCTTGGCGCAGGTTGCGTCCGTAGATCTTCTGCATGTGCGGCTTCTCGACATATGAGATGAAGGCGAGAGTCAAGAGGTGGCCGGTGATGGCGAGCAAGAAGATGGACCTGCTCCAAGCCATGAGCGCGGCCCCCCAGAGACCGGCGGTGCCAAAAACGCGCTCCGGGTTGTTGAGGAACCGGTAGATGGACTTGTAGGTCAGCTTACCCGTGCTGTCGAAGAAGAAGTCACCGTAGAACCAGCCGAACTCGCCGAGGGACTCGTAGATGCTGCTCGCGGTCCACATTTGGAGTGCGACAAGGCCGAGACCGATGACATGCTTGAGGAGGACCCAGCCGTAGCTCCAGTCTTCGGGGAAGGAGTACATCTTCCAGCAGGCGGCGATGAAGGAGCCGTGACAGAGTGCGTTGCTGAGGTAGTACATGCCCTTCCACTGGCGCCATGCCTCAGCTGCGCTCTCGCCGAACTTGAGAAAGTGGCGGGTGAACATCTTGTCTTCTGACTGGAGGGTTAGGATGATGCCCAAGCCGACCGAATACCACAGGCGCCACAGCAATGCATGGGCCACAAAGAGACCTTGGACCAGACGCGTGTTGGGGGTGGCGACAGTGAGGACTGCGAGGTAGCTCAAGAGCAAGATCACAGAGTAATCAGTCACGCGGAAAAGATCGAGATTGCGCAGGCCCAGGAGGTTATGAACAGGCGTCGGGGTCTCCCTAAGGTGTTTGCTAGGTGAGAAAGAGCCAGCATCAGATAGCTGCTCGCTGGCCTGGCTGTTGAAGTCGGACATGGTCGAGTCGGCCCGGACGCGGGGCGGGGGCGGGTTGTAGGTCTTCTCGATATGGGGATTCTCGACAACGACGAGGAATGCGAACTGGGCTGCGTGGGCGAGGATGGAGATGAACAATACGTCGTAGCTGGCTGCCATCATGGAGATGCCGTAGTAACCGGCGTAACCAATGGAGTACATGGGATGCGGTGCCATCTCGAATACACCATCGAATGTGAGCTCCTGGTCAATGAGATAGAAGAAGTCGCCCCAGTACCAGGCGTAATCCTTCACGACCCGGTGCGCGTCCAGCTTGACCCAGAGGTTGAATCCGACCAGGATGATACCAACCGCCCAGCGAGAGAAAGTCATGAGGAAGTTCTCCCCCTCAGGCTTGCGACCACAGACAATAGCGAATAGGCAGTACGAGACAAAGTCGCACATCAGGATCAGGTCGACAACACGGCGGAAGGTAAGCCAGGTGTTGTACTCGATGGGGGCGTTGTCGAACTGGTAGTCCTCGGGGATTTTCGCTTCCAGCTCCCTCTTGAGCAACTTGTACAGCCACGGTCGCGGGTTCTTGCCGGTCGAGGGGTTCTCGAACAGTTTCCACTTCTTCGCCCATGTTACGAGCAGCTTGTGGTTGGACTGGACTCTTAGGAGAAGCCCAATGCCGATGTTATACGCCGCCCTCCAGAACAGGAAGATGGCAGCGAAGACTGGTCGTCGGAGGCTCGCGGGGAGGTAGTATGCGGCGGCGATGTGCAAGGCCAGGATGACGAGTACGATGACATCGGATAGGTTCTTCGGTTGACGGGGGTCGAGGAGCTGCGAGACCATGTCATGGGTGGTCGGGACGATGAAGACTGAGCCGGGATACTCGGTTAGCGCATCCTCTCGTCGATACATCTTGCTTCTTCTCCGCGGTAGGGAAGCATACCTGTTCCATCTGGAGTCCGTCCATACGTTTTCTTGACCTTGGGGTCGGCGTTGAGGGCAGCTACAACGTCAGATGGCTCCACACGAGCTTCGTCTGACATTGAAGGTGATGGCTGATGCCTCTTGCGCACATTGGTCTCGCCGCCGCCGGGGATCTCTCCCAAGGGCTCGGCTGAAGTGCTCATGACCGTTTCTACCCAAACAGTCCGACGCAACAAACAGAAAATACAAGTCCAGATTCTAAGGGTTCCTTCTATATCCGGCCCATCAATGGCGGTGTAGAGAGGGCTTGAGGGTATCGAGGGGTTCCCGGTGCCGAGAGCAAGCGAGCTCGGAGAGAGGTTGAGCTTTGAGCTTCAGGAGACAGGCAAACACCGGATGCTATTCCGTTGGACCGACGTCACTGCCGTGGCTGTGATCTTAGGGGGTTCCTGGGCTAAGGAGGGTATCTTGAGTCGTATACCGAGAGAAGGCGAGTCACTAATTCTTCAACCTTTGTCACATGGCAAGAATGACATGGACACACGGAATTCAACAAAAATGCTTGGGCGATTTCAACGAGTGTGGGGTGGGGGGGGTTCACTGGGGGGTTTATTTCGACAGAGGCCGGGGGTCGGCATTGGCATTACCTACCCTACCTATGGAAGCTTTCGACAACCACTGACGTTACCCACATCCCGCGCTGCATGGACCCCTGAACACGGGACGTGGGTGGGTGTTGACAAAGAGTAAGGTAGGTTGAAGATCTCACTCAGGG
The DNA here is from genome assembly GCA_009194965.1 of Coniochaeta sp. 2T2.1. Classification (NCBI taxonomy): domain Eukaryota; kingdom Fungi; phylum Ascomycota; class Sordariomycetes; order Coniochaetales; family Coniochaetaceae; genus Coniochaeta; species Coniochaeta sp. 2T2.1. The sequence continues at coordinate 843,060 of VSMA01000019.1, read as the reverse complement.
TTAGGGTAGCGGGCCATCCAAATCAGGGTAGCCGGTCATCCAGAGTGCTTCGTCTTTCATTGTACTTCACCGACACCATCTGTCACAGCGATAATCATATTCTCACATCAGGGCACCACGTCATTGAAGCTCAAATATTACTCAAGATAGATATGGATCATCTTCGTGCATAGGGGTCCAATGCCGCGGCAGGTTCTCGAGTGCTGGACTGTGAAACGCGTTTAATTGGACTTTATGCTTTCCCTCGCCAAACGCCCTCCATCTGGAGAAACATCCTGATCTATGCTGATCTATGGTTCGTTCAGTCAGGGGTGGGCATGTATTCCGCATGAATTCTGGAAGTGATGGTGAGCAAGGATCATCTGATTTCCAGTGTATAAGTGTAGGCCATCATGGCTTCTCTTCTCCGTCTTGTCCTCTCTCCTTCCATGCGGTTCTGCTTCTCGCCCATCAGACAGTCATTTATCACACTCTGGACAGTTCTTAGGAATCGCCTACAATGTCCTTCTGGAAGAAGCCAGCCCCAAAGGCCGACGAGGTCAAACCTCCCCGATCACCCACCACTCCAACCAACCTGGAAGACAAGCCTCTCCCAGAGATAAACGTCACAGAGAAACCCCTTCCCGACCCCACCACCACCAACACAATCAAGCTCGTCCCGGCCCTCCAGCCCCTCAAGCGACCCGGCACCTCGGGGACAGAGCTAGTCCTGACCAGCAACCGCCGCGCCGCGTCCCAGACATTTCAAGCAGCCCGCCGGGCTGAGCGGTCGTACAAGGCGCGCAAGCGAGCTGCCGCCGCGAGGGAGGCGTACGCCAGTGCCAAGACGCACTTTGGCGCTGCTGCTCACCACTTCAAGGTCGGCGTTAAGTTGAGTGTCGAGGTTGTCAGGAGCGTGCCGTATGTGGTTGAGCATAAGCGGGAGCAGCGGAGGGGGATGGCGGAGGAGAAGAGGGCTGTGAGGGAGACGGAGAAGGAGATGCGAGAGAAGGAGGTTAGGGATAGGGATGTGATTGAGAAGGAAGACGAGGGGAGGAAGCGCGAGGAAATTCAGACACATGGAGAGGACGAGGAGGATGACAAGCTGGAGGAAGAGCACAGCGGTGAAGGAGAGGAGAAGAAGGAGGAGGAGGAGGATGTCGCTACTGCTCCACAGCAGGAGGCTAAAGATAAGGGGAAGGGGAAGCAGAGGGCTCGGAAGTGAGCATTGACGTGAGCTGTTTCGTTTGTGTGGGAGGGATTTGAGATACCTTATACTGTCATGTTATGACCATGTCTTGATGGCAACTTTCTTTTGTATATGATCGGTCTGTATTCTGCATTTCGTCTGCTGCAACTACTTACCACTCCCCTTTCTCGCGTCTGCTTTCCTTTGTCATCCTCATAGCCGAATGGGAGACTGCGTCTATCAAAGAAACAAGAGGTGGTCGCATGAAGGTCGACTTGAGCCATCATACCTACAGAGTTGCCGCAGCCCGCGTTACCAGAAGGGATGGAATATACATGATACCAATCAGAAGCTCAGGAGTCAGTTACTCATGCAAAGTACCGCGCTTGAGCAGAGGACACTGCAATCTTAGTCTCGACAAAGGCGTCAAAAGGTTCCGCGTAATGTATCCCAACCACACCAAACTCCGGGTATCTACCGCTCATACAGCATCTTCTCAACCAAATCCCCAATGGCCAAACTACTCGTCAACCCAGGACTCTCAATATTCAACAGATTCACCCACCCCTCATACCCTTCCTCCTTCCCTATCGAAAAGTCCACAAACCCCTTCCCCAGCGCCACGGCTCCTTGCTTCGCCAACTTGGGCCTGATGCCCGCGTAATCAGGCGTGAGCAGCGCCTCATCTATCCCAGGGAGAAACTTCTTGATCTGCTCGATCGCCTCGGGCAGTCTCGCCAGGTTGACGGACAGATCGTCGGGCGAGTCCACCCACTCCACGTCCGGGCCGAACTTGATGCGCCCTCCCATATCGAGAGTGAGATGTGTTCCCAGTCCACCCAGCCCCGGTTCCGGAGCGGGATAGACGAGGGTGTTGACTTTGGGTGTTGAGGCCGGGTAGGAGAAGTAGTTGCCCTTAGCATAATACATCTTCTTCCTGCGCTCTGCCGGAACAATCATGTTGTGGATGTCCACCGAGCCCAAACCAGCGGAGTTGACAATCGTCTCGGCCGTGATGGTCGACACCTCGCCCGAGGACGTATCCCGTACATCTAACTCCCACCCACCACCGCCGGGGACGCCATACTTCCCCGGCAGCGGCCTGATGGCAGCAAGCGCTGAAGTTAACGCCAGCGTCCCGCCGGCGTTCTCGAAATCTCCCAACAAGCTCTCCATCAGCGAATGGCTGTCCACAATCCCCGTAGTAGGCGACTCCAGAATCGCTTTGTCAGCCTTAACCTCCGGCTCGCGCCGCTGCGCCTCCTCCCTCCCAACCCACTTCACGGGAACGCGGATCTCATCCGTGCAGAAGTCATACATCCTCTCCAGCGCCTCGACCTGGATGTCGTTCTGGGCCACGATCCATTTCCCCGTCCGCCGGAAGGGGACTCCGCGAGACTCGCAGTAGGCGTAGAGTTTTTCTTTCCCCTCGAGGCAGAGGGTCGTCTTGAGGGAGGTGGCGCCGTAGTAGATGCCCGCGTGGATTACCTCGCTGTTGCGCGAGGAGGTCTCGGTTCCTACGGCGTTGTGGCGCTCCACGAGGAGTGTGGAGGGGGATGACGGGTGCTGGGCTAGGGCGCGGGCGGCTGCGAGGCCGACTACCCCGCCGCCTATTACTGCGTGGGTGAAGTCTGCTTGACGGGAAGCATAATTGGAGAATGACCGCTTTGCGAGTTTGGTGAGGGATTGAGACAAGACTGTCCGGGTAATCATCTTTATGAGGAGCGGGACTGCATTACGAGCGAGGAAACCGAGACCGCCTACACTGGTTGAGGTATTATCCCTCCAACGATGCCCTCCAAATTGAACCCTGAGGATGAGGCGGTGATGTAATGAGGCGGCATCGGCGTGGTGTTGAGCTGATAATACAGGGCCAAGCTACACCTATCGTAGCATTTCGCATGTTAGCGCGATACCTGAACGGACGATTGGACAATTACCCGGCAACACGACGATTTAGCATGTCATAGCACTAACATGAGAAATCCTGCCACAAGTGTAGAAAAGCCCGATAGCGCGGATAAGAGCTTGCCATGGCGGTAAGAGCACTGAAACTATGAATTCATCTCATTCAGACCCCTTTACTTCCTTCCCCTCTTATTAGACTTGTCTCTGGGTTTCATTTTTTGCTCAGTGACGTGCAAGTTTAGGGAGGCATTCGGAAGGAGCGACCCGGCACACGTAACTGCTGTCACGCGCCTGCCATCTCCAGCAGGCAAAGAGCCAAGTGGGGTGGTTTGTGCAGCTTCAAGGTTCCCCGCCTCACCGCACAGAGTCTAGTCTACACAGTACAGCTTTTGTCGTTCGACCACTCACTTTTAACACTCCACCTGTCAGTGATCACCGGAAACTTATGACTGTGGCTTTTGGGGACGACTAACGGCATCATGCTTTACCGTACTCTAGACTCTAAACCCTAGACCCGAATACAGAGCCCCCCCGGATCTCCCCATCTCTCCACTTAACTACGCTGCGGCTACTCTCTCATTGTGCATCCGCAGACACGGCAGACACGCAAAGTTGGACCCCTAAACATTCCAGGCGCCTCACCACCAGCTGATCAGCCAAGACTCTCGTCGCGAGTAAGCTGTCCGGTGATATACCTAACCTTTCATCCCTAGTGGCGGACACGACACGACCCCTGGGACCCTAGGTTCTCCTAGGTTCCGTCATCGGTTCGCTCCGTTACTATTATCCATCTCCGTCGGTTCCAAACGACAATGGCTCCCGACTTAAACTCCCTCCCTCCCTCTACCAACTCTCTACCTCGTGCCACTTCCGACTCTCCATCACCACTATCTTCGATACGATCACCTTCGCGCACAATGCAGGCAATCAACACCCAACACACACCGTCGCCTCACCGGCCAAGCGGCGATGCGACCCCGGTGTCACCAACTCCTCGGTCCGGGTCAATCTCCCTCCAGGCCGCTGCCACACTCAACGCCGGTCTCCAGCGCAACGAACCCGCTAGACGTGGGTCACCTCTCTCTTTATCTCTAGTGCTATTACCTGATGACGCCATTGCTAACCTTGAACCAGCGACCTCGCAAAGTCCCTCCTCCCTAAGCCGTCACTCCCCAACCGCCGGCCGTCGTCGCTCACAGGTCCTCATCGGCCTCCAGATCGCGGACCCTTCTCTGCCCGCGCCCGGCGAGATGGTCGGAGACACACAGCCAGCAATCCCCGGCCAGCTCCGGAACCCGAGCGTCTCGGGATCTCCCCTCATCCTCCCCCAGCACTGGGACCCCCACCATACCCGTACACCAAGCCTGGGCGAGCTCCACCAAGAGCTTGAGAACGAGCAAGAATTCCAGGTCAACAGACTCCTACAGGAGATACGGCGACTCCAGACCCAGGTCCAGCGCCATCAATCGGGCCAGGGACAGGGACAGTCAGCCATCCTTAGCGACGAGGCGGCTTCAGACAGATCAGTGCCCCTGCCTATCCACCAACCCAGCACCGGGTCACAGCCCGCTCATCCGACTGGTCTGCCCGGGTCTCTCCCTCGCTCGCCCGGTTTCGGCATGCATCCCCGGAGCTCCTTCGACATGGCCCGGGCCGATCTCCAGCGCCGGTCCAGGACACCCAGTCGCGGCGCGTCGCCTAGGTTGCGGTCGGCCTCGATCAGCGGTGATAGCGGCGAGCACTGGCTTCTCGGCGGGAGAGACGAGAACGCCTTCTACCAGGCCGAGACGCAGATGTTGACGAGGGAGAATCAGATGCTGAAGCACAGGATTCGTGAGTTAGGTAAGCCGATCCCATGATGCATTGGATTAGAAGAGCAACTGCTAATAGCTGGGTCAGAGCGCCAGCTTAATGAGGCTGCAGGAACGGGCAGTGTCTCCTCGTCACACGAGCCGTCACATGCCTCGCACCTTCACCGCTCCACGTCGATTTCCGAAGAGGGCGCCACACGGCCAGTAGGCCTTACCGCTTCACCCCTCCCAACCGTCACGGACACCCCAAAGGAGGAGTAGAGCACTGTGAGGAAGAATTAATATGAGCATACTGGCTCGCCCGGCGATCGCGGGAGACGGCCGGGCCAACGGCAGAAACTTGCTTTGCGTTTGGCATTAAGGAACAGGCGTTCAGGGAAAACCACTGAGCATGGTATTGCAGTTTCATTATGGATGGCAGGCACAAGGAAGGTCTCCGGCGACAAACGCGGCCAGCCATCCTCCTATGAACAGTCTCATTCGGGTTTCGCGGAGCCGAAGGGAAAGATTTCGAGTTACGGCAGGAAGAGAGCATTTGGGCAATGGCGTCTAGGGAAATGATGCCTCTCCTATTACTCAGTTTAGCATTGCTTATCACAACATTGGTTTGCCGTCTCTGGCACAAACGATCAGTTTTGCGACCTTGAGCCTCCAGGGATTTGCCATAATCACCCTTCAGCACAGTGACCTGTCCCCCCCAATCCCGGGTGGTAGTCTCGTCGCCCTTGTTACTGGACAGCGATAAATCTGTTGTCTAGACCTGGTACATATCATCATGACCATCATTACAGCGCATCTGATGTTTTGACTTTGTGAACTGTGTGTGTGACCCCAGCCATGCAATGCGGAAGCAAAGTCATTCTGCCAGCCTTCCAGAAACAACATCAGTTTGTGTCACTCCAGCCACCCGCACCCACGTACCGGTGGCAGCTGACCAACGCCACCAACGAACACATCAAGACCGGCATACAGAGGACGAACTTGCAGCCAACTTTCCGAGTCCATGCGAGTCCGTCGATCGTTCACCAACCTTCTGATATGCGTATCTCGGCCAGGCACCTAGCCGTCAGGCCTACACCGGCCTCCCTCCCGAACACGTAAGGGAACCATGGATTTCACTGAAACCCGTTCCGTGTAAGACGGCAAGTTCTTCGGGCCGCTCCACTGGGGCTTTCCTTCCTTCCTTCCGTGACGTTATCCAGTCTCTCTGGACGAGGCCAGGCTGCCCGAACCGTGTAAACTGCACAGTGTCCACCACCGCCCTCACGGCGAAGTACACAGTAGAAAGCTTCAAGCTTGCCTCGGAGCTCCATCCAGAACCTCCACATACATCCACACCATCCATCATCCCACGTGTAATTTACCAACACCGGCAAATCCGGGCTCCTAGTTCTGGCTAAGCTTCACTAACAGGCCCGATACTGTACTGTGTAACGCCCCCCCTCGTTTCTCCACCGCCACGTTTGTTAGGTCAGGCCTAACCGACCTTGTCGAGTTTGTCAATCATCTCTTCTCCAGTTGCTGTCATGTGTGAAACGAACTACCTATTGGGAAGAAATACTCGATTTTTTTCCGCCGAGGGGAGGAGCAGCGCAAAAGTTTCACGCAAAGGAAAGAAAGCTCCAGCGACAGAAGCAAAAGGACGCTACTGCAGGAACAGAACCTGAGTTTGGCGGACTTGCAGATTGTGGATAGCGAACCACGATGAGGAGGGGTGGTGGTTGGTTGGATGTCCTGAAGGGGGGATGGGGGCGCTTGTGATGTGTGGTTTGTGGGAGGTACTTTGGGATACATAGGGCTGATGAGGAGGAGGGGATGCGCGGTTTCGAGGGTTGTTGGGTGATGGGATCATGACGAAATTCAGAGAGGACAGGATAACGAAACAAGGACGACATGACTTTGAAAGGAAGCGAGGAGTATGGATTCTGTTACACGGATAACGACTGGATATTCCTCGAAGTTCGAATATTGTTGGCGGAGATGATACTCGAGACTGTGCAACCAGATCCCGAGATAGGACCATGAAGAGATTCTGTCGCACAGAGAGAAGAACTCTGTGACACCTTCGTTCAGAGGCAGGGCCCCTGCATCGCGAAAAGAAGTCTGCGAGCAGCCGAAACAGGTGGCGTGGTCCGACCTCTTGCTTTTTCTGTGATTTAAGGGCCAAGCTGAGCTGAGTGAGGCGAGTCGATGGTCTGTGGAGAAAAGCGGGAAAGCTGAAATCTATGTCTCGGATATCAATTGAGACAGCGGGGTTGAGGTTTCATTCAGCTGAGGTTGGAAGTCAAGGAAGAGCTCTGTGCCCCCGTGATGATGTTCGCCTGTGATGATTCTCCGGAGTAGGAGTAGTTGCTAATGTGATGGATGAACGACGAGCGGCACTGAAATGAAGCCCCCAACGGTAAATCCTGCGGGATTAGATAGGGTCAGGAGATCAAACCCGTGGTTGACAGTCTGGGCCCGAAGCTTGTCCTCCATGTCATGATGCTGATACGACCTATGCGACGTCGTCCTGCCATCCGTCCAGCCTCTCGAAGCCGACAGTATTCTTTTAGTCGCCGTAATTGAAGCCCTGGCAGGTCTGGCTGCAAGATATAACGAATCGATGTCCCGCCATTGACTTAACCGAGGGCATGTTTGCCTTGATGCCGCCTTAGATCGTACCTTGGGCAGTGCATACAGGACTAGCTGGACAAAATCCCTTGGTGGCGGCAACACCAAGAACAGCCATGCTTAGGTTGGTTGATAGCAATGTCTGTCCAGCGTTAATAAGTGGCTAAATGGGAAATGCTTGTTCTGGTGTTGTTGGTGCCCCTACGCCGCAGGCAGACGTCATGCTTCGGTATCTCCACGAAGCCGAAGGATGCCGGAATGGTAGTCTGACATGCTCCCGCTCAACCTGGCACGAGATATATGAGGAGTAGGTCCGCCAAGTAGTGACGATGCCTTCTTCTCCTTGCCAAACAACTTCCTCCATAATCGCCTCTGTCGCAGATTGAACTTCGATAACGGAGTGTACCATGGGCGACAACACATGTACCACCACGAGACCAGACCTCGGAGCTGTGCCTCACAATGACCCGCGAGATAGCATCTCAAGCGACGGCACGGCAGAAGAAAAGCTCGAAGCAGCCAACTTCTCCGTCTCATTGAAGCCGCACAAGCCATTCCCTCCCGTCATCACTGGCCACTTGACCGGCGCGCGCATGAAGTCCTTCAACCTCTGCGGAGAGACGAAAAACGACTTGCTCTTCAAAGTCAGTGTCCACATGGGCTACTCGTCCCATGGACCGCTCGGAACACGGCCGGGAATATACCTGCACAACGGCATGTCGGTGAAGGACCCCATCCTCGCTGCGGCCGGCGATGAGTCGCAGTGGTCGGCGCGGGTATATGCGTTCCATAACAAGAGTGTTGTTCTGCTGCCGCGTCTGCCGGGGGAGAAAGAGGAAACGGGTGGAGGAGAGTGGGTTACCGAGACCATAGTCAGCTCAACGACTGGTGCAGACGTGGTATTCCGATTCGCTGTCAATATCCCTAGTAACGAGGGAGGAAGTCTGACGCGGGAGAGATTCCAGTGGAGTAAGTTCAAAAAGGGCACCGATCACGAGTATCCTGCTGGCGGCTACAAGCTCTTCTGGCTTCCTAGTTCGACGGATGCTCCTGATCACGGCTGTGTTGCCGTCTGGGAACTGGGCAAGGGCGTGTCCAAATACTGGAATCATATGTTCACCCTCAAGTTTGTTGGTGATGCTCGGTCTGAGTTGGGAAATAGAGGCCAGGCCGTGGTGGTCGTTACTGCGGCTAGACTGTGGATGATGCGACTCCAGGGAAAGACGAAGAAGACGACTATCAGCCTGGGGGAGAAGATCGGGGGGAAGTCTGAGCCTGCGGTGTAGGTCGTGATGTACGTATGTGATATGCTTTTCTCGTGTTAGTCGGAGTCATTGATCTCCCAAGATGCTTCAGCTCTTCGATCCATTCAACGCGAAAGCTTACCTGTTTAGGAGGCCCGGTCATGATCCGTGCAATCCTGTCAGCCTGTGGCACTGCGACCTGCAGTATGCAGGGGAGCCCTATTCGTCCAATATCACCGTCGATCTGTTCTCATCGTGATTCTGTCCTTGGCGCGTCGCCCTGAAACTGGATACTGGAAGATGCTGGATTTTCGGGCCATTTTCGAGACCTCTTGTGCTCCCAGGTCTCCTTGGTAGAACGTCGACTTGCACGAACTGCATTCGCAAGCCCGTACCACATAGTCGAGGCACATGATTCGGAACTGCACCCTCTCAAAGTTGGCCAGACAGAAGCCATTGAACTTTAAAGTCAAGAAGGGAAGGAAAGAGTGTCAATAACAAACAACAACAACGCGTCTCCTGGTTGATATCAGCCGTTAGTCGTTGGTCTGCTGATCTTGTTTCGCGTCCAGTTCGTGATGGTTTCGTTTAATGTTTAATGGACGGGAGCTAATCGCTGGGATTGTTGGACAGTGCGCCAATGGCAGGGCGGAGCGGATCTCGCTAACTGGGGTCTAATCATGGAAGTACCGAAAAGTCACTTCTTGGCTCCAACAAAAACCCGGCGCTGACCCAAATCATACAAGACAGGGGTTAAACTTCTGCTCCGTGGATCCAGTTCCCGCCAGACAAGGTTCAATGGCACAGGACTTGTCGCTTGCCTTTTCCTTGTCATGTCCCTCGACCACCGAGTCGCGACGCAAAGACAGTATGAAAAGACGGGGGACGGGGGCACTTCCGTTATCCATGTCACACGCTAAAATTAAGAGAGAAGCCGTTAACAGTCTGTGGGTTGCATGTGCTTGTTAGAGATCGCGGAAGAGGGACAGGGTAGACTTAATATCCGCGTGCTCTTGTTTGTGGTGCTTCTTTTTTCTCCCCCCAGTCTCTCTCTTTCTGTATCTTTGCGACTTATACTACATCTCACTCGCCTCCCCTCTCACCCGCACCGCGTGGAGTTTGTCTTCCCATCTCGAGTTTCTTCACCATCTAGACCAGACTAGCCACGGCACATATCCATCTGGCAACTATATGCGCAGGGAGTGATTCATCCGGACCGTTTCCTGGTCTGACTTGCATACTCCTACCGCTCGCGGACCGCTTCTCACTCCTTTAAGCTTAGACACGGGACACGCGCACAATATTTGCTGACGGAACGCGCTCCTGGGAACTCATCATTGACCTCATGTATCTCTGACCTTTACATTCGTTTCACACACACTCAAGGCGCCAATTCGTTCTCACAGATCTATCTGGTTTGAGTTTGGGCGCCAATCTCGCGGCATTCCCGGAACGGTCGAGCATGACTTCAGTGCCGTGTTTCACCTGCTTCCCCGGAAAACATACATCCAACCTACCTATATCAGGCATAATATATAAACACCACGCGTGCCGCATCTCACCACCTTTATCAACCACAGCGGCCAGCTGTAGGACGGCGGGATAATGGTCGACATGACGGACCCGGCCATTGGCCTGACGGACATGCGACATCAGATGGCCCATGCCAGGAGACTGAGGCCGACGGACATGGACGGACCTGCCAGTGATGAGGACAGGATACCACTTCGGGCCGAGAAGCTCAACCGGCGGGAGTCGAGGCTGGGATTGAGGAATATCTTTGGCAGGAAGACATCCAATGAAGAGGACGCCCCTGTGTCGAGAGACACACCCTCCAGGGCTGGTGGTATTCGAGCATCAGTTGCGCAGTTTGGTAATTGGCCCTACAGCTTTCATGGCCACAGGTCTGAAATCACACTCCCTTTCCGAGACCAATCCTCGCCACAATTGCGACCGAAGACGCCGCCAGGGACAGAGCACCACAGACACAAGAAGTCCCCAAGTGCGGTGAAAGCACCTCCATCACCCAAATCTTCCCAACGAGCGGCCTGGGACCCTCCACCACTGTTTCAGGCTTACCCACAGGCTATTCGCCATGTTCAGCTGCCGGCTTGCACGCTCTCGGCCGAGGCTATCATTCGGCTGTACGGGGCAAAGGGCACGAGTTCGTTGAGAGACGGCCTCTCTACCATTATTGTGGAGGGTGGAGGAGGCGAGAAGGACAAGTCGAAGAAGCGACATCGACGCACCACATCGGCGTCTTCCTTCAAGGGTGACTGGACCACCAAGATTTACGTACTCGTCACATCGGGCTATCTGCTCCAATATGCCGGCGAGGGCTCTTTCGATCGGCTTCCGGAGAAGATGTTGCACCTAGGAAAGGATTCGGCGGCCTTCGCTAGCGATGTCATCCCTGGGCGACACTGGGTTTTGCAGGTGACTTCCGCCATGGACCCTGACGGAGCGACATCACAACACTCGACGTCCATCTTCTCGCGACTTCCTTTTCGTGCCGTCGAGAGGAAGCAGACCTCTAACTTTCTAATGGTGTTTGAGTCGGCCGAGGACATGGAAGGCTGGATTGTTGTGCTTCGACGAGAAATTGAGGCACTTGGTGGGAAGAAGAGTCTGTCAGAAACCGGAAAGCCAAAGGTTGACGATAAGATCCTGCATCTGAGAGCGCAACCGAGCCAGCGGACACTGGTCGTCAGGGATCCAGACCGCTTCTCTAAAGCGCTCCCCCAGGATATAGCCTGGGATCGGCCAGAGTCACTTGTCAACCCCGGCATTCGACTGTCTGCTACGGAATCGGACGTCACACGCGATCAGTCCTTCGACGGCACTTCCACGGCGAGCAACATCTCGCAGGACGGCCGCCAGCTCGACGGACTTAGGGACAGCACGCACCGGCTATCCTACATGTCATCAGGGCAGCGTACCATGCTGACGTCTACCGGCTCCTCCCCCGCCTGCTCTCCCATACGCGACAGCTTCGGGAGTCAGCTCGGCGACTCGCCTGCACGAGATTCGCCAAGTGAAGGAGATTCATGGCCACGGCGGCGGCCCAATGCTTCTGCGATTCTGGATCGCCGCCAGTCGATGCAGGCTGTGAACCATTTGGCTGAGATGCGCGTCGTAGCAGCTGCCTCTCGGCCGCTGTCCACAATGTACTCCAGCTCGTGGCAGAACCCAAGCTCGATCTCTTACGGCAGTGGCATACCGACAATCCCTAACTTCAGCGTGCCTCACTCGGCGGGCAAGCGTTTCTCGCTTTCGATGCAGCCGCCAACAGATCCAACTTCTTCGTCGATGTCCTTACAGCAAAACCTGGGTATAATAAGGCCTGCCCGGCGGCCGCCACCCACAGCTATCTCGATCAACCCTCGACCGCTGTCACTCGTGGTGGACCAACCGTCTCCGGAACCAGCATCGCCAAATGCCATGAGCAAGCACCTAGTGTCAGCTGATGAGGCCACCTCTCCAGACACGTCATCTGCATACCCGCGTTGGGTTATGGAGGAGGAGCAGGGACAGACGCTCCCGGCACTGGACCGCTCAGTTACTGCATTCAACACTCACGACCTTGCAAGTGGAGATGAGACTGCGTCGAGACGCCCACGAGCACGAAAGCACCCGTCAACAAGCACCATTCGTGTGTCGGATGTCATCAGGGAGACGGGCACATATACTCCAACCACCGTCCAGCCCATGGAAATCCCGTTGTCGGCGGAGAGGCCGGGATCGAGCTCGAGCTTCATCGCCAAATACCCAAGGTCAAGGTCGTCCATGGACACCTATGGACGGAGCAAGTCGCCTCCTCTATCACCAGGACCCTGGAATGGCCACTTCAAACGCTTCAGCTTACGACCTGCGTCTCCGGACGCTCTCGGCCACCACGGTCCTGACGAATCCGATATCACAGTCACAATTACTTCGATCAATCCCCAGGACTCCTCCATACGATCCCATACGCCAACCCTCTTTAAGACAGCTTCCACAAAACCTGCAATCAAACCTTCCAGTTCATTGCCAGGCCAACACCAGCACCTCGCTATCAACGCGAAGGGCCTCGTGGCCAGACGCAGCATGTCTCGTCTGGCCGACATCCCGCCGCCGGCACCTCCGCCAACGTGCGCTTTGCCTCCACTTCCGCCCACCCGCAAGGCTTCATGAGGCGACGCTCCTTTCCTTACGGTGTTTATACACGACTTTTATGACTGAACTACGACCGGATTATTTATTACATGTACATCACTTTTCCTTGACTTTCGCCAGCCATGGCATCTTTCCTTTGTCTTTCTGTTTCTTCGGCGTGTGGGGTGCACAAACATGGACCATATACGCCCTTGTAGAGTACTGGCTCGCAAGATAGCGTTTTGATGGCTAAAAGGTCAGCTCTCGCCACGAGAGCTGACAAGGGGGATTCTGGCCCATGGAGGGACAGTGATAAGGATCATGGAAAAGGTATACGTTACGCAGCATGGCGGGCGATGAGGCGTATTAGGGGCCATGATATCCGGATAGACTTGCTTCACTTCTTGTGTATTATACTGTACTCCCAAGTATTCAAATGTAAGCTCATGAGTGAATAATCCGAGGCGTGACTGCTCTGCTCGTAGGTAGAACACCGTTAATAGTCACTCCTCGTCTTCAGAGATGTACGGGGAGATATTTAGGCCAGTGGGTTCGGCGGAGCTCCATCTGCTTCTGGGCCATACTGTATTCCAAATTGCATGGGAATCGGTTGACTCACTGTCATTAGAGAGGCAATTCAAGGTGAGCAAGGTGAGCGAGGTGAACAGGCAGGCGCGAGTACATAATCCGGGGTGGGAAATAATTTGCCCCACATCTGACCGCAATCCGGAAAAATCGAGGCATGGCCAAAAATTAACGTCGACCTTCAAAGAAACCAACCCCACCAAAGCCTTCAACATCAACCACGACGCCCTCTACGAAGTCATCTGCCCTGCCAAGAAGACTCTGCAACTCCCGATTCTATCCTCCGAATATACAAGACTTCTTCTTGAAAACCTAGATATTCAACACCGCAACCATGGCTGGCGTTGAGAAGAAGTGCGTTGTCCCATCCTCGCCTCGCCTCTCTCCTCCACCATCCCATCAGAACCATACTAACCACGCTCCCTTCCCTAGGCACGACTGGGCCGACGATGAGGACCTCGACGAGACGGTCCAAGAACTCCCCCCTCCCCAGAAGATCACCAACAAGGACGGCTCCACGACGGTGATCGAGTACCGCTACAACGACAACGGCCAAAAGGTCAAGACGACGCGCCGCATCCGCCTCATCACCCACAAGGAAGTCGTCAACCCGCGCGTGGCCGAGCGCAAATCCTGGTCCAAGTTCGGCGCCTCCGCTAAAGACGTCAACGGTCCCGCCCACGACACCACGAGCGTGGGAGAGAACATCATCTTCCGCCCCAGCACCAACTGGCGCAAGGACGCCAAGAACGAGGACGCCGACCCCAACGCCGTGGCCATGAAGGACAAGCTGAAGGACAAGAAGGTCAAGTGCCGCATCTGCAACGGCGAGCATTTCACCGCGAGGTGTCCGTACAAGGACACCATGGCGCCCATCGGCGAGGCGGGCGCCGCGGCCGGTGCGGATGTTGCGGCGGGCATGCCGGATGAGAGCCCTGCTGCGCCCGGTCCTGGTGGTGCGGGCGCGGGCAAGAAGGGGAGCTACGTGCCGCCTGCGCTCAGGGGCGGGCCGGGAGGTGCGGCCGCGGGCGAGAGGATGGGTGGTGCGGGCGGAAAGTACGGCGAGCGGGACGATCTGGCCACGCTGCGTGTTACGAACGTGAGTTACCCCACTCCTCTATTTTCAAGTTGGTGTGCTTTCGTTTTTCTGACAAGAGTGCGAATCACAGGTCTCCGAGATGGCAGAGGAGAACGAGCTGCGCGAGATGTTCGAGCGCTTCGGCCGCGTCACGCGCGTCTTCCTGGCCAAGGACAGGGACACGGGCCTGGCCAAGGGCTTCGCCTTCATCAGCTTCGCGGACCGGGAGGACGCCGTCAAGGCGTGCAACAAGATGGACGGCTGGGGCTTCAAGCATCTCATCCTGCGCGTCGAGTTCGCGAAGAAGGCCGCGTAAGGGGTTGCTACTGGCTGAGGTTGAGGTCGTTGTGGAAGGCAGGAGGAAGAGTCTGGGAAAGGGGTTGTTGGCGTGTAACAACATCTTTTTTCAGCTGCTTGGTTGGGATCTTGGGCGTGGTGATAAGGTGCAAAAAGACAAAATTGCATGGAATGGTTCATGGTCATTTTGGCTTGCTCAGGTGGTCGGTTATAGAGACTGCAATATCATGGAGTAGACGATGCTTGACGATGTGCCTCTCGCTGTACCAGTACCATCTATCCCGGCCTCTCTTGTGTATCATAAGTGCTGGATATAAGGAGTGTTTTCCATGTGAAGTCTTGTGAGATATGCACTGCCTTAGGTCATGAGTTTCTATTCCTCATGTTACTGTTCTCCAAGAAGTTGCCGGGTTTCCCGGTCATACTCAAGTCAGCGGCTCGCCGTCAGGAAAGCATGTATCACGCTGTCATACCGTCCGTTCCGAGACGGTCGAGCAGTAACACAACCGTAAACCGACTTCCCCTCTCCCATCACGTTTGTCGCTCAGGACTGCCCGACCAGAACTCGGGTTCTGCAATTGCCACGACTGGGCCCAGACCAGCAACCTTTCCTTTTTTTTTTTCCAGGGCTCGAATCGAAGCTGCTCAACTCCAACCGATTCTTGGTACAGTCTCGGTAGGTACCTACCGACAGACAGACTTACATTCAATCCAGAAAAAAAAGGACGATAACAAGTGAAGCAGAGCTGGTCGGTTGGTTTTGAGACAAGCCAGTTAGTTCCTCTTTCCCCCCGGATTCTGAACCGAGTTTTCCTCGAAAAAGTCGAAAAAGGCAAAAAGATAAGAATCACGCCTACCGCATTCCCCCGCCGTAAAGACAAGAGAATGTTGCAGGCGATGCCCACTACCAGGATCGAACTGGCGACCTGGTTTACTCGGCGAGAAGTCGGATGAACACCAGACATCTCCACGCAGATGCATTGAACGGAAAGCATTTCGTGTTGATACCAAGGCGGGAAGCATAATATAGACGCCATGTAGGGCACTCGGGACGATGAACTGTCGGCCACGCAGCATGCCAAGATCAGGAACGGCATGGAAATGTTATATACGTGATGATGCTTTGCTCGTATTATGCTAGCTTTCCAAGCCAGAAAGTCTAAGATATGCATGTTCTTCGTACTCTAGGCGGAAATCGACCATCCGGTCTTACTCACCAAAGCCAAACTTTCGCTTAGGTCCAAAGTCAACCACCAAGACCTTTTATAAAATCCCATGCCTTTCTTTTTACCGAACCCAAATGAGTGTGATGATGCTTTCCGCCTTTCTATCCGGAACTTCAATTTCAAGAAACGCCCGCCCCTAGTCCGACCTATGGACTAAGGAACCCAAGTACCCTAGAAGAATGTACAGGGAAAAGAAAAAGAGGAGGCCCTAATCCATTTACAGGAGGAGGATAGCGCCCATCAGAGCGAGGAAGCCGGCCGCTACGGAACCCGAGAGGGCGGCGGCACCGCTGCCCGGGACGACGGTCGCGCTGGGGGTGGCGGTCGGGGTGGGGGGCACGAAGATACCGGTGCTGTTAGAGCCGGAACCACCGCTGCCGGAACCGCCGGTGCCGGTGGAACCTGCGCCGGGGCTGGAGAGCGTGTTAGTAGGGCCCGCCTCGAGCGAAGATTGGGGGCCCGGGAGGCCGGTGCCGACGCCAGGGCTGCCGCCGGCTAGGGAGGTGGGCACGGTAACGCTGCTGAAGGATGCGCTGGGGGAAGAGCCGCTGGAGCCGCTGGAAGAGGCGGTGACGGTGTTCCCGGTGGAGGAAGTCGCTGAGGCAGAAGCGCTGCTGCTGGAGGAACTGTAATAATGATGTTGGTATGTGGTGATAGATAATTGGGGATATGTAATGGGAGACGGAACAGAGAGCAAAACTTACGAGGTATCGACGTTGCTGCACGACAGGTCAAAGAGAGGCTTGGTCGACAGCTGACCGGCGCCGATGATGCCGAAGCTGGGGTTGGGGAGGTCGGGCGAGCCGTCCTGCATGGTGTACCACCAAGTGTTCACGCTACCGAACAGAGGGCAGCCAACCTCGTCCCAGTAGGTCTTGGCGTTGGCTATCGAGGGAACAGCCTGGCCGACGGTCTTGCCGCTAACAGGGAAGCCGGTCTCGGTGATCCAAACGGCCTTTCCGCCAACGGCAGCCTGGACAGCGCCGATGGCGTCGTCGAAGAGAGCCTTGTTGTTGGAGATGGCGTTGGGCATCGTCTCCTGGAAATAAGGATAGGCATCCGTGCCGATAAAGTCGCAGGCATCGATGACGGGCTGGTTGGTTCCGTTTACCCAGGCAGTCCAGGTGTCGACGTGACCGACGGGAGCGCTCGACAGAGGAGTTCCAGCGATGGCGTCACGGACCTGCTTGATATAGCTGGCAATCACGATGGGCTCGGCACCGGGGTTCTCCTTGTTAGCAATGCCGGTGGGAGTGATGCGGTACAGATCCTCGTTGCCGACGGAGATACCGGCAACCAAGCTGGTGAAGTCGGTGCCGTACTGGGCAATGGCCGCCTTGAGAGCGGCGATCTCGTTGTTCACGACATCCTCACCAGCGGAAGCCCAGATACCGAGCAGGAGGCTCGTCTTGGTCTTGATGGCGGCCGGGATAGCAGAGATAGGGCTATTAGCAGTTCCCGCTTGCTATTGTGAAGTTTAAGGTTAGTTGTTGCTCAGATACGAGTTTAACGCCATTTCCAGAGACTTACAATCATGGTGTAGAGACGAGCACTGGTGAAGCCAGCGCCGGGAGCTCCGACGAGGTTCTGAGCGTTCGAGAACTCCGCCTCGAAGTCCGACTCCTGCTTGGCAGCGCCAGTTGTGAAGGTCGAGCCATAGTTGAAGCCCTGGTAGACGGCCGAAACCGAGGAGAAGGTGGCAGCCAAGGCCAGGAGACCTGCAGTTGCTCGCATCTTGAAGGTGATATGCGGGAGTTGAGGTTTACGTAGGTAGGTATATGCTTCCAAGACAAGAAAACGAGAGACTGTGCAGCGTGTTGTCCAAAGGTTGTGAAGTTTGTTCCAAGAGACAAGAGAGAGTTTAAGTCCGGGGAAAAGATCAGTCGAGGACTGGAAGAGATCCGATGATGTCGTGTAAAGCGGGTATTACGGGTACTCGAATCGACACTGACACCTCGTATCCCAAAAGAGCAGGGAAGAAGCCGAAGTTGATGATGTCCGTCGACGGTTCCCGAGTTGTGTATCAACGAATGTCCAGAGTTCAACTGCCACAGTAGTACCTTAGTAGTAGGAGCGAATGTTTTTGTTCGGAAGAAGAGATTATCAACAAACAAACAGCTCAAACAGACAGGACAACCACCGAGTTTATAAAAGCCATCGCACTTTGAACCAAGAGTTCCCGAGACTATCATGCCAAGGCACGGCACCCATGGGGGTGAGCTTGCATTGGGTAAGGCCAACCGGAAAGGCCACAGAGTCAGGGGCAGGGGTAAGTCACTCTGGAGTCCACTCCGCCACCGGGTCCAACGACGCTTCCAGTGCCGATCCACAGAAACAAAACATCCGGACCAAACAGAGCTCGATGCCAGGCACCATCCGCCGAAAACAGTAGAAGAAACAGGGGCACCACAGGGACAACCAGCCAGGCCAGCCAGTTCCAGCGAACAAAACATCAGCCCACAGCAACTTCAGTGACGTGGTGTACCTGCGCTAGTGGCAACGGAGGGGCTTTGAGGCTTTTGGTTGTTGGCAGCACCGGCCCTGTCACGGCGCTTTGAAGGGCCCCAGCACCAGAGATCTGATGCGCTTCTGCATTCTCCAGCCATGCCGACATGCAACCCCCTGAGAGTGTGGTGGATGTTTCCCCTGAGATGGCGATGCATGTTCTCCAGTGTCAGTCAGATGCAAATCTGATGTCGACTCAGCCAAGAATCCATCTCGTTTGAATTGGAGGAGAACGGAAGAGAAGCGATCAGGCAGCAGATGGCCGGACGTGTCGGACTGCAAAGGATATCGGCAGCTTGTGCAGGTGAGACATATTGTTAACCGTAGCCATTAATAATTTCCATCTTGCGTACTGCAAGCAGGTGCCAGGCCAGAGAGATCTCGTATCCATAAGAGAATTTTCGTCCTTGTTCCAGATCATCCAAGTTTCCGGCGGGGAGAAGAAGCTGGTGGTTCCTTGATACGTCATGGACAGTGCCGACCAGGCATATCCGCACTGTACGTCTGTAAGCTTTCCTGATGCGACAGCTGTCAACTCTGCCGGTCTGGCTGCCAGTCCAGTTCGCTGTTTACCTTATTCCAGAACTCAACGTCGAACGTCGATATCTCAAAGTCGTGACGGTTCAATGGCCTGACTGCCTAAGATACGCCGCGATACCTGGACCGCGGCCCGGTAGTTGATTCTTGCCCAGATCCTACTCATCCTGGTGCTCTTTCCGGAGCCCAATGCCGAAATGAAGCTGAGGAATTCAGACAAGGGTTTCGGACTTAGTCCCCGGCTTGGCAGCCCTATGGCGTGCAGGGTCCGGATGGTCGAAGTGATGAACACCGTGAACCTCTCTCTCAACGTCAACATTGCTGGATATCCGACGAGATCAAGGTGCCTTAAAGCAGCCCGGTGTGATTCACCTCACGGATAGTGAGCCCATAATGTCGAGTCAAGAGTTTCTGCGCCTCAACTGAGGTCTCCCGCACGACAATCGAACCCAGTGTCAGTGCCCTTGTTGCAGGCTATACTAGTTGATGACGACTCGTTGTTCTCCTCGCGAACGAGCCGGGCACATCATCACTCACACAAGGTACGCGGTCCGAGTCTATAATCAATCACCAGGAGCTGATGTTCGAATAGTCATCATTTAGCTGTGTTACGGATCGACACAGCATCCTGAATCACAAAAGTCTGGACCTATACAGTAATATAGTCCGTCATACAATCAACACGGAACTACTTGCCGGTATTGCCACCTAGCATTTGCAAATGCTATAGCACTCATGACACCTCAGGAACGGGTTCAGCCAGATGTGAAGTCTACACACTCTTACCCCGGTCTATCCGATCCTGGAGCTGGTTCGAGTACTTCTCTCGTACGAGTGGCCTACATCGATAGATATGGAATGGGGCACGGAAACAGGTTGAAATGGGTGACCTCCCCCCGACTGCCATATAATGATGGGCCCCATAATGATACCTCCTGTCAAGATGAACTCTGCAAGGAACAAGCATCCATCAACACTTCAAGCGATTATCAGCTATAAAGGCTGTCAACTGGTGAGAACGGGTTTGCAGCTTGGCTCGTCTCACGATTGACCTTTGTCGCGCCTCGCCCTGGACCAGCCCCCATGGTGTTCACTCTGTCGCTGGGTGAGCCAATTCTCCAACTCGGGATATAGCTCTTCCCCGTGTTAGCGGGCCATTTGACCCAAAACTACAGCCCCTCGGGCCGTCTTGTAGAAGGAGGAAGAGAGCCTTCTCCCCTCTTCCCCATCCTGATGGCTGTAGTATGAGGAGTGAGAAGAGGAGGAAGGATCAGCGGTAGCAACGAACTTCACTAACAATGCCAACCACCTGCGCACAATAATGGTCTACGAAAAGGGTGGTCGTCAAAGGAAGCAGGAGAGTTCCCAAGGTCGGCAACCCGGGGAAGCTGTTCAAGGGGCACGGCACAGCTTGTTCTGGGACATGCTCAAGTTCATTGCAGAGGGGGGAAATCCGGAGTCCCTGATGACACGGAGTAACCTACCTTACCATCCCGGGCTGGAATGGATGAAAAGTCACAGGGGTGGGGGGGAATGGCGTGGGAACAACAGGATAAAAAAGGGGCGACGAGGGCAGGGAAAGAGAGCCACTTAAAGACCAAGAGAAGACAAGATCAGTTACGTACGACCACAGATACCGTAGTCTCACACATCAGACAACAATATATTGAGGGCAAACTAGGGCACTGAGCACAACGACGCTCAGTTAATGCTAGCGGAGAACTGGGAGACTGACAAAGTGGCTGGGCCACCAGTGAATGTTTCTGTGCCAATTTGGAAGACTAAACGCCGTTAGCTAGAGTTATACACCCCGTCTTTGCTGAGCGAGGCTTCATTAAACTCACCAATCAAATTCTGCTCACTGGCAGGGAAGTTTTGGGACGTCTGTAGATATTTGAAGAAGTCCTTGACATCGGCGTTGAAGCTCTTGACGGGCGATGGCGCGATGAAGCTATACACCCTCATGGCTCCATTGTATCCGATCCAGAGATCCCAAGACCGGCCCGCTACATTGACCTGGCCGGTGGACTGGCCGATAGGATAGATATCGCCGTATCTAGCGAGCCTGTAGCATAAGAGCCAGAGTGTTAGAACATGAGATGGATAATACATTTGGGTTCTGTATGTCATTCCCTACCAAATCATCAACTCATAGTCGCCGCCACTGTTGGCATGGTTCGGATCCGCTGCCGTAAAGATATCGTAGGCGACATTGGCCCGGATATTCTCGGTGTTGTAGTTCCAGCTAGCGGAAGTTTGCATGCTGTTGATCGAGCTGACCTTCCGACCCTTTTGGACCTGTCTTCCTGCGTAGATGTAGCTCTTGACGTTGTTTTGCCCGCCGTTCCAGGTCCACGTCGTATGGAACGAGACGCCGCTACCAGACTGCCCATCAACATATGTGCATTGTGACCCCGAGGTGGCTGCGTCCTTGCCCCAGAGGTTGTTGAGGATCTCGTAGCCACTGCCAGACCAGTATGCGTACTGGTCGCAGAGCGTCTGGACTTGGCGTGGCTCTACCCAGTTTTGAGACGGGGCCGCGGCGACGATGGATGATAAGACTAGGGCAGCTAGCTTCATCTTGGAACGAGGTCTGTGTATCAATTGCAAGTTTGAGAAGAGAGAGCTAGTCTGTTCGTCTCTCATTCAGCCCGGTTCGCGAGGAGGTGACGCGCTTTAATAATCCTTCAGTATAGTAGGTAGCTACAACAAGACTTCTATGCAGTCTATACGGACCGATTGACAAAATGAGGATCTGTCGTGAGCTCATTCATAAACTGGGCACTTTACATCCTACGGTAGCAGAGGGTAACGGCAACTAGATCCGGTATGGCTGAATAATATACGTAGCATGCCTTCCGGCTATGAATCTCTGAGGGTCCGGGGTCTTCTCCCGCAGTTCCGTCCCCTTAGTTCTCTACCAAAATGCCGACGATGATTACCGAGCTACAGCTTTGATAGTGCCTGCAGTGACGCGCTCCAATAAGAAGCTGACTTCCCACCAAAACATCACGGACTCGACGGAGCAGTACCGATTCAAACAATGGTTTGCCGATTCATACAATGGTTTGCCAATTGCGCGTTCGGCGGTATTTGACAATATTATGCCGGGGGGACCGCCGAACAGCGCTGCGAAGGGGGTTAGGCGACTTTTGCGGAATAGGATCTCCGTTTACATGCCCGATGACATTGAATGCTGCGGCAGGGGCGGGTCACCTGGAAGGGAAACAGAGGCACGAATACAGGAACACCGTCACCATCAGAACTTACGTGGAACCGGTCCGTCTCTCATCGTGTAAATCGTAGCGTCAGCAATAGTGTCATTCTGCCTCCTAAGATACGAAAACACTATATACGCAGATTCTGCCGTTTTACTGGCATCTGCGAATGAAATGGGCAGACACTGTAACTACACATCGAGGTCAGCTTCTAAGAAAATGAGTTACAACTTCAGCTGTGTCACCTTTGAATGAAGCTGGTGCCTCCCATCCCGGCTGCCGCACACATCTCCAAGCGGTCCAGTCGGCTCAAAATTCTTCCTCGTGAGTCTATGAAGCGTCGGAACATCGCCATGACTAGGAAGGAACAGGTGGCTGTTCCACCGCAGTCCTTCTATAATATGAACTAAATGCTGGTACCCTGCATGGTCGAATGCCACCGTGTAGGTCCGTATGAGGATAAGACACTGCATTTGTTGGGTTGAAGGGCTACCTGCCTAATCCATGCTGCCCCCTACAGCGGCTTCTTCGTCAAATATAGGGGAACCGGGGCCACTGAGAATAGGCCCGGGCGGAACGGAGAGGCAAACAACGGTGATGATGTATGTGTAGTACAGCTCGATCAGTTCCACGCCGGAAGGCGACACATCACGCAATGACTTTTGATTCAGTGAGTACGAAGGAGATAGCTCTTTGAAGACGGGACGCCAAGCCCAACCCCAGACAGAATAGGCATTCGAGCCTGAGGGTGAGCCTGCGAGACGTGTTTGGCGTTTATGCGCCTGGAATAGCCTGATCAGGCTATCACGGGTGCTGCGAGACAGTTCTGAGGTAGGAGGGCGTATATAATACAAGGTCACATATTCGCAAAGGTAGGATATAACAATTGGCAAGAAAAGGGCGTATATTGATCTTGATAGCTAGCTGGTCAGCCAGAAGTGTGGTGTCTCCTCTAAGTTCCTCCCTTATAGTCGAGTACCCCTATCTAAGTACTATAGGTGTCTTACACGTGACCCTTTCCTGCCTAGATTTTCTGTTTACTGGACCCCTGAATAGCATCCCCGCGTCACTATCTATATAGCGCCATGGTCAGGGCAGCTATAACCGTTGTTCCCCTCCCCTCAAGGACATGTCCGTCAAGATGGAAGGATTCACACATCCCGTCGTTCGTCATCTATGCTTTCCCCGGGTTGGCAAAAGCACATGCATTCGAGTTTTCGTCATCAATGCACGCCTTATCCATCCCAGCAGCAATCTCAGGAGCGACGTCCTTGAAGTATGTGCAAAGCCCGCTGAAGATGGTATCGCAGACCGCCATAGCACCGGACTCCTCCTGCGCAATAGGGTTTCCATTCGCCTCGTAGTAGCCGTAGAGAAGGCACCCTATAGTATTGGCGAAAGTTACGCCGAGGCCTCCGGCGACGTTGTTGCACCACGTTTGAATAAGGCCGTCGTCTACCCCAGCGGCGTCGGAGCCGTCAGGGTTCTTGCCAGGCGCCGGGTCGGCAGGACACTTGACAATATCTCCAATGCCGTTGTGGTTGTCCCAAGTACGGTAACAGTAGTAGCCGCTAGAAGGAAGTGTGAGTATTAGGTACAAGGGTTTGAAAGGGGAATCAATCATGGTTTGAAGGGGAAATCAATCATAAGCTCACCCCGCGGAAGTCGCTGAACCGGCGTCTGAGCAAGCGACGGATATACCATCAGGATCATTAATAAAGAGGAGGCCAGGAGTGTAGGAGTCGACTATAGAGTCGGTGCAGTCCACGCCGTTTTCCCACCGCCTAACGATACTGCGGGCTGGGTTTAGGCTTGTCGGTGATGCTGTCGAGACAGCGGCTAGGAGAGCCGTAAGGATAGTGGTGGATTGGGGGAGCATCTTGAATCAGAGAATGGTACTTTGTGTCTCACGGCAGCAGAAGAAGGTTGCTGGTCTGTTATTTGATATTTTCTTCTCATCGAAGGGAGACGGGCAGACCTTTATACATCTGTTTGACCTTGGTTGACGTCATGCTTGTACTTCATGCTTCAGTGAAAGGGCCGTAGGTGTAATGAGTCTGGCACTTTCATCCGGTCCGAGCTGTAAACAAAGAAGATCAGCCATCTCGATCTTGGGGGCGGCCGACAGCAAGTGTAACCTACTGACCTCATCATCACCATCCTACGGCTCGAAATGTAACGAAACTCCAGTACCCGACGCCGGATGCGGCTCAGTTGTTGTTGATCGCGATGGCATAATACCAACCGACACTAAGACGAGGAGGCATCCTGGCCTCGTAAATAGTAAGTTGAGAGCACAATTAGGCGCCAAACGGGGGCCAAACGGGGGCCAAACTGTTGTTAACCGCAATCCGTTATGCTGTGTGTTCCTTCGAGGTCTATAAGACTGTGCGCTTATACGGCGCTACCACAGTAGAGATTGGGGGCCGTATAGAAGTGTGGTCTGATCGGTGGCAATTCAGTGTTCAGCGGCGGAAAGGATTGTTATCCCACCCGTAAGAAATTCCTATTCAGCAGGCTGGCTGGCAGAGAGCAGTAGCGTTCCCCGGAAGGGATTGTTTGCCAAACATGCTGCCTGAATGATCAACATTCCACATGGTTCCTCGAAGGAAACGGCAAAGACATTGACCGATGGGCATGAACGTGGCCAGAATGTTGGGAAGTTGTTGATGGAACGGGGACCGAAGATCGTAGATCGAAGAACAGAAAACAGCAGAAAAGGTGCTACTTTGTTCGTACATATCATAGCATGTCACGTCTTCAATTTGCCTTCTACATCGTAACCTTCAGTTCTGGGCAGTCCACCGCGAGGTGCGTGCTTGGTGCTCCGGACGTGGCCATCAAGCACCCCTTCCCTCCACCTTTGTGCACTGTCCCGTTGATAAATAACATTGTTAATCGTTAGACTAGTACTAGGGTGTGTGACTACCGGGGAATCCCTGATGTTGTACGTTTCGTTTTAGTGTTTTGCATCTTGTGAATAGGTTTTGGTTGGGACGAGCTAGCAGGCTTTTGGCCCTTTTGGCAGTAACAACGACGGATTCCTAGTGTTGTGATAGGGAACGGCAAGAGATAGTAACATGGAGACCCGAGGACAGAGGGCACATCGAGAATCTGGTCCAAGTCTGTCATGTTGTTGACGTCAGGGGTATCATTCCTTTCTTTCCTGCCTATCATCAGGACTGCCATCATATCGAGTTCCCACCTTACATCCCCGCCCACTCCATACAGAAAGCCCGCACCTCCCCACCATCAACGAGATCCCTCCTGGCATCACCGGCCTCTCGCGGCTTCTGCCCCCCAAGCATGTACCCCTTCTTGACAGCCGTCCCCAAGCGTCCGCTAGCCACCAGGTCCAGCATGGTGATCTCCTCCTCCCACTCGTAGCTGGTAGCCATGAAGTGCGCGTGGAAGCGGAACGGATCCCCCGGGTACACGCTGTAGTCGCCTCCGAACCGCAGGCCTGGCGTGATGAAGTACCCCTTGGAGTTCAGATGTGCAAAGAGTGGACTTGGTTTGGGGACAACTGCGGGAGAGAGTTCCGTGTTGCCTTCCACCAGGAGGGCGCTTGTCCCTGGAGTAATACCTGCGGCGAGCGCAGATGAAGCCGAAGATGTCGGGACCGGGGATACTGTTGTGGCAGGTTCAGGCTGCGGAGTGGAATTAAACAGACTCTCCTCTTCCGCGGCGGC
Organism: Coniochaeta sp. 2T2.1; assembly: GCA_009194965.1. NCBI lineage: Eukaryota > Fungi > Ascomycota > Sordariomycetes > Coniochaetales > Coniochaetaceae > Coniochaeta > Coniochaeta sp. 2T2.1. The sequence goes on along the minus strand of VSMA01000019.1, from coordinate 817,044 downwards.
AATGACAGCGGGCTCACTCTGCTGCTGCTTCTTCTTCGCCTGAGTACCAAGGTGCGTGGCCTTGGCCTCAGCTGATCGAGCCGCCTTCTCCTCGTCAATCGCCATCTGAGCTTTTCCTCTCTGCGTCTTGAGAGACTGCAAGTACGCTTTCCGAGAGGCAGGACCCATAGCCGACAGCCGTGATAGATGTTCGACAGCATCATCCGCGATGTAAGCAGCTCCCTTATTTACGAGTACACTTGCCTCTTCGGCGAGGAGCTCCACCGGCAGTCCCATGAATATGTTCTGCGTCGGGTTCTGCGGCATGGTACCCACGAAGACAGCGCATATGTTGTGGTGCCTCCGAAGGTAGACGACATCTTGCAGATCGAAGACGAGGTACCTCCCCGCTATCTTGGAGATGCGGACCACCCGCTTGGTGTCGGGATCAGTTGACATGGCTGATTCGAGCGTTTCTGTGCTTTGCAATGTTAGCAAAATTCGCCCTCTGCGACAAATAGATAGCTGTTCCCAATGCTGGCACTGACTCGAGAGATGAAGTCATAGTCTCTTTAAGTATAGTTATCGTCACGGAATAATCTCAGGGGATTGACAGATATATTTATACATTTGTGTAATCATGCAAGCTCTCGAGTTGGCATTGGAAAATAACAAAGGGCGGGAGGGTTGTACTCACAAGTTAGTTTGGCAGTTATTGTGGAAGAGGGAAACAAAACTTTGGAGTCAGAAGAAGCCCTTGAAGAAGCTCAACCAAAAATCTCTAGCGCGTAATTTCTGCCGGTTGGACGGTGTATGCGGGTCTGTCGTTCCCCACCACAGCTCGCTTCAGGGGCACTCCACTGTTCATCCAGTGCAAATCAGAAGTCGATGCCGTCCTTCACCGTGCTGGCTGGCGACTTTTCCGGGTGTCCTTCCTCGCCGAGTGGAGGAAGACTGAATGGCTTGATGACCATTCCTTTCGACGCACTGAGACTGAACGTCAGGTCCTCGCGGAAGTGGTTGTTCTCCGCACCGCCGCCTCCTTTCTCATGGTAGATGGGCAGCGAGTGAACTCTCAGGAGGCCTTGGCACTTGTCCTCTGATTTCGAATCGCTCGAGCTCGGAGGTGGTGCACCAGGATTTGCAGGCAGCGGTATCAGCTCGATGACGCCGTCGGACAACAACTCTATCCACCTCGTCAGACCATTGCTGCGCGGGAAGAGCGAGATGGGCAGAGTGACGATGGCCGTCACCTGGATACTGAACTGCCGGAGTAGAGCCCGGAGGGAGTGCAGAAACCGCAGCACCTCGCCTGGCTGGCAGGCAATAGGAGGAAACAATGTAGGCGAGAGAAGACTTGGGACCACGATCCGGTGAATTGCTGAAGGCCCGGCGGCGGTGATGCGTCCTTGGACCGTCTTGACAAACGCCGTGAGATATGACCCGGGGTTTGGCGGTGCATCCAACGACATGGCCCTCGGGTCCATTGAAGGGTACGACTGCAGCGTGCCCTTGATATCTCCAGGGGCAAGTCGTTTGGAAAGGTCGAAAGAGTGGCAGTATGTTGCGCCCCCTGTTTCCTCCTCTCGACGTTGCTGCAGATGGGTGTTGCCGAGGGCTTCATACCGCCAGGCGATCTTCATCTTCTGTTCGTCTGGATGCACTGCCTGTGCTGACTTCCTCTTGGGGTCTGCAGCTGCAATTGCTGGTAAGTCATATCTCCAAGCTTCTGGGAAGCCTAGGACATGGACATGGTGCCCCTGGACCAGGCCCTCTGCTGCATAGTACCGGAGCACGACGCCAGCAAAGTCGGTTGTGCCCTGTTCCTCGATCAAGAGGGACGTGCCAAGGGGTAATCCGACATGGCCTGCTAGGAGATGGTCGAGTGATGAGGTGCCGGTTGAGGTTGTGAGGCGGCCATCGAGTGGTGACGGTCTCAGACCAGGTGCAAGCTGCCTCTGCACTGCTGGCTGTGATGGTGACGCTTGGCCATTCTGAGCCGTCGATATGACCGTGTTCCTCTTGCGGAACGACATGGTGCAGTCGGTTTGGCAGGTCCGGTTCCTTGGTGATTTCAGGAGAAGTTATATCACTGGAGGTTTCATCTCAACTCTCAAAACAGTGAGAAAAGCTGAGGAATTTCTGATAATGGTGATTTGAGAGAAGTTTGCAACATGAGTGAAGGCTGTGATATCGTACATGGAAAACTGTAGCTGCCCCTCCCATGCCGCTGTTAGCTCCGGCTCCACTGTGACTTTTAGCCTCGCTCCACTATAACCCGGCTGGTACGTACCGCCACCCTTGTTCTGGAAAGAGACGCTTCGAATTTTTGACATCGACATCAACCTTTTCCGTGTCCGGCTACTTTCTTTGACGACAACAACACCACTCCTCTCGACTTCCACGACAACACACACCCTATCTATCCACTCCACACTCCCCTCCCCCGATAACTACCGCCCGAACCGCAACCATGGCGAACCTCGCGTCCGAGAACCAGCTCTACGAGGAGACGTTCAAGATCACGGGCATCAACGCCGAGAAGTACGACCGCGTGAGCCGCCTCTCCTGCCAGTCCACCGACGGCGCCACCAAGATGGACCTCGACATCAACTACGAGCTGTTCCCCTGCCAGGTGGGCGAGACGCTGCACGTCGTGCTCGCCACCAGCCTCTCGCTGGACGGCACCAAGGACGACGAGAAGGGCTGGCGCGACGTGGCCAAGGCGGGCGGCGACGAGGCCTCGCTGGCCGACATGTACGACTACGTGTGCCACGGCAAGGTCTACAAATTTGAGGACGACGAGAGCCACGAGGATCAGATGTGAGTTTATGTTGGCTGCGATTGGAGAACAAGAGACAAAGGGTTGGAGGCTAACCACGGTAATAGGAACGTCTACACATCGTTTGGCGGCCTGTTGATGGCGCTGTTTGGCCCGTATAAGAAGCTCACTTCGTTACGAGTCGATTACGTCTATCTTCTGGTCAAGAAATGAGCTGGGTTTATGGTTTTCTAAATGCAGTATCTACGTCGCGGAGAGGGTATGTCCATTAAGCTAGAAAAGTTGCCCGGCAAAAGATCTAATATCTAACAGAGGAAAAAGCAAGCCGAAAAGACAGACGCCTATTCCCGATCCGCGAGACCCAAAAGGACGGCGATATTCAGCTGGCGTTCGGTGGAAATGGACAGGGATAAGGGTGGCATATGGTTGGATGATACCCCAGAGAGGAATCAGATCTCCTTTTTCGCCTGTCTAGGATTCTTTTTGATGAGGGCCAGGGAAGGGCATCTGGCGGTGCACGCGGTGGCGGATCTCGGAATAATAAGGGTCGTTCTCGGGCGTTATGATGCCGTGCCTGACGAAGAAGTCGAGCATGACCAATGCACAGTTCGGCTTCCACCTCCCCTGCGCCAGCTGCTCCTTGATCTCCTCGACGGTGCACAGGCTGAAGGACTCGACCTCGCCGTCCTTGGGCTCCGGGATGATGGTCTGGTCGGCGGGCAGCTCTAGGTCGAAGACCCACTGGCACTCCGGGTATATCAGTCCGTCTTCGCCGCCTGACCGCTCGTCCGTGATGTAGATGTACGTGACCAGGCCGACGAATTTCGCCTGGTGGCGGACAACTTCTTCGGGTAGCGATGCCTCCTCGTCGGCCTCGCGGATGATGCATTCGAAGGGATCCTCGGCTGTCATCAGGCCGCCTGCGACGGTATTGTCGAGCATGCCCGGGTAAGTGGACTTGCTGGTGGACCGTTTGGGCACCCAGATGCGGACGTCATACTCGCTGTTATCGCTGTTGCCCCGTACGAAAGCAGACAAATGCACGCCGTACCGCATCGTTCCGAACAGGCCCATGGCCGCCCTCTCCATGCTGAACAGCACGTTTCCTTTACTGTCATAGACGGGCCACATCTCGTCGCGCCATCCCTTGAGAATGCGGAAGGTGCCATTCTGCCGCCAGTAGTCCGTCAAGCGCGCGACGAGTTCGGTACGGCCGGGTTCGGTCTGCGGTTGGTGGAAGAGCGTAACAGTGTGCGTCGAGGGGTCGAAGTCCAGCTTGCCTCTGATGCTCTCCGGTGTCTTGACGAGAGCGTCGAAAACGGAGTGCGGCATGTAGCCCAGGGGCACAGCGCCTGCAGCTTCATCTTGCCAGACGAGCGTGTAGAGCTTCTCCAACTGGGCTGCATATCCCTTGGGGTCCTTCTCCGCATCTGGGAATCTGGAAGGGTTGTAGCGGAATGTCAGTGAATGTTTCAAGCGATTAGCATTCAGCAGCCGCGCCCGCCAATGTCGCACAGCATGGTAACCGAGAGACGCGCCAATGATGTTCCCGCATGAGTAAACCGGTGAGCTCTTTCAGGGCGACCCTGCAGCAGCTACACTGCCAATTGGCGCGCACTGGTAGGGGAGGCCGAGGGTATTCTCGGTATAAGAGATCTGTGATAGCGGCGGAAGGCGGCAGCATCTAGCTTTTGCCTGTGAGATGTTCCAGACTTCTAGAACTCTTGTGACATGAGAAACCTGAGATATCGATATAGGATCCGACTCACGCATCGCACTTGTTGACCAGGTCGAGGCTGGTGAGCCGGGCTGCTATTGTGGGCGACATTATTGGACTTAATAGTCGTGAGGCGACAATGATTGAAGGATGATGTCGTCGACGACAGGAGGGTCGGCGTGCAACGAGAACGGAGGCCTGGATACATGTTAACCGGCGCTCTTGATTCACTCGCCACTGACTCGCTACTCACTGTCAGGCAATACGGCAGCTATGACCAGATTCAACCCGTTAAGGTGGTCAGATCCCGACAATTCCAGGTTGTGTTACTCGAGAACTAGCAAGTGCGTGAATGCTACCAAAGCAGTTTTATAAGGGGGAACTGCGGCAGACATCCTGTCGACAACCTTGGGGGGAAGGGTAGTGAACAAGCGCCATCTTTAGGGCGGGCCGGGCGGACGATGGCGGCTGAGCACGATAGCGCTGGAAGCAGCTACCCCGCCGCGTATTCCACACTTGAGACTTATACACTTGCAAAGCATGAGTGGAAGAACCAGGTTATGCTTCCATACATCTCATGCTCTCATGCTCTGTTGGTTCTAGAGCCAACCAGCATGGAGTCTGATGTCTCCTTTGGGCCGCTAACCGGTTGTATCTTCCACCTCTGCACCCTGTACCGCAGTCTTGAGTGTCTGGCTCGGCCCGTGTTCTTCTTACTGCTCCAGTGGTCAGATAGCGCTGTTAGATCTCACTTGTCACAACGTTATGGACCAAACTTTGGGCATGTCTTGGCAGTCCTGCAGTGACGGTCCCTCGGTGCTTTCTGTGCTTTTTTGGTTGGTCCCACTGCTAGTGGCTTTGCAACTGCCAGCCTTATGCGGTCCTTGTCATTCCAGATGGAGATCGAGCTTCGTCTACCGAGCTCCCACACCATCTCTTCTAGAATTCCATGCACATCTGGAACGTCTGTCATCTCACACCCCCTTGAGCACATCTTTCTTACTTGAAAGAGCATCAAGCTAGTAAAGCCTGACGGACTGACACGGACGCATGACGGGACAACCGCAACACATCATTTATCAGTTTTGTCCCATGGAGCAGATTATATAGTCCGGCATCCGAGAGTTCTACGTCAAAGTCCTCTCTCAGGGCATCTCTCATATTCCCCTCGGAGGCTTATGTGGTTCTCGATCCATCACTTCACATCCCGCCCTCCAACACTACCTATCAACAGCATCCATCCGGCCATCCTGTGACCTCCAGGAGCGCCGTCGATCACTCCTAGCTTCACCCATCAAAGTCCGTGCCCAACTGCATTAACACTTGGGGTTCACCACTGTCCTGATTCGCCAGCAAACCACGACATCGAGCCCTGTCGCACGGCACTCTCGGTCTCGATTCCGAACAACCCTGTCGACCATCACACTTGAGCCTCGTCATTGGTACCACCCCCACCACCACCCCAAGGGAAACCAGGGACCAGGAGTCGACAAACGAGTCACCTGCTGTACGCCTGTACGACCTGTACGGCCATTCACCGCCCATAAGCAGGGAAGGCGACACCAACCAGTCCCCCCCTGTGAAACCAGCCTCCATCTGGGCCTTACCAAAGACACGGCACGGCTGCAGGCGGCTTCCGCAAATCGAAGAAAGTCATCTGATATCCGAGCTAGCCGTCAGGGAAGACGACCAGGCGTGGCGCACGCACTCCTCGCGTGACTGCCGTACGATAAGCTAAAAGCACCTCACTCGGCTTTCACTCGGCACTAGGTAGCAGATCTCCGTCACACCAGCAACGTAGGTACTACCAACGGGGGCAGACGGCAAAAATGTCACAACCGCTCTTCGGCCTAATTCCGGCCGGACAGCCAGTAACAACCACCCCTACCTCCCAACCCTCGCCAACATCCTGCCTCTACGCCATCCCCCAGTCCCCACCGGGGTCGAAACCGTTCAGCCACCTGGTCGTCTTCCTCCTCCCCGGCATCACCCTCCCCGACAACTGCGCCGCGGCGATCTACCTCGTCACACCGGGCCCCTCAGGCTCGGACGCGGACATGACGACCCGGTTCCTGGGCGGCATCGGACCCGGTAAGGAGTCCGCCATCTTCAACGTTGGTGCGGCTGCCTCCTCTAGTAGCAATGTGGTGGTGATAGGCGTGAGTCTAGAGCCGGCCGCGAGCGTGGCGCAGAGGGTGCTGGAGAAGACACAGCAGCAACAGAGTGCGAGTAATGGCGGGAGTGGGAGCGGCGCGTTGGTGCCGGCGAGACAGCAGCAGCAGCAGCAGCAGCCGCCGAGCACGCTCGTCCTGGCGCAGAGGATCATCAAGAACGCGTTCAATTTCTTGGCTAGCTTCAGCGGGCAGGCCGGGCAGGTCGAGGTCGTGCCGCTCAAGGCGTTTGAGGAGTGGTGGCGGAAGTTTGAGAGCCGGGTGAGGAGCGATCCGGGTTTTTTGGAGAGGGATGATTAGTGATTTGTCTGTCTCTCTGGGGTACTCGGGATCTGGAGAAAGATGGACGAGGGGTGTTTGAGATGGGAGGGAAATGGACAGTGTAGGATGTGATATGTGATAATATTGGGCCTTGACACGTTCATCATCAAAAGTTAATGCTTGGGGAGGTGTTGCTTGGAGGTGAGATCGGGATTGTATGATCGAGTTCAGGCATGCAATGATGCATTCAATCAGTTGTGGAACCTGCGGAGTTGATAGAACGGCAAAAGGGGGATGGAAGCTCCAAAAAGATCACCATAATCTGTATGCTATTGAGAGGCCATCCCCACGTGAGTACCACTCGACTCTGCGGTCAGATTCACCTGAAACCGATGGAAGCTTCCATAATCCCGACAGCTTTTCTGGCCAAGTACCATCAACACCCGGCGTAAGGGTTCCAAATCTTCCATTGTTTGCAATAACGCTCCAAGCGCCCCAAGTCCCAACTCCCAATGAGGATCCCTTTCCTAGGTGATCTCGTCCCAAGTCATGTATGTATGTATGTACAGAACAATAACACCAACCCACATCTGCCAATGATGACGCCGGACACCATCAGTAAGCCACAGCGCTGGGAACCAGGGGACTCCACAGTACAGAGCTCTAGTCCTCCTCCAGCGGCGTCATCAACGGGCTCTTCATCCGCGTCGGACTGCTAGCCCTGCTCCTCCTGCCCGCACTCAGCATCTGCAAGTTAGGGACCAGTCGTTCCCTACTCTCCGTCCTGACCACCAGTCCACTGCGGTCCAGCGCCGAACCGGTCACAGGCGTCGGATCGAACTGCTGCACGTTGAGCTTTGGCGTGGCAAGGCCGGACGACCGCCCAAGACGTGATGACCCTTCGCTGCTGCCGTCCGAGTGCTCGTTGTCCGAAGAATCGATATCGCCCAGCTCGAACTGGCTCGCCTCGCCCTCCTCCATGACGCGCTCGTAAGATGCTGAGCGTCCGCCGAAGAACTTGTGCGTGAGGCCCGAAAAGCCACGGCTCTTTCGGGGGCTGCCTGGCCGGCGAGATCTCCGGAACAAGGAGTTGAGCGCGCCGTATGCGCGCTTTCTGCTGTCCTTTCGGCGAAGGAAGTAGAACAGGGCTATGCCAACGAGGAGGAAGATGATGAAGCCCGAGCCAGACTTCGACTTGGCCTTGTCGATGAAATCCTCCGCCGTATCACCCCAGTCATCGTCATCTGCCAGGCCGTTGTCGTCGATAGGCGTCCATTTCGAGCCCGCATGTTGGAAATCGGGAGGTGTTCCAGCCACATTGCTCCCGAATCCAACCGGTAATCTGTCATCTTGTGTTTTTGGTGGCACCTGTCCTGCAGCGTAAAGCAGCATCTTTCCTAGTGTCCAGCTAACCTCGATCCCGTCGATGGTGTCCACTGGTTGGAAAGGGTCGAGGTACCCCTTTTGCTTGGCCTATCTAAGGCAGCCTTCGTGCTGTTGTGGCTCGGAGTTGTCGTGTGCTCGATGCCGATACGTGGAATTCCAATGCCCTCGTGTAAGACGTTGATCAACCACGACGCCTTGAAGCAGGCTTCTTGTGCGTTCTTAGCATCCTTCTTTCTACGGGCGTCCAGCTTGGATTCGATAGCCGCCCAATCCTTATTGCAAAAGTCCCTGACCTTCTCCTGGTACGTCGTGAAATCATATGCCTTGTCACCCTTGCTCATGCCAAATACACCGTGCGTCGTGTGCCAGTACTCGGACACACCGATGAAATGGTTGACGTCGAAGTCGATGGCGGGTACGTGTTGACCGTTTAACAGACAAGGGTCGTCCTCGCATGGCGCATCCTTGCCAAGTAACGGGTATGTCTTGCGCAAGCACTCGTCAAACTTCCCTACTCCAACCAAGCTCACGGTCTTTGACTCGGTCTTGTCCACAGGGTGTCCATCCAGTGTTGTCCGCAAACCCTTGGGCATGCATGCATCCGGAATTTCGGGAGCGTCGTCGTCGTAAGCCTCCGTAAGCTGTTTCACATAATTTTCCCTTGCTTGGTTCACACCAAATCCTAGCCACGTTGCCGTAAACACCTTGTACTCGCGGGGTTCTCCGCCGAGGGCTCTTAGTCGGACAAGTTTCAGGTCGTTGGCGTGTTTCTCTGCCTCGGTAGCATTGGGCGCAAATGCAATCTGCGCAGAGGCGCCACCCATGTCCAGGAAGCCGTACGTATGATGGCCTTTGCCGTGCTTGTGCTTGTCAGGGTGGTCGAAGCCACCTAGAAGGTAGTTCGAGGCCAACCATCCGTACAGTCCCTCGGTCTCTCCAGGTATGACCTGTACATGCGCTCCGCAGTCTGGGAGGTAGAATTCGGTGTTTTGTTGTAGGTAATGGCAGATCTCGTTCGTTAAGGCGCTTTGTTGGGCCGGTTTCAGAAGCCGCATGCCTGCCGTAGCCATGAGGAACACCGGCGTATCCTTGTGGTTCTCTTTCGGTACGTTTTCGAGCGCATGGTCGATCAATTTTTGTAGGTGGTCCGGGCCGATCTCTTCAGGATTGTCGGCAAATGATGAAACTCCCGGGCGAGTCTTCAGAGTCCAGTGCTTCTTTGTCTTGATTTCCGGTAGGCTCTGTAAATCGTCCTTCGAGGCACCATGGCGGGCGCTGGCAGGGTCCTTCCACTTGTAGATATGGAGCCGTGTTCCCGAGGAACCGGCATCCAAGATGACGCCATATCGAGCTGGTCCTTGTCAGTCTCTGTCATCAAGAGAGGGATATCGATAGGGGTTGGAGACTGACATTTTTTGCCCATCGGGACAGTCCAATAGATCACACACGAAGGCGGCTTTCAGATGTGTCCTTGAGGCATTGACATTCGCTCGTTTCGCGTGATTGTGAGTCCAGGAAGTGATCTGGAGTACAGGATAATCGGTAAATTGAGGGCAGGGTTGTTTCCGACGTCACAGCTTCACGATATCGAAGGCGACCAGGGTCAGGAGATTGCGACGTTCGTCAGAGTCGCGATGGCGCCTGTTGCTGCTGTTAGTAGCAAGAGAATGAATCCGCGATTCAAAAGAGGATTAAAATAAAGTACAGGTATGTTTACTCGAATACAGAAGAAGCAGAAGAAGTGGTTGTTTTAGCGAGAGACGGGTAATCGTGGTTGTTGTTATCGACAGGAAGAAGGAGGAAAAGGAGATAAGGAGCGGGCGAAACTTGTCCAGGGGAGGGAAAGATCAAGGTTGCGATTGAGACCTTCTGGCCGCTGACGCGGAAGGTGCGATTTCTTCCACACTCTGTGATTGGGCCACTGCGACCACGCTAACCAACGGCGCAGTCCCGGCAACAGGGGGCGTTCAACTTCGCGAGACGCTACTGCCGCTTTGGGACAGGTGTCATTGGTAAATGCATGCCATGTTCGTGATTTCTTCGACGAAAGCGTTCTGTCGCAGAAATAATACCAACGTCGATCATAGCATTTCTGCTTGGAACCGTCGCGGAATGCACTGTGTAAACCAAACTGTACAGGGTATTTGCAGTTGAAAGCGGTGATTCTTCGTCATACGTACCCTTTTCACGTGTTGAATCGAAGCTGGACGACGTCGTCACTGGCAACTCACCCCACTCTCGTATTCTCAGCTGCATGCAGGAAGGTCTCGTCCTTTCAAAATAGCAACAAGATCTCGAGATATCAGCCAAGAGCTGGCATCATCTGATATCCATTGGTTTTATCTTTGTTGTACCTCTGCCTCTCGTATCTCAACTTCCACAGCTCGCCTTGAAAAGGGCCGCTTTCGAAGACGGTAGCGGGTGACTTTGAGCATGGAACTCATGTGAGTAAGGTAGCCAGCCACACAAGAAGCTGAAGTCCATGATCTGTGATAAGCCCGCAGTGATAAGCATGTCGTACACCTTCGCGTACCGCGGATCATCCCGTCAGTTTGACCGTATCGCTCAAACACTGCACGAGCACCCGGTTCGCACTCCTGGAAGCTTGTATCCCCTTCTGAACCAGTTCTGTGTACCATTGCGCATCCGACCCCTCCAAATTGCCTTTAAACCACAGATTCGTGACCTCATCCCGGGTGGGCAGATACGCCACGCAGCAAGCAGCCATTATCTTGCCATGCTCGGAGGGAACAGGGTCCATCACCACCGACTCTGCGCCAGCTTCATCCACCACCAGCGCTGAAACTCCTCCTGCAACCGTATCGACGCAGTCGATGCCCGCATCGGCGAGTGCTGCCGAGGCGACCGTGACACAACCGCTTAGCACGTTCATTATGTCCCACGTCTCATCTCCGGTGCCAGCTGCTTCCCCACGGTCCTGGTCGCCCTCGATGATGGACACGACAATGTCGACGCCGCTCTTGGGCCACCTGTCTGCGATGATGGCGCCACGGAGAGCTGTCTCGAGGTGCACGCTGAGATCTCTCTCCGACGAGTCCCGTATGTAGCCGCGCCGTTGCTTAGTAGCAAATGAGGCATACTTGACGTGGGCTGAGAGGATGATGTGTGGTGAGAAAGGGGCCGACTTGGGAAGAGAGCGGGGTCCATGAACGCTGCAACTGAGTTTCAAGCCGGATACGCCAGACTTGAAGGTTGTCTCAATCTCCAAGTATGCTGATCCAGATGCCGAGGGTGTAACTCCGGTCTTGAGGTCTGGTAGACAGTCAGTACGCGAACATCTCGCATAATGTGTTAAAGGAGGTCAAACTCACAGAGCTTGCGAAGGGCATCCGAAGGTCTCGACCTTATCAATCTCGAGGCTTTCTGTTCCTCGACCCCATCTTCCAAGTAGACTGGCGGTATAGTAGCCGCAGCAGGGCCGTTTATCCGTCTCCTGTCCGTCATGATCGTGTTGATGTGTGAGATGTGAAGATGCCTTTTGTTCGGTCAAGTATGAAGGAGGTCGAGTAAATCTCAGGCAACCAAAAAACAGCGAATCCAAGCTTGATTTCTGATTCCTTGAATTGGCCAAATAACTGTCCTGACGATGAAGAGGTAATCTTGTTGTCTGTCGATATTCAAAGTCTCATGAAGCAGACATGGGGTTTCTGAAAGTTTGCTGCATAGGCCGCACCAGCCACTTGCGGAAAGAGTCAAGCCACAGAATGACCCACACCTGGCCGCCCACCAAAGAAAACTGCAGCGCTCGGGCCACCCCGCGCGACTAGAAAGGAAAAATTACGCTCGAATTTGGACTTCAATCCTCCAACTCTTTCACCACACAAGCCCTCGATGGTCCTAACTCAACAGCTCGTCCTGCTCCGGCGGGGGATCTGTCACTGGCTGGTCCAGGACTGAAGTGATGTGCTCCATCACGTCTTGCTCAATTTAGCTGCTTCAACCTCGGCCGGCCGGCGAGCATCCTCTCCGCCGAACTCACGAGCGTTGAGCATGGGACCTCGTCGCTTCGCATCTGCGCCTGATGCTAACCCAGCATTCAGCTTGACATTCTTCTGGTAAGACTCCTCTGCCCTGCACCCCAGCAGCCAATCCCCAGCACACACACGGCCTTCGGGCTTGCGTGATGATATCCATACCACAGTTCCCGCGACTCCTGAGCGAACGAACAACATGCACTACCATCTGACTTTCCCTTGATCAAACATCTCTTCTTGGACGAATCGAACTTGGATCTCAGTGCTGACCAAACGTTCAGGAGCTCCAGACATCCATTATGGATTCGTTGTACTCGACGTTGGCTCTCAGCTTCTCCCCGGTGATGGTAAGAATCGCCCTCTCCCTCCTTAGCCACACCCCATGTTATGATGAGAACTTCAAAATTCAGTTCTGCTTCTGAAATAGAATGAAGATACCCCATACCAAAAAACACTCTGAACATCAAACCCACACTTGCCTCCGTCTACCTCGTCCATTACGATCTCTTGAGAGCGATCTCTAACAGACAACAGATATAGTACCACAACGTTATCTCCTCACGGCTTCGAACATGTACGACACCAGCATCATCAGTAGGGTAAGCGACCATCTCTTTCCCACAGCACATGCGCACGGAGGGAACCCGACAACGTATATGATGACAATAGTCTATCCATTCAACGATATGTGCGAGCCAAGCCATCCATCCGCGCTCTAGTGGTCCTCCTTCGGGGGGTGCTGCGAGGACGAGTTGTGATGTTATCCTAATTAGATGTCATTTGGCTCCAGTTGTCTGGGCCCGTCCATGCCGTTATGGGGTGGGCGCGCGCCCGGGCCGGCTCGTATGGCTGAGTTAAACGGCTTATCTGATCGTTTGGTTCCCTCACGGACGTGTTTTGCCCTGCTAGACACATGGTTGTGGACGTCAGTTGCTGACCAGCTGTATCTAGTTCGCCAACACTCGTCATGAGCATTGTAGATCTGATATCGTGTCTCCTTGAGGCCATTCCATATGCATAATAAACAATATGATATTCCATAAACTGTTCTGATCCCATTCCTCGTTCACTGTGCAATGTCCACATCCAACAATAAGAACAACGAAACGAATCCCCGTCCATCTCCTCCCATCCCCAATCCCCTCGAGATCCATGCTCAGGGGACGTAAATCCGACTAAAACTAGCCACCTCCCTCCGGCAGCAAACGCACTTATCAAAGTTGTTCATCGCCAGACTAACCCGACAGTCATCACACAGACTCAAGCACCGACAAGGCCAAACAATAATCGTCCTCGGCGCGCTCTGGCACACCACGCACTGCGGGCCGCCGGGGCCCATCCCGCTCGCTCCCGTCGCCCAGCTCCCCTCCTCTACCCTGTCCCCACCACCACCCGCTGATGCGACAGCGGCAGCATCGTGGCGGCGGGAGAGGATAATCTTCTCCAGCGTGTCCGCCTCCTCGGCGGGCGTCATGCGGTCCAGCTCCTCCGTCTGGAGGTGCAGTAGCCTCGGAGGTAAGAGGACGCGGGCGCGCTCGCGCGCCTGGAGGCGGCGGTAGTTGGAGCGGGTTAGGGCGCGGTCCGTGGTCAGGTGGGAAGAGAGGTAGCGCGCTAGCTCGGAGTCCTCTGGGGTGGAGGGGTTGAGGAGCTTGGCTAGTTCGTGCGGGGGGAGGGGTGTGTCTACCAGCGGGGTGGATTCGCGCTCGAAGGGTCGCGGGAGGGAGGACAAGGTGGGATCCGCGGGGGCGGGTGTGCTTTCTTGAGAGGCGGCTGCGGCGACGGCGAAGGGGTTGGTTGAGCGGGTTGAGCGGAAGGTTTGCTGCGTGGGGGTCCGTTGTCCTTCGGCCAGGGGTTCGGTGATGTTATTGTTGGAAGAGGAGGGGTCGTCGCCTGCTTGAGAGGCCGAGTCGCTCTCGGTGATGATGCTGGTGGCGTCCCAGTCCGGATCGTCCCAGCCGGGAGGTGGCTTGTACTCATTGCTCCCGTCGACAGTGCCCCACCAGCCACCTTTCTTGAACCAGTGGTAAAGCATACCATCGAGGTCCTCGTCTTCGCATTGCCGGTTATTAGTTTGGACCCAGCGACGGACTTCGGCTTCCACGTCTACATTAAGGTCGCGGCGGATCATGAGCCGGCCGGTATTAGCGGCCGCCTCCTCGTCCGGTGTCAGGCCGGGGAAGTCCGGTTGCCTCGGCACTGGCGGTACCGGGTCAGCGCGCTGTTCATGTTTCTTGCCTCCTCGTGCTATAGGACGGGTTGCCATCCACCGTAGCCACCTGGGTGGGTTGCGCACGCCCATGTATATGAGGACGCGGGTGATGGCTATGGCCCAGGCTGTCATGATGAGCTTGTTGATGTGCATTCCGTATTCGATCGCCATCATCCACCTGTTGTTCCGCTCCATGGCACCAATGCCGACGCGAACTCTTGGGGCGGCGCCCTTGGCGTCCTTGCTCAGCCTTTGAGCTGCCTTCTCTCGCGCATAGCCGCTGCTGGCGCTAGATTGCCCGGCCTTGACGGGGACCAACCCTATTGTCCCGATCTCATACTCTCCATCTGCTCCTGTGCCGGTCAGAGCTTGTGTCCGTACCAGCTGCTCCACCTCGCGGAAGCGTGCGTCCTCCAGCCAGGTGTGTCGCTTCAGGTTGACGCGCCTGTCCTCGTTCAGATACACTGCCTCGCTAGCCATGCTGATGGCGGCGAATCCCGTCCTCAGCAGTGCAGTGTAGAAGTCCATATCCATGCGCACCCTGATGCTGTCAGACAGCTGAGCATTTGCCTGCATATTCGCGTGCGCGATCGTCAAGCGCTCCCGGAACGTAAGCGGGCGATCCTCCCCAGTAATATCTGGGGTTGACGAGGCGACGAGGAGCAACGCCAAGCAGTAGATGACAAAACAGGCAACCACACCGCCGAAGATGAGCAAATGCGGAATGAAGCCGATGATACACACGGTCGGATACCGCAGGAGGCTCTGCGCCTTCGGGTCATCGATGGAGAAGTTGAAGATGGCCCAGATGATGCTGCCCATGAAGAGAATGGCGTTCAAGCCGGTCCTCAGGAGGCGATCCTTGGCTTGCATGTTGAAGATCCCGGACAGGTGGCTCACCACATGACCCATGGTGGATAGGAACGCCACGAGAAGCACCTCCGGAGGCGTGTTGACCCGCCTCATGATCATTTTCCTGGTGATGGCGATATTGTTGCCCGCTGTAGTTGGGGCGTTGACGGAGGCGTTCGAAAACAGACCCCAGCCGAGCTGATTGCTAATCGCTGCTTCGGCTTCAGAAAAGGCCAGGGAGTGTTCGAAGAGAGTCATCCCGGTTTCGGCAGACACAGGCTTCCCCTGGACGACGCAGGATATGGTCTCGATGAAGTTGCTCATGCAAAAGGTGCCAAACAGTGGCCATAGACGCGATAGGGATCCCCGGAGGTTGGCCGCTGTCGGCTCGTCCTCACGCGCGATCATATGCACTGACATACAGGACTGTTCATCCGTAGCACCGAGGAGAAGAGCCGAGCTGAGGCCGTGGAGGAAGCTGTCGGGTTGCGTAAACAGAAGGTCCGAACTCTTGCTCGAGTTACCCCACCGCAGCTCTGCAAAGTCGGGAGATGTCTGGCATTGTATCGACTCTAGCAGACTCCGAGCTTGTATAACCAGTAGGATGATGGGTACCAGGCGCATGGCAAGTCGAGCAGGCCACGATAGAGGGAACCTCCGGCGCGGAGCAGCGAATATGAGTGTCCGATTGAGGATGATGGCCAGCCCAAAACAGCACAACGCCCACTTGCTCGTCGCATAGCTGAAGACGCTCCCTATTCCCCTCGCGCCCTCCATCGAGAATCTCGTCATGAATGCGCCCGGATCTTGTTCGGCGCCGATGGCGGGGATAGCGGCGGCCGTTGCTGCTGTCGTCTGCGCCATCGCGGCGGCACCGGTGGCGAAGAGGCCGGCGTCGGTCGACTCGGGTATGATGCGCTGGCCAAAGCCGTCGATGGCATCGGGAAAGGAGATGTAGGAGCCTCCGATCCTTCCCAGCTTCAACACCATGCGGGGGCCGGCAAGGACTAGGTCCTCTATGGATGGCGTGAGCTTCGAGATGTTGACGGCGTATCCGAGACGCTGGGCGGTCCAGAGCGTGAAGTTGTTCCACATCGTAGCATTGTTGAAGGCGGCGGCGGCGGCAGTCGGTTGGGCGGCGTACATAGCCGCCATCGTCTCGCCCATGGTTTCCACCATGGCCAGTCGAAGTCTGGCGCCGGATGGGGCGGTCGTGATACTGGCTGGTTGACCAGGAGGAATGCGCCTCTTAGAGCGGTTGATTCATAGTGCGAACAGGTGAAGGTCTGTTGTGTCTTATCCCAACAGATCAAGGACGCCGTAGCTCTTCCACCACGATCAGAAACAAAAGAAGCGTAGATGTTTTGTTGTTTGGTGTTATCGGATGGATGGTGAAGGTGATAAGGTCGGACTGATGCAGTGGTCCGCCGCGGCACGTCAGAGGTGGGGCAGTAGATCGGTCCAGCTTTACCGAGCAGCTGGGACATAAACATACTGTACGAGCACTGTAGAGACAAGACCTGTTGGCGGAAGATACAGCCTAGAAATCTGAGCTCTGAGACCTCCAAGCACCCGAAGCACAGTTATTCTTTGCAATTGCGATAACTGTGCCTCAACTTGAACTTCAACTTCGCAGTGCGACATTTGGACTTCCTCGCCATTTTCAACCACAACGCGTGTCTGATTCTGCAATTCCTCAATATCACATCTGACAGAACGAAGACCAACAGTTTATCTGCGAACCCGACAAAATGGCCTCAGGAGCGCCCATCTCCACGTACGTGTCATTGCACTCCGACACGTACCGGAGTCTGCCCACCTAGCCTCTCTCCTTAACCAGGTCAAGTTCATATTAACTAACCCTTTATTGCCCCCCATGTGTAGCGTCTACGTGCGGAACCTAGAAGAACGTGTCAAGCCCGAGGTACTCAAGGAGACTCTCATGGCCATCTTCTCGGAGTACGGCAACGTCATCGACATAGTGGCCAAAACCAATCTCAAGGCCAAGGGACAGGCCTTTATCGTCTTCGACAAGCCCGAGGCCGCCCAGGCCGCCATCGACGATGTACAAGGGTTTGAAGTGTTTGAGAAGCCCATGCAGCTCGCCCTCGCCCGCACGAGGAGTGATGCCACGGTAGCGAGGACTGGCGACGAGGAGGAGCTGGAGAAGCATAAGAGGCATCGCATGGCCGAGAAGGGTACGTCTCCCGATCCGTCTCCCGATTCGTCTCCCGATCACTCTACTATTACTGACGTCTTCGACCCACAGACAAGAAACGCGCCCTACAAACAGCAGAAGAGCAAAAGCGCAAGCGCCCCGGTGCCGCACCCCCCCCAGACGCCGCCGCCGCCCGCCCAGCCAAGACGGCTCGCGGCGCAGGTCTCAAGGCTACGGGCCCTGCTCCTGCCGCCGTGGTGCCCGACGAGTATCTCCCGCCCAACCGTATCCTGTTCGTGCAGAACCTGCCCGACGACTTCGACGTCGAGGCACTCACGGCCATCTTCGGACGCTTCGAGGGCTTCCGCGAGGTGCGTCTCGTGCCGGGCCGCAAGGGGATCGCTTTCGTCGAGTACGATGCTGAGGCTGGCGCCATCACCGCCAAGGAGAATACGGCGGGTATGGCGCTCAAGGGTGGGGAGAAGAACATGAAGGTTACGTACCAGAGGCAGTAGGCATAGAGGGGGGTGGTTGTTAAAACTGAAAAGGTCTTTGGTAGGTACGGCAGGCTTAAGTGAAAAGTACAGAAACAGACCTCTTGACCAGGCCACAGATGATAGATACCCATGCGGGAGAACAACCGATGATTAACTCCAATAACAACATGTGCGCGAGCCATCAGTCCATCGCCGTTGTCGTGAGGGGCCCGATGGTACAGTCATGAGGCACCTCCTAGAAAATGACGTCCTCGTCTTCCTCGGCAGCTAACAGATTGGTTGGCCCGTTGTCCTCTGGTGCTTGATTCTCTTGGTTCGCCGCGGCATCCTCCCTTTTCTTCTTCATCTCCGCGTCTGAAGCGGCGTTGTCCTTCTGCTTCTTATTTGCGACCTGGGACGCATATTAGCAAGCAATACGGTCAATGGTTTGTGGAACTGGCAAACATGCCTTCTTTAGCCTGTAGAACTCCTCTCTGTCAAGCTCGTCAAGTTCGGAGTTGATGTCTGTTCGAATTATCAGTAACTGTCAATGCACATATGTAGAGAGTATCTTACACTTTATCGTGTTCTCCGTCCGCGGGATGATGACATGCTCACTTCAACTGGTTAGCTCAGTCCCAATTGGTCGCCCAACAATCGCACTCACATAGCGTTAACTCTCCGATTCACAACCTTGATAACCTCGTCCAGAATCACAAACGCAGTCTGCAAACTCGCCAGCTCAACCAGCGCTTCGACAGCCCTGGCATACGTCTCGCGACACTTCTGCACCTGCTGGCCGCCCTTGCCCAGACCCGTCATGGCGAAGTCGTTGTTCCCCTCCGTCAGGTAGCTCTCGAAAGCCGGCAGTAAGACACCAGACACGTTCTCTTGCTTGGCACGGATGCGGAACCGGGCCGACCGCGCGGATTCTTGGACTTGGTAGTTTATGTCGCCGCCCACGGCGTAGGTCACCTCGGCGAGGGAGAAGGCGGCGATGGACATGACGCGGCCCATCTTGCGCTTGGCTTCGTCGATTCGTTTTGTGATGTCGCGGAAGCGCCTTGGGAGACGGAAGGTTAGCTGAGGACGGACGGGGAACGGGGAGGTGGAGGTGGAGGCCAGTACTTGGTGAGTGCTTCGCTCTTCCGCTTTAGCAGACTGTGTCCTGTCTCTGCGCCCTTGAGCTTTGCCTTCATGATGGCTAGGGATTGCCGGGTGGCGAAGACTGCCTCGCGATCCTAGAAGAGCACC
The DNA here is from genome assembly GCA_009194965.1 of Coniochaeta sp. 2T2.1. Taxonomy (NCBI): domain Eukaryota; kingdom Fungi; phylum Ascomycota; class Sordariomycetes; order Coniochaetales; family Coniochaetaceae; genus Coniochaeta; species Coniochaeta sp. 2T2.1. The sequence goes on along the minus strand of VSMA01000019.1, from coordinate 797,804 downwards.
TTTAGCTTTCGACTACTTTGACGACATCATGGTCGTAGTTGGACAGGCGCAGAGCTTACCCCGGCGCCAGACATTGTGGGTGAAAGTTAGGGATGTGTGGAGGTGTGAGGTAGATTCGTCTTATGTAGGTAAGGTAAGGACGGGAAGCGGGAAAGAGTCGTGCGAACGTCTGATGTGGTTTGAGGATATCGTGGAAGTACAGATGATGCTGCAACTCCAAGCTTCCCCAGCTTGACGCTCACGACGTCCAACTGATAGCGCTCATTGGGTGGATCCAACCGGACAGTGTTCTCCACACAAGCTTATCCTAAAGTGCGACTCGAAGATACATAGCGGCATTACATCATTACGCTTATGCATACAGCCTCTCCAGAGGGATTTAGTACCCTGAAGTATATTCTCCACTTCTCATCCATGAATAGCAGAAAAATAAGTCCGCCTTCCACAACAACCACCAGTGCATCAGCCTCGACGTCGTGTCGCGAGAGTTGTCCCGCCAATACCGACTGGACCAGACAACCATGGTGTGACCAGTCCTTCCTTTTCCAAACATCTTCTCTTATTATCGTCCGGGACCACGTCGCCTTTCCACCGATCTGCGACACGCGATAGCTCCTTCGATGGCTCCGACCACCAGGTCTGGCCGCCAGCCAGACCTCCACCTTGTCGTACGTCACCTACCTTTGCGATACCGAGAACGACATATACTGATCAAACGATAGACCGAGGAGGACTTCCTCTACGAACAGGACATAGTGCGCGACCCCGGCAGCACCAAGCCATGGCTAGCCTACATCGGCGCCAAACTACAACATGGCACCGTCCAAGAACAAGCCTTCGTCATGGAGCGGGCATGTCTGCTGCTTCCCCGATCTTACAAGCTATGGAAGATGGTGCGTTACCAGTCACTCACCGCCTTGCCTCAACCTTTAATGTGGCTTTGTCTCGCTAACCGTAAGATAAAACAGTACCTCCGCTTCCGAGTAAAACACGTTTCCAAGCTCAACGCCGCCATTTTTGCCGCCGAGTACCGCAAGGTCAACGCCCTCTTCGAGCGCGCCCTCATCCTGCTCAACAAGATGCCGCGCATATGGGAGATGTACCTCAAGTTCCTCATGCAACAGCCGATAGTCACCGCTACGCGCCGCACCTTCGATCGCGCTCTGCGCGCCCTTGCCATCACACAGCACAACAGGATATGGGCCATCTATGTGCCCTTCGCCAACTCTGCCGGAGGAGATACGGCTGTCAAGATATGGCGGCGGTACATGCAGGTCCACCCCGAGGATGCAGAGGACTTTATCGAGTTGCTCGTGCAGGTCGGGGATTACACCGAGGCGGTGCACAAGTATATCGATATTCTGAACAACCCGAGGTTCAGGAGTAAGAACGGCAAGGGACACTACGAGCTTTGGAGCGAGATGGTCGATTTGATGGTCGAACATGCGACACAGGTGCAGACGGGCCACGAGACAGGTATCGATGTCGAGCGCATCATCCGGAGCGGAATCGAGCGATTTGCGGATCAGAGGGGGAAGTTGTGGTGCGGTCTGGCAACATACTGGATCCGCAAGGGCAGCTTTGAGAGGGCAAGAGATGTGTATGAGGAGGGCATCACAACGGTCATGACGGTGCGCGACTTCACGCTCGTCTTTGACTCCTATGCCGAATTCGAAGAGTCTATCATCGGTGCGCTGATGGAGCTGGCGTCGACGCGGGCTGAGAAGGGTGTCGTGGACGAGTCGGCCGATTTCGACCTCGACATCCGCATGATGCGCTTTGAGCAGCTAATGGACCGGCGGCCCTTCCTTCTCAACGACGTGCTACTACGGCAGAATCCGAACAACGTCAACGAGTGGGAGAAGCGGGTGGCGTTATGGGGAAACAACAAGCATGAAGTGGTTAAGACATATACCGATGCCATTGCGGCGGTCCAACCGAAGAAGGCCGTCGGCGCATTCCACCAGCTATGGGCAAACTACGCAAAATTCTACGAAGCCGGGGGCGACATACGGACAGCTCGGATCATCGTGGAGAAGGCCGTCAAGGTCCCCTTCAAGTCTGTCAACGAGCTGGCAGACATGTGGATAGAATGGGCCGAGATGGAGCTGCGCAACGACAACTTCGAAGAAGCAGTCAGGATCATGGCCAAGGCCGTACAAGCCCCCAAGCGGTCAACAGTGGACTACTTCGACGAGACCCTGTCTCCGCAACAACGCGTCCACAAGTCCTGGAAGCTCTGGTCGTTCTATGTCGACCTAGTCGAGTCCGTCAGTTCCCTCGAAGAGACCAAGAAGGTCTACGAGCGCATCTTCGAACTCCGCATCGCCACCCCGCAAACGGTGGTGAACTACGCCAACCTCCTGGAAGAACACAAGTACTACGAAGAATCCTTCAAAATCTACGAGCGCGGCCTCGACCTCTTCTCCTACCCCGTCGCCTTCGAGCTCTGGAACCTGTACCTCACCAAAGCCGTCGACCGCAAGCTCGGCATCGAGCGCCTTCGCGACCTCTTCGAGCAAGCGGTCGAGGACTGCCCGCCCAAGTTCGCCAAGATCCTCTACCTCATGTACGGCAACCTCGAGGAGGAGCGCGGCCTGGCCCGGCACGCGATGCGCATCTACGAGCGCGCCACGCGGGCCGTCTCGGACGAGGACCGGGCCGAGATGTTCAACTTCTACATCACCAAGTCGGCCTCCAACTTCGGCCTGCCGTCGACGCGCAACATCTACGAGCGCGCGATCGAGATGCTGCCCGACAACGAGGCGCGGGACATGTGCCTCAAGTTCGCGGACATGGAGAAGCGGCTGGGCGAGATCGACCGGGCGCGCGCCATCTACGGGCACGCGTCGCAGTTCTGCGACCCGCGCACGAACCCCGGGTTCTGGGCCAAGTGGGAGCAGTTCGAGGTCCAGCACGGGAACGAGGACACGTACAAGGAGATGCTGCGCGTCAAGAGGAGCGTGCAGGCGCAGTACAACACGGACGTCAACTTTATCGCCTCGCAGGCGCTGGCTAGGGCCCAGGCGCGCCGGGCGATCGAGGGACAGGAGGGTGGTGAGGGTGGGGGAGGAGAGATGGACGACGAGGTTGCGGACGCCATGGCCAAGCTGGAGCGGCAGGCCAGGGCCCCGATCGGGTTCGTCGCTGCTACTGATGGCGGGGTTGTGGGTGGTACCGGTGCGGATGGGAAGGGGGTGCCCGGCCGGCCGGTGGAGGTGAGGAATGCGGACGAGATTGAGATTGATGATATGGATGAATGATAGGTCTCTTTGCTTCGGTTTGAGAGGGAGATGGGGAGAAGGGGGGTGTACATAGTTTGATATAGGGCTTTGCTGCGGTCTGCGGAAGCGTTGGGTGGTTTTATTGTTCGTTAAGTTTTCATTTGTCGTTCTTGGGTCTAGGGGATTCTGAGGAAATGGTTCAGGAGGAGGGACGGGTATCTTGCATTGAATAGGTAGCCTAGGGGTTTACGGTACAATCGAGGCATTTCCTCAATATTTTGCACGGGAAGTGAAACCGATATACGAGAGAATCTTTTCTTTTTCCCTCGGGAAAAGCAGGGATATCAAATATCAAATTCAGTTTCTTAGGTATCATCTTACAAAGTGTCGGTCCTTAGGTATAGGTATAGTAGCGCATCGTGAGAGAAGTTCGTTCATGGGAGAAAGAGAATAAGAGAAGCAAAAGCCCGGGGCGCGCAGAAAAGGTCATGAACTCCATCCGGTTCCTCAAGCATAACGCGACATGTGCAGCGACCCATCATCCAGACTCCAACCGCCCGTCGAAATCCACCGAGACGCCCAAGTGTGTTGTTTGTTTGTTTAGGTCTTCTTCACCCATCCCTTCTCGGCCAGCTTCTCGTGGAACTTGTAGGCGTAGTTATTGTCGACGTGGCCGTCGCGCGAGGCGGGGACGGCGTAGACGGATCCCTTGCGCTTTTGGAAGCGGGAGGGGGGGACTTTGGATGCGTCTGCATGTTTGGTGATGTGGTGGTTAGCAAGATGAACTTGTTTGGAGAGAGGACACGCCATTTCAGCACTATGGGTGGTCGCTGTTGTGGGTGTGGGTGGTCTGATGGTGGTGAAAGCGCCGGTAGATGGATGGGGGTTGATATGGAATGCCTTTTGATGTTTTGAAAGAGAAAGGACAGGGAGAGTGAAGTAAACATACCCCATTCAGCACTCATTCTCCTGTTGCTGGGCGAAGATGACAGAGGGGGGCTGTTGGGGTCCGTCTGCTCCTGGAAGGGCTGCGTGTTGAAGACGGGGGCCTCCTGGGCGGCCGTGGTGTGCTCTGTTGTCTCGGTGCCTTTTAGAGGGGGAGTTACGTGAGCATGCATTACCCCAAATGTGTGCAAGTCTAGTACTCACCTGACATGTTGTCGGTGTTTGATATTGTTGTATGATGGATTGTGTAAGTCTTGTATGTTGAGATAGACTCAATATTGTGCGGTGTTGCAGAAGAGGGGGCGAGAAGAGTCACGATGGTTGCAAGAGTTGTAAGAAGAGGAGAGAGAAGAGGAGAGAGCCAGAACTTCAAACATCGACCAGATGGTTGTTGGATCTTCAGGTTCTTATCTCTTTTTGTGAGCGAGTGAGCAGTCACGATGTGCGATGGGAAGTGAAGGAAGCCAATGGCAGTGTGATTCCCCTCCTTCCACTTACACCTACGAAGTACCAGAGGTCCAACAGTACAAAGAGGGGAGGGAGAGATATCGCATCACACACACTGGCCTGACAAGGAACGCCCCCCGACGTCACTTGGCGGTCTCGTGCGGTTGCCCCTCTTCTTGAGAGGCTCAGACGTTTACGCAACGGGAAGCGATGCAGTGGATGGGAAGCTACGATGATGATGATGGGAGTGTTGCGGGCTTGTGGTAGGCAGGCAACGTCTTATTGGACGTGACGTCATCTGATGATGTTGAGGGGTGATATTTCTTATCTCGCTAATTCAGTTGCATTGGAGATCTGATGCTTTGCTCTACCACAGTAATTGTTTTTGATAGGGACGTACAGTGATCTGCTGTGATATGTTCTGATATTCCATATGATGAGAGCATGCAGGCATGCAACAGAAAGGGAACCCTGTTGGACACAAAGAGCCCGCTTGCTTGCAGCTAAAGTTCTCGACTTAGACCCGACTCTGTGGGTCTATTAAGTCGGACGGAGTGAGATCAAGTGAGATGCCTATACTGTGGGGAGAACATTGAAAAGGCCATCTCGTCTATACTTTCCATGCCTGTAATGGTATGGTAATCGTCAGGGACATCTCAGCATCTCTGGGAGTTCTGTTTCTAAACCCAGCACATCCGACGTGCTTCCCTGTAAGAAGTCCGAAGACGCCCTATCTCCATAGGTCCCTTTCTCTCCCTGTCTACCGCGCGGAGCGGTCTCGCCGCAACATCATGGGGTCGTCTAGGCATTGAGGCTGTGACGAGCTCCGAAGACTTGGCCTATCAGATTGATCGTCTAAGTCCGGCTTCCCGGACTCCTTCCGAACCCCTACCCCTAGCTCCACGGCTGCCATCGGAATGACAAACTCTCGATATACTCGCCGGTCCCTGGGATATGGATATCTCTGTCAAAAAGAGGCTGTGAAAGCTCGTTTTCTCGCTCAGTCCCACACGACGTGGACCTCGATGGCAGTGTTGCGGCCGCTTCATTCGGTCTTGAGCTCTGTCCGGCGCGGTAGGTAAATACCGCACGTCGGATTACCGGAAGAGGTATCGCGAGACCCGTAGCTCGAAGCTTCGGTCCATCGCGAACACGACAGCCTGAGGCCTCCTCTATCGTCGGGAGAGAAAATACATCGGCGCAGGAAATAAACTGGAGCCAGAGTTGGAAGGTCTTGGTCGGGGAGTTCGTGAACATGGAAGATGTCCCGAGAAAGTGGATGCACATCTTGTAGAAGTTGTTACGGACGGGATGGCCACTTTGGAAAGGCTCCAGGGATAAACCGACGGAGCACCCTGCAGCGGGGGAGAAAACGTAACCCATGATCATCATTAAAGGAGTGTAAGTGTGCTCTCCAGTAAAGCCCAGAGCCAGCCCCAAGCCCTCTGAGACGCACTGCGAACTATATACAGCAAGTATGGCAATCATGAACCTCTATCCTGGGCCGGCCACATCTGACTTCCTGCAGAAATCGGCGGTATCTCTATATACTTCCCAACTAGTGAAAAGGGGCAGCAAGCTCAGTCCTCTTCCTCCTCGTCCTCCTCCTCCTCTTCCACAGCCTGTCTCTTGTGGAACTTCTTCAGGTCCAACTCGGCGCGCTTGACAGCCATCGCCAGAGCCCGTCTAGCAGCTGCAGGCGTGGTCGTGTTCGCCATCTGCACGGGCACCACACCACCGAACGGTCCAGCCCTGGCCGCATTCTGGCAGCGCACGAGACAGACGTTGTCCTGGCCGGCCACGGTACCGGTGCAGGTCTGACCGGCGGGAATGGCCGCGGTGAGCGGGAAGTCGGTGGCAGCTCCTTGCTGTTTTCTTGTCAGTGACCGTTCAAGCATTTAGTCAGGAGACAAAAAGACATACCCTATTCCGACTATTCTGCCCCGGCGCCTGCTGCGTAACAGTGATATCCTTCCACGTCGCCGCCGTACCGTCGGCGTTGATCATGCAGCTGTACGGGCCGCCGCCGTCGGCGTTGACCTGGTGCAGCGTCATCTGGACCTCGCCGCCCTGCGAGACCTGCGGCAGCTCGGTGCCCGTCTCGGCCATGATGGCCTTGGTGCCGGCCTCGAGGTCGTTGGCGCCCCCGCCGACGGTCTCGCCGACGGTGGCGGCCGCCGCGCCGCGGAAGCGCGTGCTGTCCTGCTGGAAGGGGTTGCGGCGCGTGCCGTCGCGCGGGGTGGAGGTGTCGACGCCCAGGGCCATGCCCGTGCCGCCGGCATCGCCGGTCGCGGCGATGATGGCGCCGTGGGAGGCGACGAGGGGGGCGAAGGCCAGGAGAGCAAGGGGGAGGAGGGACTTGAGGGACATTTTGAGGTTGGGGTTGGTATTTATTAGGATGGTGGGGAATTAGACCTGTCCGGCAGGAGATAGTTTGATACGAGAAAGGAGGAGAGAAGAGAAGGAGATAGAGGCTCTTGTGTGGTGACTGATGGTGTTGGTGATGATAATGGGAGAAGATGTCCTGATGGTGGAAGGGCCAGCTCATTATATAGATGCCTTGATGATGCTCCCCGAGTTCACATCATGAAGAACGCCAGGCTCAAGCTTGACTGCCGCCGGTCTTGTGACCAGCCTCGAGTCTCACGCTGAACTTCCTAACAGCCAAGGTCGCTGCGTTTGGGGGTCTCATCGCGACCCCGAGCACAATCGCACAGCCGTGATGGATTCATCCCATCTCGTCGTTTCGCGCAGGGCCGTGTCTGCTCTGCTCAAGCGCCGTATGACATCGCCAAGCATAAACAGGCGAGCCAGTCGCAACCTCTCCATGGACACTGGTAGCGAAGCGGTATGACAGTTCCACGGCCGAGTGCTGTGTTTCTTCAGGCCAAACAACTGCGCCTCAGGATCTCCGGCCAGCATCAAGAGCCCCTGGGTGAGATCACGAGCATCGAGAGATCCCGAGCACATCATGCAGATCGAGGGTAGGAGTCGCTTCTCGTGGATATTTCCCATTTGGGCTCCCAAAGCCTGTGAAACACAATAGTCCGAGAGGATCTACGGTAGGGTATTGCCTCCGGCCTATTGGAAACAGACCAATGAGAGAGCTCATCTGGGGCAATCGCGTACATGAGGTGAAGGTCCAGGAGGCTGAGTCGCACAGACAGGGCTCAAGTAGTCAGGGAGCTTCATCCCCGACCTTGTCGGAGATCGTTAAGCATAGAAGCTAAGCTTAACTTGTTGAAAAGAGAGATCCCCCAGTGTCGGACATTTCACAGGGGTCCTGGCTCCGGCATCAACCGTGAGCTCTCCAGGGTCAGGGAGTTCTGTTCCCCGGCCGAACAGCCAAACGTAACAACCGTCGTCTGCGCGGTGAGGTGCAACGGCTGGCCAGACTAAGTCGAAGAAGCCATTTGTAATCCTTCAGACATCAGACATCAGACGAAACAGAAACACGACAGAGCTCGGGGACCGACACCGCCACTATTCCATATCTCGGCCCAGCTGCGGAAAGAATGGCGTGAAGCACACAGATCAAGGTCGAGCCTCGACACTTGTCGACTGCAGCGAAGGCGGACCACAACCTAGAAACGTCTAGATCTTGGACAAAGTGAATAGCAGTGACCCAATGAGCAAGAAAAATACTCAATAGGGAGGCTAAACCCGTAAGGCTTTTCGATAATGACAGCTTGCCAGCTCGAGTCATCTGGCTCCGCCATGTCGTCGAGATGCGAGAACTCGTGAGGGGGCAAAGAAAAACTGCCAAGTTTGCCAAGACGTAGGCGATGGGAGATCTTAGGAGCGTCGGGTTATAAGCTCACTGCGACCGGGCTCCTTGTCATTGCGTTATATCACGGGGGGGTCCAAAAGCTTGGTCGGTGGTGTGTTTTGTCAATGAAACCATTTCCAAACAGAGAACTGTGCGAAAACTGTGTCTCACTAGTATAACGCACTGTGCTTTATCGAACGTTACCTAACTTTTGTCTCAAGCTGCCAGTTTCATCTGATATGTTGAAATTCGGAGGATTGAAGTGAACACACCTGTGCCAACAACATAAGGTAAACACACAGACTTATCAATAAACCGATAACCTTAGTGGGCACTCTCGCAAGCTACCTACGAATCGGGCGGCTTACGGAAAATCAATGCATCCCGAGTTTTGACTCACAAGCCTCAACACAGCACCAACCCCGGCATGACACACCGGCCGTGACTCTCATCACATCCCCACCACAGCGAATGCTCGGGAGTATCTGCCGACTCTCCAAGGCCGCTTTCACCCCTTCTCACTCCCTCATGAAACGCAAATTCGGCGCCATCTCTATGGACTCCCACGCCGCCCAGCACGCGGCGGAAGCCGCAGCCTCGCACCGCACCATCGCCCTCACACCCAGGGAAACCCAGCTCAAGAACCTCCTGGTAGACGTCGCCCGGCGCATAGACGCCACCCCAGCAGCAGATGGGAAGACCAAACCCGAACCCACGGTCCTCCGCTGGGCAGGCGGCTGGGTGCGCGACAAGCTCCTCGGCATCGAGAGCCACGACATCGACACGGCCATCAATAACATGACGGGCGAGAACTTCGCCATGCGCATGGCCGAGATGTCCCGTCTCCCCGAGGTGCAGGAGGCGCACAACCTCACCAAGGACGACATCGGCCGCCTGTACACCGTGGCCAAGAACCCGGAGAAGAGCAAGCACCTCGAGACGGCGAGCGTCAAGCTCTGCGGGCTGGACGTGGATTTTGTCAATCTGCGGAAGGAGACGTACACCGACAACAGCCGGAACCCGCAGGTGGAGTTCGGGACGGCCGAAGAGGACGCGCTGAGGAGAGATGCGACGGTGAATGCGCTGTTTTACAATCTCATGACGGAGAAGGTGGAGGATTTTACTGGGGGGTTGAGGGATATGGAGGCTAAGTTGATCAGGACGCCTTTGGACCCCTTTCAAACGTTCACGGATGATCCGTTGCGGGTGTTGAGGCTGATTCGGTTTGCAAGCCGGCTGGAGTTCAGGATTGACGAGGAGGTGGAGGCTATGATGGGCGATGACAGGGTGCTGGATGCGTTGAGGTTGAAAATTAGCCGCGAGAGGGTTGGAATCGAGTTGGAGAAGATGCTGAAGGGTGAAGCATCTCCAAGATGTCAATCATGGCGCGTACGGGCTTGATGCTAACAATTGGACAGGCAACCATCCCTGCGAGTCCCTGCGTCTAATCGACAGGCTAGGCCTCTATCACACAGTCTTCACCGACCCAGCACGGAAAGACATGCCCAGACCGGACATCTCCAACTGGTGCGAAGCGTACGAAGCTCTGGATACACTAGCAGAGAGAAAAACCCCGCGTTCCATCCACGACGTCCTCGTCCGATCCGACGAGGCGGCCTACTTCTCGTGGCAACTGGTCGCTGTGGTGCCGTACGAGCAGCTGCCGGACGAGGAGTCTAAGAAACCCGGCAAACCCCCGATCCCACTGGCTACACAAGCCAGTAGAGGCGGACTGATGTCGCCGACGAAGTTGACGGATGTTATTACCGCCGCGCACAGGCACCGGTCAGCAATCCTGGACTTGAAGAATGCCGTGCGCGACAACGCGCCGTATGTAAGCGAGAGGGAGCGGTTCGGTATGGCCATCCGGGACTGGGACTTCAAGGGCGGTCACTGGCGGCTGCAGGTGCTGTATGCGCTGCTATTCGAGGTCATGGAACTGACAACCCCGCATGCTAGACGGCATAAGAGCGCAGAGGCTGCTCGTGAGGAAGTCTTCACCGAGTGGCAGGGTTTCTTAGATCACCTGGAGAACCTAGAGGTCATGGATGCTCCCGCTATCAAGAGGCTGATTGACGGGACGCAGCTTGCCAAGGCGCTCGGGGTGAAGCCAGGCAGGTGGATGACTGCTGCGCTGGATGTGGTTATGAGGTGGCAGCTGCAGCATAAGGGCGCGACGGACCCGGCTGGAGCGGTTGAGGAGGTCAAGGCGAGGAGGGAGGAGCTGGGCATTCCATAGGCAGGGAAGCCGTGGTCTCCCTTCGAGTCCGAGTCGGGAAGGGCGAGAGAAAGGAGAAGGGGCGGAAGATAGGGGTAGCTTGATGTGGTGCTAGGAGGTCCTATGATACCCAATAGAGAACTTGTCACTATCTCCTCCCATTTAAGCACTCGACCAGATTGTGCGGCGTATTCGTGAAGACATGCATTCTGCGTTGCGTCAAGGGAGAGCTGCATGTCTTGAGCGCACCTTACGGTCGAGACGTTCCAGCGACCAACCCCACTAAATTTTATCCGCACTCACTTTACGAAGAGATCGTAAAGACTCTCCCTCTTCGCTCATTTTATATCGCAATTGCTTGACGGAAATTCTACGTTGTTTCGCGAATGGACAACTGATTCTTAAGTATAGAGACAGGAACGCGAGACCATGATGGCCATGGAAGAGCTGAGACAACGAGCCTCCCAGTTGAGTTCCTCGCTCACGACAGAAGAGAGTTGTACCAAGCTCGCGGAATGTAAGAATGGCATCTGTTTGACAAGAACTATGTCCAACTACTGGTTACTCAGACTAACAGTCGACAGATGTTCCCGCATCGTTTTCATTCTCAGAAATACTCGCCCTTTCCAGCAGCGTTAAGGCAGCCGATGTGAGTGTCCTCGTCTGTTCATTCCAACGTGCTCTTACTCACACAGACATAGGACCCTCGGCCCTCTCTACTTGTCACAGCAGCCTGCCTTCGCTACTTAGACCGGCTAAAGGCCCACGATGATGACTTATCTGTTGCTACTGAGCTCGCAACCTGGGTAGCCAAGTCAATAGCTCCCATCAACACTTCAACCCAACACAACCAAGAAGGGTCCCTACCAGGCTATGGCGGCACACAAGACGACGACCCCTACGACACTGTCACGAAGCACATACTCCCACTGCTCGAGCCAGGCCTAACAGCCCTCACCCTCCTCGCCAACCACTTCCCCAACGACCTCCCCGACCTCCTCAAGGACGACACCCTAATAACCCTCATCTCCGTCTCCGACCTGTCCAACCTCTCAGAATCCTGGTCGACACCAACAACCGTCGACCTAGCCTCAAACCTCCTGACCTCAGCCCTCGCCTCCCTGCCAAACCCCAACTCCGTCGACATCATAGGCCACTACCTAACATCCTACCTCAGACCGCTCTTCTCCGCCTCCCGCCCCTCAACAGTCACCCCCTCGGGCCGGCCCGCCGCCTTTCCCGCCGACGAACTCGACCGTCCCCAAGGCCTACCGGACGACTCCCGCCTGACCAAACCGTGGAAGTACGTCGACCTCCGCGCCATACCCGTGCTGTCCTTCGCCGTCCTCAGAGCGCAGCGCGACACGATCAACTGGCCGCTCTACGTCCCGCCACTATTGGCACTCCTCGACGATTCTCTGACTCGTGTACGGACGAGGGGACTGCAAATCACAACCGACTTCTTGCGCAAACTTCCCGCCAACAAACTGCGAGAGACGGGTCTCGCGCGCGTGTTCGAGGACGCCATCTTCCCGACGCTGGGCTACCTGCCCTCACTCACGCCCGAGGAGGAGAGTTTACTCCTGCTCGACCCGGCGTTTGGCGCTCTGTTGACACTCGCCGAGCAGCTCGCTGCGTCAGAACGTCAAGATCCCCAAACGCCATCAAGTAGTCAAAAAGACACGGCCAGAATACTACTACTAGACAAACTCCTCCGCCACGGCGTATTCACCGCCTACGCGCACTGTCCGGAAAACTCGCGCATCGTGGCGCTGCTCGCGCGCAAGACGGCGAGGATCGTCTCCGCCCTTGGGGTTCGGGCGGTGAAACACCTCAAGGACGTGGTGCCGATGTTAAAGGCCGTCATGACCGACCCGTTCGCGTACGCCAGCGTCGATACACTTGTGGAAGCCGTCGGGGCGTTGGAGGCTGTGGTGATGAACTGCTGGCCTAGGCTGCTACTGCAGGACGGGGGTGGGGGTTGGTTCAACGAGGTACTGGGGATGGTGACGGTTGCGTGGCTGAATGGGGTTGATTACCTGGGTGAAGCGAAGGAGGCGACCGGGAAGGCAAGAAAGGGGAAACTGGGGGACGAGGTGAGGAGGAAGGACGAGGTGGAGAGGAAGAAGAGAGAGGTTGAGAGGGTTAGGGTAGCGTTGAACCAGGTTCTGGATTTGCTACAGGGGATTGCGAGGGATGGTGGTGAACATAGGGTGGACCAGGGGTTGGATCTGGCGGTGGAGAAACTGGGGGAGACTGGTCTGTTTAAGAGCCTTGTACCCGATGGTCCATAGGGCGAGCATCGCGGCCGTAATATCGAGAGCCAAAAAAAAAAAAAAAGACCAGAATAAAGGGTTGCACGATAGCCGCGGAAGATGTTTGCTCACCTTCAGGCAAATAGAGGCACCGATTCAACAAATCTGGGGCTGAAGAGAAATAAACGGCCGACTTGTACCAGTCTAGCCAGGGGTATCATACTACTTTGCATGGCAAGAAACACGCAACCCAGAACTCCCTGCCAACGTCAACTCGTTCCTCGAACTATACCACTGCGTCCATCAACGACCACCAAAGGTACCTCACGAAATACTCCCCCACACCCCCTCGCCATCCTCAGCCGTCAGCTCCTAATCAACAGGCTGATTCTTGAACAAGCTCTTGCCCCGCAACCACTTCCTGTACGCCTTGTACCTCTTCTTATTCGCGTCCTCCTCCGTGACCGTGAGCGGGTTGTCCCCGACCCTCAGCAACTCTTCGTACACCACTCTATCCTCCTCTCCCACCCCTCCTCCTTCCCCCAGCCCTCCGTCAACCTGCGACAGCCACCCCACGCCCGCCAGGTACTCGGCATACTCGGCCTCCGCCTCGTCGGCGCCGTCGGGCGTCGAGTCGAGGGAGACCACGAGCGGCAGGTTCTGCGGGTGCGAGATGTACCGCGCGTAGTCCTCCGTCTCCGAGGGCGCGACGGTCGGGTTGAGGGACTCGTGCACGACTTTTGTAAAAGTCCACTGCGCGGCGCGGGATTTCTCCAGCGGCGTGGGCTTGGACTGCTTTTCTGGGGCCGAGGACTCGGGGATGGGGGAGGGACGGCCACCGCCGCCGGGGTATTTGATTATTGACTGCAGGCTGCCGTTGCCGTTGCCGTTTAGCGTGGGGTGTGGTTGTGGCTGGGTGTTGTTGTTGTGCGAGGAGGGCTGGAGCCAGCGCTGCAGGGAGATGCCGCGGGAGGCGGTGTTGGTGGAGGCCGCCGTCTTTTCCGTGTTGACTGATGCCGCGTCGTCGACGTCCTCGGCGAGGCGCGCGATCTCGTTGTGGTCGAGGATCGTGACCCCCTTTTTGGGGGCTTGGGACCTCTTGGGCGGTCCGTCGGGTTCGTCCGCGTTGCGCACGCGGAAGGGGGAAAGGTCGTAGCGCCCGTCTTGGGAGTATTTGATGGGGATGTACTTGATGGTCGAGTTCATCTTGTAGGAGAACATCTTTGGGAAGGAGGAGAGGGTGGAGGGGCGGTAGTACTCGAGCCAGTAGTCGTCCAGGGCCGCGACCGGCTTGGGGGAAACATGGGGCTTGACGGGCGGATAGGGCTGCAGCTTACGCTCCTCGAGGAACTGGGGTGTGTACCAGCGGATGTAGTCGCGCTTGACCGTCCCCTCGAGCCACGTGCGCGGATCGGCGTGGTGGAGGTAGTAGTCCGTCGCCAGGTCCCAAAGCATGGGCTGGCCTTGGGCGAAGATGTAGTTGCCCAGAAACAGGTTGTAAGCTTCTTGTCTCTGCCCATCGAGAAACGAGTTGTTGTAGTACCGCTTGAAGCTCTCGATCATGTCTCGTGAGTGGCTGGTCCACTGGTTGATCTTGCGGTACGTCTCCATCGTGTTGACCAACTGTGAGCCGCCATATTGGACTGCGATAGTGTCGCCGTGATCGTGGTACATGTGGGTGAAGAGATTAACTGCATCCGTGTCGTACTCGATCTGCGTCTTGTCCAGCATGCCGAGGGCGTGCAGTTGGTGCCCTAGGGCGCGCTTGCCGATAACGAACTGTGCTGCGTTCGTGCGGTCTAGACAGTCGATACAGTTGGTTCGAGCCACGCCGTTCTGTACGCGGATTGGGCTGGTGTGCCCGTCGCCGTTGTGGAAGAAACCCGTGGTTTGCAGGACGTCTTCGCCGATGTGCTCCAGTGTGCCGATCACGTCCTGATCCCGGCTCTTGGCGGCCCGGCTCATGTCCCAGGCGCGATGGATCAGCTTCTTGCCTTCCGGCAGGAACTGGTTCAGATACTCGATTGCTCTGGTGTACTCGTCCAGCAGTTTGCTCTCGCGGGGGGTGCGCTCGCGGGCCTTGACTAGGTTGAGGATGTAGATGGGTGCTCCGTAGCGCTCAAAAAGATTGTCAAAGTGCAGAGCGGCGGCTGTATAAAAGGGGTCGACGAGATTCAGCTCGATAGGGGGCTTAGGAGTGACACCGGTGTTATCCTGTGTCCAGTATAGGGGAATAGAGCCACGGTGCTGCACATAGCTTGTGTAGGTAGGGCTGGCGTAGAACTTGGGTCCGGGAGCGTGGAAGGAGGTCGTCAGCGCCTCGGAGACGATCTGTTCCGTCTCGACATCGTTGGCCACGTAGCCAAGGTCGTTCGCCCCTCGCTTGAGGAAGCGCGCGCCAGCAAAGAAACGGCTGCGACGAGCTATGATGGTAACATGGGCAGTCCGACCGTATATGTCTATGGCTGCTTGGTCGATATAGCCGTGAATGATGGGTCGGCACCAGTCGTACGGCGTGTTCAGTGTCTTGGCGGCAGGCTGAAGTAGATGATGGTTCCATACGAACATTGGGTTGAAGTCCTCATCGTGGGCCGGAGCCTCACCGTTAATCAGGGCGTTCCGCTCTCGTATGATGTTATACTGGAGGGTGCGAGTCATATCGTACGAGTAGCTATAGTAGAAGGATCTCGTAAGGTCGAGGTTGTTTAGGATGGCCAGGAAGCGAGACTCCTCGGTATTCCGCTGGTCGGCTCTGAAGTTGCGCGGCGTCAGGGGTATGAGCTCTGTCCCGTCGATCTGGTAGATGTAGTGGCCGCCTATCATGGCCACGGTGCTCTTCTTCGTGATCAGGAGCATGTAGTACGGCCCTGTAAACTTGATGAAGCCCAGCAAGCCCCAAGTGGTGCATCGCAGCTTGAGACCGCCCGTGCCCTTGTTGCCGTCATCGATAGTGTCCAGCAGCTGATTCATATCCTTCTGGCTGTATATCGTCTTGTCATCGGTCAGGCTGGGCTCGGCGGCGTCGTCGGCAGTGCGGTCTATCTTGAGAATGCGGTAGCGCCCCTCGGTGATGTCGCCGCCGACGATGTAGAAACGACTGGCCGTCTCGTACAGGCTGAACTTGTGCATCTTGTGGATGGTCCTGCTCGGCAGGCCTCCCTTGTTCAGGCCGTCAGGGGTGTGTATGTCCTCCTCAGAAGACTCGTCCATGGTGGTGACCAGGCCTGGACGAGAGCCCGAGTCCGGGCTGGAGGTGCGCACGAAGGGCGTAGCTACTGCTGGTTCGTCATCGTTGTTTTCGTCGAGCGAAGTGTCCGGGCGAGCCGGGTCAGCAGTGCCATTTGGCGGCATGGTAGGGTCGGCATCGGCGTTTGCGTTATTCTTCAGGGAGGGGAAGACCGGCGGTGGTTCCTCCTGTAGGTTTGCAGGGTAGGCAGGGTCCGTAGTATTCGTAGGGTCGTCATGATGGATGGTTGCACTGCTGCTGCCGTTGCTGTTGGCTGTGTTGTCCTCTGTGCTGCCGTCGGTAGCCATTTCCGCCGTCCATGTCTGTGTTAGAAGTTATGTAGGGAAATCATACTGGTGGTGGATGAACAGGTGCAGATGCAGATGCAGTGCAGGTTCAATGTCCAAGACATCCAATGGGAACAACAAGTGATGTCAATGCTTGGCTTTCATTGTAGGGTAGGCAGGATCGAAAGTACCTTTAAGATCTGCTGGAATGCTGGGGTGTTCTGATGCCTCGCATGACCCAGCGGGGGCTAGCGCAAGTACCCTTCAGCTACATGCAGCCGCACGCTGGAAGGACCTAAGCAGAAGTATATTCTCCGTACCCTTCCATCCTTGACCTGCGCCTGCCTCCGCCGCCAAACGTCATGTCCATCTACCGCTGAGGTGATGCACTCTCCCCATCATTGAGCCTTTATTCTTTTCAAGATTGAACCTCTTTAACTCTACTTAAGGTATTCACTTACACCTCCTGCATCCCGTTCCACGGGGCCTATATCTTGTCTGGACTCTCCGCTTATCTCTGCCGACTGGGGACTCCCGCCTTTGCAGTCATCAATCTTGAACCCGTCCATCTTACCTTTGCCGCTGCGCATCCATCCGCCAAGAGAAATCGGGAGTGTCGAAGCTGATATCACCACCCACTCCAGCACGCGACCACGACCACGTCCAATCCTAGCTGGATGATCGACGTCAAACCAAGTGGAAGCGAGGCACCTCTCTGCGCGTACGAAGTTGCGACACCGGCGCCATGGCCGTGAAGGACCAAGATGTGTACGTTCCTCCCTTATCCGTGTCACGGCCGAATACACGTACGAAAGAGATCTGGCTAACCTCCGCCATGACGAACAGTTACCACCCGACCGAAGCTCTCGTCCTCGGAAACCCGCGAAGGCACTACCGCGCCACAATCGGCACAGTGTATGTCTAGCACCCGTGACTTCAACTCCTCCATGTTAACCATGTCGTGATCCAGGCATTGGCAGCTGCGCAACCTGATCAGCGTCGAGAAGCGCAACATCGTCTACTACCCTAGCGGAGCCGGAAACCTCCAGGTCCAGCGACTCGACACCGACACACGCGAGACAGAGACCGTCAACATCCTCCCCTTCCTACCGAGGTGCCTTGTTGCCAAGAATGGCTGGATATGTGCCGGCGGCGAGACGGGCGAGTTCACCGCCATGGATATGAACGAGAACCGCTTCGCGCCAGACATTACGACGGATGACGCCGCCCTGGAACAGGCCCTGGACTCAAATCCGGATGCGTCACAGCTGCTGGAGCTCTCTGGTGACCTTGCTAGCTCGCTCCGGGTGCGGCAAAGCATAAGGACTCTCGCACACGCCCGGAAGAACCTGGTCGGGAAGAGCAAGCAGTTTGGGAAGGAGAGGGTTAACTGCATCACGCTATGGTTCCCGCCAACGATGATGAAGCCCTTCGAAGGCGCTTACGACGAACCCGTGGCTGTCCTAGCCAACAACGACAAGTCCGTCGCTATTGTCAGCCTGAAGACCCAGGAGCTGCTGATCGAGATCGAATATCCCGATTGCGTCAATCGCGCGGCATGCTCCCCCGACGGCCGGCTTCTGATCGCTATCAGCGATGATCCTTATCTCTACGTCTACGAACAAGCCTGCATCAACGAGCACCAAAAGGACAGCATGTGTTATAAGCCCATCTACAGCTGGACGCAGCGCAACAAGATCCACCTCGCCAGCCAGAGCAAGGACGACAGATCGGACAACCGGGGCAGCTTTGCCGCCTGCTTCTCCAGTTCGGGTCGCTATCTGGCCGTCGGAACACAGTACGGCGCCATCTCCGTATTCGATACCACAACCATCACCAACCCAGAAGTCATCTCCCTAGTCACGACCTTCTCCTCCTCACGACCTAGCAACACACTCGGCGCCGTCCGCGCCATGGAGTTTGCCCCCGGCCCAGTCGACCTCCTAGCCTGGACCGAGGACCGCGGCCGCGTTGGTGTAGCCGACCTCCGCGACGGCTGCATATCCCGCCAAATCCTCCACCTCGACAAAGAAGACGACTACGACCACATCTCCCTCAGCGACCGAGGCTCCATCGACCCGCGCCTCCTCGATAGCCGCCGCACCACCCGCTCACCTCCCACAGACATGGACGTCATGTCCGTCGCCCGCCACCTCGCAAACCCCACCAACGCCGACGCCGACGCCCTAGAACGCATCAACCAACCCCTCTCACCAGAAGAGACGCGCGTCCTAGAAGCGCTCCAAGAGCACTCCCGCCGTCGGGACCAGCGCGCCGCCACCCGCGCCTCCACGGCCGCCCAGCGCATCGCGTCGCTCTCCAACCTCCCGCGCCCATCAACCACAACCTCATCATCCTCCGAAGTAGCCCGCACGGAGCGCAGCGCCATCGTGTCATCGGCAGTCAACGACGTCCTAAGCTCCATCCGGGACATCCGCGACCAGCGCGACCGCATACGCGAGAACATCGAGCGCCAGGAGCGGCTCCGTAACTACGCCCGTGAAGAGGCCGAGAGCGACGACCTCCGCCGCCGAAACAGTAACAACAACATTCCCCGTCCCATCCCCCCTCCCCCCTCAGGCGGTCCCAACGCCCGCCGTCCCTCGGGCGCACCACCAGGAGCACCACCAGCGGACGACCCGCCGTCCGCCCGCCGCGCCCTGGCGTCCCGACTGATGGGCGACCTACCGCCCAGCACGTCCGCCTGGTCCGACCTCGAGGCTCTCTGGAACTTGTCGTTTGACACAGCCCCGCACGCGGCGCTGTTCGACAGCGGTCCCCACGCCGGCCCGCCTCCGCCGGCGCTGAGGGATGCTCTAAGAGGAGGTGGCGGGGGCGCCGGAGCGACGGCCACGGACGCCGATCTGAGGAGGAGGGACAGGGCTGC
Organism: Coniochaeta sp. 2T2.1; assembly: GCA_009194965.1. Taxonomy (NCBI): domain Eukaryota; kingdom Fungi; phylum Ascomycota; class Sordariomycetes; order Coniochaetales; family Coniochaetaceae; genus Coniochaeta; species Coniochaeta sp. 2T2.1. Next base: position 778,546 of record VSMA01000019.1, on the reverse strand, counting down.
TTTCTTGATTAGGGAGTGGGAGACGAACCCTGCCCGGAGGATGGGGCTGGGCCTGCGGAACAGCATTGCCGATCCGTTTGACACGGCCGGGTTGGCGTGGAGTGAGGATGGGAGGAAGTTGTGAGTACGCGTTTCACTCGGGTAGATTTGTGACTAATGAGTTATACAGGTTCATCGGCGCTGAGAAGGGCATCTACGAGTTCCACGTCAACATGTTGAACCGGAAGTTCGTGCCGACCAACGAGCCGCGCTAGGCAAGACTGGACTGGGCTGATGAGTTTTGCGGTGTGACGATATCTGACGTGCGCATGAGATTGGCGTTTTCTGGAGTTGGGGTTCGGTCGGACCGTTTGGTCGTTAACCACGATGGCATTGCGAGGGATACCGAGTCTGCGTTTGCCCTGTCCTTGGGGGTCACAAATTGCACATTTGCTAGGAAGGCGTTTTGATTGCCCTTGTTTCATTGTTGGAGGAAAAAGCACATCCCTCTACTTGGTCTCGCTTGATCGGCAGGTGGCGAGTAAATAATGGATAACCTAGGTAAATAATGATTGCAGCACCTGTCAATACCATTACACCCTGCACCCCTGTCTAGCTGCTCTGTATGGCGTTCGTAAAGGTAACTGGCCACGCCGCTCCTGCCACGAACTGTACAACCGTCCAAGTGCAGCACGTCGTCCTCTCCAATGCAGGTGAGCCGAGGCGTCCCACTGCTGTCTGGCTGCCGATCTCTACTCGGCGGCGGCGGCGGGAATCTCGACGCGCTCTTCCTCCTCACCAGTCATCTCGACGTCCGGGCTTCTTCCTTGTCTTCCTCCTTGATGACCGTTTCTAACGTCCTCATCTGCGTCCTTAATGGCCACGTCGTCCTCCACCTCCGTCTTCACCTGGGTAGCAAACCGGCCCTTGACCTGGGAAAGAACCGCTCTCCGCCGATCCCTACTCGGCAGCAGCAGTAGGAATCTCCTCCGTCTTGACCTCCTCTGTCTTGACCTCCTCTGCCTTCACCTCCGCCTCAGCCTTCACACCCCCTGTCACCTCCTCCTCCTTCTTCTCCCCACCCACAACCTCAACCTCCGTCCCCTCCGCCTCCCGCGTCTTCTTCGCGCCGTTCACCTGCGTGATATTGATCAGCGGCGTGGTATCGTTGAAGATCCGCAGCAACATGGCCGCCCGGTCCTCCTTCGGCAGCATGAGGTTCAGGCTCTGGAAGCTCTTCCACAGCGGCAGCGCCATGCGCTCCGCGAAGTCCGGGTCCGTGCCGTCGGGCTCGACGCGCAGCACGCAGCAGCCCATGCCGATGTCGCGCACGCGCTCGCCGATCTCGCCGAGGTTCTTGTACAGCTCCCCGTTGATCTTGGGGAACATCTCCACCAGCAGTTTCCGGAGCGTCTCCTTGTCGGTCAGCGTGACGACGCGGCCGGAGCCCACGTACCCGTGCAGGATGGGCATGCCCTCGCTCTGGATCCGCCACCTGCAGACCTCGGCGCTGGGCGCGTCCTGCTTGACGAACATCTTGACGCCGCCGTGGATGAACTTGGCGCCGCGGCCTTCGTTGAGGGTGAGCAGGTCGCGCACGAGGGCGGAGGTGTAGTAGATCGCCTTCGCGGGCTCGCCCATGGCGTTGCGCACCATGTAGCGGTCGATGGGGAAGCGGGGGTCGATGCCGTAGAAGGCGGTGACGTCCTTGATCACGTCGTTTTCGGGGGAGAGGTACTTGAAGGGCTCTTCGAAGGGGCCGTCGGGCCGGCGCTTGGGGGCCGGTTGGCCGGCGGGCGCCGGGGTGGGAGCTGTTGACGTGGCGGGTGTGCTCTCTGCTGTTGCTTCCTTCATTTCTGTGTCGACGGGTGCTGTGGGTGTCTCGGTCGGCTTGGTCTCCTCGACAGGTGCCTCGGTCTTAGCTACTTCCGGCTTGACTTCCTCAACAGGTGCTTCGGTCTTGACCTCTTCGACTGGCGCGAAGACAGCCTCTTCAGCGGGCTTGACAACCTCGCTATCAGGCATAGCAGTGTCAGCAGAGGCAATAACCTCCGGCTCGCCCTTGACATCACCTCCCTCGGTCTTGGCTCGCTTAGACTCCTGGTCCTCGACAGCGGCTCCGTCCTCGCGCGGCCTTTTGACCCCGTTGGTGTGCGTCGCTGGCTTGGCGGCCGCCTCGGGCTTGGCCTTGAACTCGGCCTTCTTATGCAGCACGGTGATGAAGAAACCACCTGTGTCCTGCAGGTGGCTGTACACGCGCATGCACCGCTCGAGGGGCAGATCGACGCAGTCGCCCTGGGTAGGGGGGAACATGGTCTCGACCAACCTACCGGGCGCGACGCCGTCCTCCGTCGTCTTGGTGTACTCCTCAACCTCCTGCCAGGAGTTCCACATCCTGCCAGTCTTGTCCATGATCTTCCACTTCTTCATGCCGTCCTTCCGCTTGAGGAGGGGCAGGCGGTCGCTGCAGTCCACGATCTCGACTTTGTCCTGGCCGCAGCACCGCTCGATGGCGGCTGCGATGACGGACTCGTTCTCGACGGGGTTCATGCTGCAGGTCGAGTAGACGACGCGGCCACCCACCTTGAGCAGCTGCAGGGCGCGGACCAGGATGCGTACCTGGGTCGTATGGAGGCCGAGCGCATTACCGGGTGACCAGTCGTTCCACATGTTGACGTTCTTGCGGAGGGTACCGTCGCCGGAGCAGGGCACGTCGGCCAGGATGCGGTCGAACTTGAGGTAGTTGTTCTTGGTCGGGTCGGCGGGGTTGGGTATCCTCAGCTGGGGGAAGAGAGTAGCGTCGTGGTTCGTGACGATGAGGTTGGGGGATGACAGCCGCTTGAGCTGGTGGATAAGCATGTGGCTGCGCTTGTAGTCCATATCGTTGGCGATCATGAGTCCCGTAGCCCGTCCGTCGTCGCTGGGGTCGGCCTCGAGCTTGGCGGCCTCCTCCTCCTCGACGTCGTCCTTGACTACTAGCTGATCCTCTCCGGTGAAGGACTGCATCACCTTGTGTAGACGCGCCTCCTCGCCGCGGTGGACCATCTCGACGAGCTGGGCGGCCTTGCTGCCGGGGGCGGCACACAGGTCGAGGGCCGTCATGCCGGGCTTGAGGTCCATCAGCAGGGGCGGGATCATGCTGACGACTTCCTGGCGCGAGATGTTGCCGACGCTGGTCTCGGAGACGAGGAACTTCTGGAAGGAGGCGAAGGGAGGGAACTTGCGGATCACGTTCTTGGGGGTCGTCATCCACCAGGCAAGGTTGTCGGGGTACCAGGGCACGGGTTCGGGAGGGGTGACGAGCTGGCCGTCGTGCTGGGCGATCTTGGTGATCTCGGGGATGTAGCGAGTTTGTAGGAGGCGCTTGACGGCGAGTGCGTGTCTACACAATGTAGGTCAGCCAACATAACAGATAGTTGTAGATGTAGAGTGCCTGCCATACCCCTTGGAACCGCAGAACCGGAAGCTGTTGGGCAGCTCGCGCTTGAGAGCATCCCAAAAGGCCTTGCTCTCCTCCTCGGGGAGCTCGAGCAGAGCATTGTAGTATGTCTCGAGCCTCTCGTTGGTCTTGACCACGTCGGGGTACTTTGTGTAGGGACGGTGCTGGTCTCTTGGCTGGGCGTCGCGATCCTTGCGGTCTCTGCGCATGCCGCCACCGCGGTTGCGGTTCTGTTGTCACACCCATGTTAGTCCCCGAATAATGGGATCATGGTGGAATGAAGGGACGCACCCTGAAACCTCCACGACCCATGATTACTGATTTGATGTGCAGTTGAAAGTCCCCGTGAGAGTGAGGGGCTGTGATACTGCTTGTCTGTGTCTTATCGCGAGGCAGAGCAATTGGATTTTTTGAAAAATAACTTTTCTCAGCCTTTCGCAGCCTGCCCCGCCCCCGCATTGCGCTAACGCAGCTCGGGGGTCCCTAAAGAGGAGGGTTAGGGTTGGACACGGCAGCTCATGTACGTATCGGGTACCAGGACATGTGACAGTCGGTGGCACAGTAAACGGGCCGAAGGGGCGTATTCATGAAGTCCAGCCGAGCCACCGTCACGGAATCCAAGGCCACGGTGGAGAAACCGATCGGCTAGGCAGCGGTCGACGGTGGCCGTTGGTCAGTGGAGTCAAAGGCAGATCATGGCGTCCTTTGGACGGGCTAACGGATGCGACCCGGTGCTTGTGGACGACTTCAGTTTTCGTGAAGTTGTGTTAGGGTGGTGGTGCCCCCGTGGTGCCCCTGCACGACTGAGGAGTCTGAAGGCTCTCATCAAGTCAGATAGAGTATTATTGACGTGACCTCAAGCATGCCTTATGTGTGCATGTCTATTAGTGTCATTAAATTCCTATATCTTTCCAGTGGGGTATATGTGAAAAGGAATGATCCCAAGGTATACACCGTAGATGCATAGTATAAACGCCCATCATGAAAGCCGGAACCCAAAGAAGAGATGGCCTGCTCCCTCCTCATCTCGTCCTGTTCATGAAATCCATATAACCCGGGTCATTAATCCATCGTTAACCCAACCCCAGTTTCCCATATATATCCATTCTGGATATCCGAGTCGTCAAGCCGTGGCAACCCACCCGACGCCTTGCTGTAGATCCAACCTCCAAACTCCATCCAACGTTGAAAAGCAATTATTGGCTCCCTTAGAGTCATGGTCGTATCAGCTTATGTCGTTGAGCAAGTATTATCTCGTGTCGAGTAGTCCGCCCGGATCATGCCACACCAAATCCCGCATCCCTGCCCCCGACGGCGTCGGCGACGGTACGGGTTCGTACATGGACTCCCTCTCGCTCTTAATCGGCTCCAGCTCCGTGGGACTCTTCAGCCTCGACGCATTGGCCACGCTGGGTCTGTAGCCGTTCGGACTCAGCAGCCCGCCTATATCCTGCAAAAAGGCGGTACTCCCCCTCCTAAACCCGCTCGCGCTGGCGGGTATCAATTGCGACGGTGGGCTGTGAGGCGAAATCGGCGCTGTTCCTTCGCTGGAAATGTGGCTGTCCTGCCGGGACAGAGGTTGGTCGTCTAGCAGCCCGCCGACGTCGAAGAAGGATACCTTCCTCGGCGTAGCGGCTGAGTTGCTCCGGGTTGCGTCTCTCGAGAGAAGGGAGTCGTCGCTTCGTGCGCTGGTGCGTTTCTGGCCCGGAAAATGCCAGTTGTTCAGGTTATCCGACGAGTTTGAGGTTGGGGCGGGGGTGTACAGCCGCCCCGTGCCGGCTTCAGAGTCGCTTTCTCTAAGTTCTGGCTGGACACCGTAACCTGTGTCTCGCGCTAGGTCCTCCAGACTGCCCCAGTGTTTGTTGAGCGTCGGTCTTCGCGAATTGGAGCCCGACGACCGCTCCATCGACCCTGCTGCTACGGAGCCGTACTTGAATCTCTTCTTCTTCACGCCACGGTCGCGCACGAAGGAGCCCAGGACGAGGGCGTTGGCTGCGGCCGTGGCGAAGAGGAGCTCGACGGAGGCGTAGAGCGAGCGGGAGCTCTGGCTGCCGTTGTCGGCGATTATGTGCGGCACGCGATATAGCGTGACTGTAACGGGCGCCAGGCTGAGCGAGAAGAGCAAAATGAGCTGCACCTTGCGCTTGACGGTCATGCCGCTGCCCACGATGACGGGGATGGGGAAGATGACAAGCAGCAGGTCGGTGAAGACGTTGCAGACGGCCATGGTTAGTAGTTGGGCATAGCCCTGCCGGCATTGGCCGCCGGGATCCGGCAGGACCTGCCAGTAGTGTTTGAAGGGGTGGCATTCGGCCAGGCCGCTGATGACGACTGCCACGAAGGTTGCGACTAGGGTGCCGCGAATGACGTTAAGGGTGATTTCGTAGGACCTCTCCCAGGTCACGTTTAGGCGTCTGAAGAACTCGAGGATGGTGTTTTTGAGGGTCCATAGTCTGTCGGTGAAGTTAGCACATGCTGTTCTGCCCTCCACGTCTCGCTCGCTGGGGACGTACGTCGCGGTGTAGAGTATCCGGCTCAGCAGCACCAAGCCGCTCGCTATCCTCTTGTTCTGCAGTTCCTTCTCCGACAGATGCAGCCCCTCCAGTTGTGCGTTGTTGGTCCCGTATATCAGTATCACATGCACGCAGCCCATGCGCAGGTACATCGGTATGAGTGCCAGGGCTGCCACCTTGTCCTCCCGGAAAAGTCGCTCCGACCTCACGAACCGGCCGCCCACCCGCAGCAGGATGATCACTGTGCAGAACATGGTGATCCACCAGCACACAAGCAGGGTCGGCTTTTCCTCCCTCCACGGCCGGAGCGGCGGCGGTTCCGAGTAAAGTGTCATGGCTGCTCCTGGGGCGCCGCGCCCGTCAACCTCCGCGGAGGGACGAGCGGGGTGAACGGCGTCGGGCGCAGGCCTATGTTCTCCCCGGCGGTATATTTGAGAGATCTCTTCGCAAATAGTGTGTTATTGGATATGGTAATCGTCGAGTCGACATTCGAAAGTCTAGTGCGGAGTCGGGCGGTTTCTGGTTACCTGACGGTGCGATCCGGGATCTTGGTCGTAGCGGGTCGCGGCGTCTGATCATTGACCAAGCTATTGTGACGATGACGATTGTTGGACATGGAAGCCACGGTTTCGGCTCATATCCTCCCGGGTCCCTCTTGTATTTAAAGTTGTCGTATTTTACTCCGTCGGCGAGTATGGCGAGGCAGAAAGGCGCAGGAGGGAAAGTGGTGAGATGCAGGCGAAAAGCACACGGCAGAGGGAGGCGATGGAAGACGTGCTGACGAAGAAGGCGGAGAGCGGGATGCAGAGCTAGTAATATGCGAGTCTGCCTTCTGCACCACCAGGCCACCAAGAAAACTAGCGAGTGGGAGATAGACTAGGCCACAAGCGTGGCAGCCCACGGGAGGCGAGCTGGGATAGGCGAGATGCACAAGATAAAGAAGGATGCCCCGGTCCGCGGTTGTCGCAAGTCTGGGCTCTGCAAGAAGAACCCGGACTTGCACGTCCAGGGATCCGCCTCGCTGGCAACACAGTGCACTGCACGCAGAACGCTTGGCAGAGGGAGTCTCCTCTGGCTGCTGGGCAGGTGCTCTTGCGTCTGTGACCCCCAAATGTGCTAATCATTCGTGTGTTGAAGTGGTGCAGCACGGCAGCACATGCCTGAACCATGCGCCTCCTTCGCATCGTTGGCACTTTAATCTGTCCAGCTCGCAACATCTGCCACTGGATGGTTCCCTTTTGTCATCACTTGACGTTGAACTGCTTCGTAACTCTCTCCTCTTTCTCCTCAAACTCTATTCCGAGTCGTGGCATATCATGAATCGTGCATCAACCCCCATGATGGAGCAAATTGTCCGCATTTCGACCTCGCTCCCCGCTCCCTAAGAGTAGGGACATTCCCAGCCTTCAGAGGTAGCCCCAAGATGAGAAAGACAAAGAAAAAGAAGAGGCGGGGCAGGTATTGGCGGATTGGTGGGATCATTCTCGCCTCCCAAGAAGCGCCAACAAGTCGAGCTAACAATCGGCCGTCGCTAGAATGGGGACCCATTCAATACTTCAGGGTCGTCGCTTGTCTTCCCGCTGTTCTCCTTGACGGCTCGAGGTTGTTCACTGTTCAGGAGGGGAATGGTGATCTGAGGAAACGGGTGAAACAGTGCAATGTCGAATCCAATCGTCAAAACGATCCACATGCGATTCCGACTGAGCAGAGATGGTGGCTTTTTGGCTTTTTCTTGATGCTTGGCGGTACTTCGTAGACCATATTGACAGTGGAGCTTTCTTATCAACGATGGCTGGCGACCCTGTGAGGCTGCATGAATAGAGTGATATTGCTCGAGGCTTGGGGGACGCCACAGATTTATCGATGCAGCATGCACGGGCAGTGTTGCAGTGCTAGCAGCCTTGAAAAAGCAAAGTCAAGTGCAGGTGCCACAGGAGATTATTAAGAAGATTTGATTTGAAGTTGAGACAGTCGACCTTCGGCCCGAGGCGGGCGGGGTTCCTCTCATTGGACCTCCCCGCAGTTGTCTTCTAGATCTACTCCGTAAGTCCCCTTGCCGTCGAATCTTTATCAAGAGGAAGGAACGAGGTTAACTCTTTTATTCGACGTGACTGGCAGTCCGGCTGCATGAATCCTTGACTTTGCCGTTTCCTGTCCTCGGTATCCGGATCGCGTTACAGTGGCGCCATACCTCTGGTCTAGGAGGCTGCCATAGGTCGTCAGCACGGTACACATGGCGGTCAAGCTGCGGAGGACCTTTTCGCGCAACCCCTCACCTGCATCCTCCAGCTTCCCGAAAGAGACAGCTCTTCGAGTCAAGGAACCTATCAAGATTACATTAGGAGCCTGATATCAGGACCTCGTCACCGTCATGAAGCACACGTATCGTCGCTCATGAACTGTACAACACTCCCGGTCCACAGTACATCCCAGCATCCAATCTCTCCCCGTGCCGTCTATCTCTAGCGGCCCCGAATAATGAGAATCAAGCTTCTCACTGCCCATCCTTATCTACCACCTTAACCTATAGCAGGATTGTCTATTTCAGCATTAGATCCCAGGGCCGCGCTGAACGGCTTGAGCCTTTCATGCTGGTCAGGCCCTTTAAACTCGATAGTGCCCACGGACTCTTCCCTTCTGTGTGACGGTGTGAGTGAGTGACACAGAGCCTGGGCGGCTCGGTGAACCATTGTACCACCTTCCCGGTAAACTGGAGGCTAGACATGCACTCCGGATATTGACGTTGCACTTGGCTGATAGCCAATGTTTGAGGGGCACGATATTACTACTTACACAGTACGTACACGCATTACCCCAACGCCCAGCTGGATTCTGGAAGAGAGGGTCTCAGTGAGGCTTGTCGTGCTTGTGATGTTCGCCTTGGACCGATATTCCAAAAGTCATGCATGTTCGATTCATTCACGAGTTTCCCAAGGTTTGTCTGGTGGAGCGGTTGAGATGTCCGCAGCTATAAGTGAGAGCCGAGGAGCCACGCAGACGCTTGCCCGCTTCTACTAAGCAGCCACAAATTGTAGCGGGCTGCTGCTTACCTATGGCTAAAGAGTACGCGGGAGTGATGAACATGACATGATTAAGGTAGACAAGTGACAAAGCATGCCAAATCATGCTTTGATGTCTCCGGATCAGTTTTCATGAGTGCCGAAGCTGTCATGCCAAGCCTGTATAGGGTAGCTGATCATATTCCCAACCACCCACACCTCCACCCCCTATCATCACCACTGCCCCTTCAGTATCATGGCCAAACCTCAACACAATATCATGGCCAAACCTCAACAACCTCCCACTCCCCCTCCACGCTTCCCCCCGGCTCTTTTGCCTGCCAACTCCTACCCCTGTAGTAGTAAACCCACCGTCTCGGCTTCTTAGGATCCTTATACTCGACCCGGTCAACCTCGTCCGGTACAATAACCACGACCCTGAAATTACGCCTCGCGATCTCATCTTCCAAGTCCTCAACCTCTTGCCCAACCCCCTCTCCCTCACCAGGAGGGATAGCGATCGGCGTCCCCGGCGGGGGGCTCTTGAAACTCCCCCTCATTCCGGGGCTGAGGTTGCCGAAGTGCGCCGTTATTTCTCCTGACCAGGACCACTCCTCCTCTTTCTCTCGGGCGGCGGTAGAAGGATCGCGCCGTCGCATCCTGGCCAAGATGGCCTGCCGCGTCCTCAATCCCTCGTCGCCCTCGACGTCCGGCCCCAACACCCACCCCCTACCGCGCACGCGCCACTGCGTCCCGCTCTCCTCAACCCAGAAGACGGCCTCCACCGGTCCGCCCCCTCCCGTTTGGCCTGGCGACATCTCCCCCGCGGCGTCGAACAAGTCGCCCGTCTTTTCCATCCTGGCGTCGGTGGTGAATGTCGGCAGGTCGCTCTCCCAGGTTGGGGGGTTCAGGGGCGCCTTGTTGTGCGAGTTGACCGGCAGCGAGGCGAAGAGGCCGCGGTAGATGCACGTCCGGGCGCGGGGGAGGGCGGGGATGGAGCGGGAGGGTGGCTGGCTAGAAGAGGGCACGGGGTGCAGGGTTGAGAGGGTGAAGGTCGGGGATTTCATGGAGGAGACGTGGGAGGCGAAGGCTTCGCGCCAGGGGGCCTCGGTGGAGGGGACTTGGGGCATTTGGGCGGAGGCCGGGGTGGAGGAGGAGGCCGTCTTGAGGGAGAAGGAGGTGATGGGCCGCTTGGAGAGCTTGCGCAGGAGGGTGGAAGGTTGGAGCATGCAGTGAGTTGCTCTGAGAGTAACAGTTCTTCAGATGAGTTGTGATCTATGCCGTTGAGATATTACTGAACCGCGAGAGGAGGATGGGAGACACCAATAAGCTAGGATAATGGTGACGCAGTGGACTTCCTCGAGATTATGACGGAGTGGGGTATGCGAGACGATCGAGCGTCCAGCTCAGGGCCCAGACACTGCTTAATGCGCCATCACATCCAGGGGAGAACAGGACCCTTGGTTTCTCAACAAGGTACACGACAACAAGGTAAGCCTAACTCAACTCTGTTGTGGCTGCAGTTTCCATGTCGTTACATAGCTCAATGACATCGGATGCCGCTCCGACGACCGTTAGCCACCGGTAGCCGAGGCCGGCGGCGATCAGCCAATCATAGTAGCTCCGGCGTCAACCCCGCAAAGACACAACGAAAGGGAATTGAGATCGCTGACTGAGGGCCACCTTCACCCCCGAGATATCAAAGCTATTTTACGACCACCTTGTTGAAGGCTGCGAATACGGAAGCACAGCTTGCCGTCGGACGATATTTACCGTAACAGCTCGGAATCGCGAGATGTGATGACTGATGAGCCATGAGAAGATATTGCTTACCCGTAGTGAGAGTAATGTGGTGGCGCTTGATTATAGGTACTTCAGTCGTCACCAGTGCTATGCCAGCGCTGATGGTTCCATATATCCAATTGTTGGGGGAAAGATATCTCTCTCAGTTGAAAGTCAGGATTTCGTAATGACTTTTTGACCATGAACAATTGCATTTACGGCATTCCTACCGAGTTGTCAAGTCTGTGACTTTCCCCTCATCCTAGAACTCTTTTTACCTCCGTCTTCTTCCCATTTTGAATCTCTTTTCCCCCACGTGAAGCCGTACTTGTCACAATTGCCCAGCCTTTGCCCAGGGACGGTTCCAGGTTCTCCAACAATCTCCGTTGACCGTTGACGGTGCCGTGACGTTCATCACAGTCTCCTGCTTATTTCCAGCCACCAAATCCGGTGACAGCCCCAAACCTGTCCACCACATCAACACAAAAAGTCTTGTCACCGCAAACGAAGGCTTTATTTCCGACAGGCTCAATCGTTACCTATTTCTTCCTGAACGCCAAGACCACCGGGCAGGATCAGCCGCGCCGCCGGGTGCCAGCCTACCGACAGGGCGCTGCAGCAGCTGAACAGTGCTTTCAATCCCATTTGCACGTGTCGTCGTGATGGAGCAGGCCTCGTACATGCAATCCATCCTGTCGCCGAATCCCGAATCCACCATCTACGCTTCTGCCCCTGCTGTCGCCAATGTCTCGGGATATCAGACCCAGGGAGGAGGACCAGGACAACAGCTACAGCATGACCAGCTGCGATATCAGCAGCAGCAGCAAGCGAATGGCATTGTTAATTCCAGTGTCATAGCAGCCGCCCAGAAACGGCCATACGAGGATGCCCTCGGTGACGTGAACGCCCGCAATCATGCCTACCATCAACAGCAACAGCAACAGCAGCAACAACAACAACAACAACAACAACAACAACAACAACAACAACAACAGCACCGCCCTCCGCAATTGACGCTGAACAATGGCGACGGCGGTCGTGACAGGAGTGACGAGACGCCCACTCCGGGTCGTGACCAGTCTCATGCCCGCGACGGCGACAGTAGCACCGCGTCTCCTGCCGGTGCGGGAAGTGAGTACCAGCAGAAGAAGAAGCAGAGGCGCAATAAGCCCACGCTGTCGTGCTTCGAGTGTGTCGAGCGAAAGACAAAGGCATGTTTGTCATTTTCATTCTTTCATTGAGTTGCTCATGTGGTCATCTCTTGGCGCATCGAGAGCTGCAAATGCACGCGTCGTTGGGTCTGGTCGTATGTGTCTGGGCAAGCGACATCTCATATACTGTTGTATCTCTGTTCAGGTTATGAGACTCTTTTCCTTGGCGAGGGCATCTGATACTGAACCACCAACTTCTGCCGTATTCAATCCTAACTGTCTGATAGTGTGATCGAGGAAGACCGCATTGTTTAGCATGTAAGCATCCCATCGACACCGCTACATGTGCCTACCCTGACCTAACTTCATGTCCAGGTATCAAACGTCAGACGGAATGCAAATATGCGCATGTTGCCAATCTCCTCGAGTAAGTCCCGTCACAATAATTGGCAAGATCGTCCACTTACGCAGTCCGCAGGGAGACGGCGCGCAATGCAACAAACGGACGACGGATGACCAAACCCCCCAAGAAGCGAGCTGACGGACCAGACTCACCCATTCCTCCAAATTTCGCAGACCGAAGTCTCACCACCAGCCAGGGCGTGTCCCGAGGCGCCATAGCCCTCTCCACCGGCTTATTGTCTAACGTCCCATATTCCACCCCGGGCGCATCCAACGTCTTCGGGATCGGCTCTGAGCACCCCTTTGCCAACTACTGGACCTGCGAAGGCGGCCTCCCCGAAGTCATCTCCGTCCTCCCCGACAAAGTCCAGGCAGACATCCTCCTCGGCCGCTACTTCGAGTGCGTCGACCCCGTCTACCCCATGCTCCACCGGCAGACCTTCTACGCCGACTACGAGCACTTCTGGTCCTTGCCGCCCACGGAGAAGAACCGCATTGACGCCGCCTTCGTGGCCCTCCTCTTCGTCATGCTCGCCCTCGGCACCCAGTTCGTGACCTCCACCTCCCCGGCCGAGCGCAAGCAGACGGCCGAGTTCTACGCCTCGGCCTCCAACCAAGCCCTGCGCATGAACTCGTACCTCTCCACGGCCTCCATCCGCTCCATCCAGGCCATGGTGCTGATAACCTACTTCCTCATCAACGACAACCACGCCTCCGACGGCTGGGCCTTCGGAGGCATTCTCATGAGACAGGCCTACGCGATGGGCCTCCACCGCGACCCCAACATCGTCACGCCCAACGCGTCGACCTTCGAAAAGGACCAGCGCCGCAAGGTCTGGCAAGCCGTGCTCCTCCAAGACACCTTCCTCACCGTCCTCCTCTCCCTCCCGCCCAGCGCGACCCACACGGACGTGAACGTGGACGACCTCATCGACGACTCCTCCTCCATCGCCAACAGCAACCCGACCGACACGGCCTACATCCGCGGCTCCTGGACCCTCGCCAACCTCGTCCAGGAGACCATCTGCTCCCCGCGCTCCCTCGACCTGCCCATCTGCACGACGCAGCGCCACAAGTCCAAGCTCGTGGCCGACTTCCGCGCCGTCTACCGCGCCTTCCCGGACGTCTTCCGGTCCTGGGACGCCGAGTCCCTTTCGGGGCTGGCACAGACGAACAAGCGCGTCGTCCGCCAGACGCTCTTTCTGACGTCGAACTACTTCCACAACCTCATGCTCGTGCACGCGTCCGAGAGCGCGGACGTGCCCCTCAACGTGAGGGGGACGCTGGAGGCGGCGCACGACGCCATCACGGCGTTTTTCGTGCTGTACGGCCTGTTCGAGGTGGAGGCGCGGGTGTGGTGGGTTTTCAACCACCGGGCGTTTTTGGAGGCGCTGTGTATCGGGACTGTGCTGAGGGAGGCGATGAAGGAGCCCGGCGGGATAGAGGCCGTGGGGAAGGATCCGCTTTTTGTTAGGGCGAGGAGCGATATTAGTGAGTACCTCCCTTTCCGCCCTTCTGAGATGACGAGATGAGTTGATGGGTGGTGAGGGTTGAGCCGGGGTCAGTAGTGTCAAGTGGATGAAGGCTAACTGGTGGCAGCACGGATGATACAGATTATGCAGATCATGGGCGAGGGGGAGCAGGGGAGTGAGACGGCGAGGACGAGGGTTGATGTGCTGAGGGAGTTTCTGATATGATGACTTTTGGTTGGGATGATGGCGAGACTTGGTTTGGTAATAGAGCGTGGGCTTTGTACTGGCTTCTGGTGTGCAAGTGTTTCTTGGAGACGGAGCCGTAGAGCAAGCGTAGTGCGGGTGTCGTTGACCTTCTTGTTATATAGTAAGGGGTTCCATGTTTATACCCAGATTATACAATGAATAATATACGGATACATATTCTGACGCCCAACGCTCACCATCAATCTCACATGGATCCCCAGTATTGGAAGGTATCACATCCTTCCATTTCAGAGCCTGTCTCGGCTAGAACCATGCTACACCCTCCAGCCCGAAATCAGTTTTATCTATTCTTGCTCAAGACATGCCAGAGCAACGCAAAACTCCAAGCTCCAAAAACGCCAGCCAAACATTTGACACAAAACCAACGCCCCATCGAACAATGCCTCTATCCCTCCCTAAACACAAAGCCGATAACTAGCATACCTTCCCGCCGTCTCGCTATCCCTGATAATCTTCACCACCTGGCCCCTCCTCAAGCCCAGATACCTCGCGATGGGGTCCTTCTGCAGAATCCGGGGAAGCTGCGTCTCCTTGAGGTGGTACCTCTTCAGCAGCGCCGCCTTCTCCTCTTTGCTCAGGGGGTTGTGCTTGGGCACCAGCTCGTGCTTGGTGATGTTGACCAGCATGTCCTCCTCGAGAAACGCCTCGAGGGAAGTATACACGCCCGATCCGGCGGCCATGGTGCGCCGCGCGGCGGGCGAGAGGGCGGATTTGGAGATGAAGACGCCGACCTTGTAGTTGTTGGCCGAGCAGAAGTGGGCGAATTTCTTCATCGTGCCGGTACCGACGGACCCCGTCTCGGTGGAGAATTCTACCCAGATGCTGCCGCATTCGGGCGTGGGGTCGGGGTTGGAAGGGGTGGGCGGGGGAGTGTACTTTTTGAGCATGAGTTCGGAGGGGCGGGCGGAGAATTGCATCTTGGAGCGGCTGGGGAAAAGACACAGTTAGTATGGCAAAGCGAGAGGGAGGGAGGCAGGTCGGAGACGGGAGGAGATGCCTACTTGGGGCTGCCGTCGGCGTTGGTGTACTCCAATCTGAACTGGTCGAGGGAGATGTGGACTTCATCTTCGGCGAGTTCGTAGCCCTGTTGAGAAGTTGTTAGATGGTCTGCATGCGACGATAGATCCCGGATGCTTAGGACAAAGAGAGGTTGAGGCTCAACGTACTCTGTCGACGACCATCTCGTGCACCGTCCTCCACGCGCGCCAGAGGCGGGTGACCTCCTTGGAGAAGATGTCGCCCTCGGACATCTTGACGCGGGTCTGCGAAGAAGTTGCTGTTTCGGGTAGAAGTGGTGGTCGCTTGTTTGTGGAGGGGTTTGTTGTCGCGGCTTTGGCAGAGAACAATCGGCGGAACGAGCAAATCGTGAGGTTGAGGTTCTGAAAGGCTGAAAGGCGGCCAAGAACAAAAAAAGTTGCAGGGGTATTGGAAGGTTGAGAGGAGAGGCGGCCGGGTAAATGTCGGGTGGAGCCGCAATTGAGGGGTCCACTCATTAGGGACGACGACTTACCTTGAGTTTGACTTCACCTTTGACTCACCTTGAACTTACACCTTGAAATGCATTACCAATTTGGTGCAGCGAGATAAATATGATGCTTTATCTGCTTAGCTTCCATGAGTTCTGTCTAGGATTTTCACTCCTTCTGTCTTACACTGGCTGTCAACTGACTGAAGGTGGGAGCGACTTGAGTTGTCCTAACGACGGGACTGATACAGTACCTCTAGGCAACTGGCAGGAATGAGGGACTGACGGTTAGATTTGGGAAGCCAGGATGGTACCGTGGTGTCATAAGTATATGGAGCTGGTGTTTCTCCTGGCATAACGTATCTCAAGTCCTTATCAAACACAAGCATCAACAGATAGGTACCAGATCTACCCAGCATAAGCTCTCCAGCTTCTCAACCCGTTTATAGCTTCCGGTTATTGTCTATCCTTTTGGTCATCGTCTATTTCTTCCTGTAATCGGACATCAACGACTTCATCGGCTGGTCGACTCAACAGTCATTCAACCATAGAAGAAGGAAGATACCCGTGCAAGACATGGCCAACCCAGCCCGTCCTGCAATACGACGCCATGCCCGGGCCCATCGAGCCTTACGACGCCCCGTCCCAGCCTGTCCCCAAGTGCCACCCCGCGTCCCAGGCAAGATGCCACCCCGCGTCCCAGGCAAGATGCCACGCGGCTTTCCGGGCTAGGAGCCACTGCGACAGGTCCTCAGCTGCTTCTTCTGGCTCATCCTCTGGCTCGTCGTCGGCATCGTGGTGGCATATGGCAAACTGTCACAAACTCCTCGGCCTGTAGTGGAGGTCAAGGACGTTGTTACGATGGGCATAGCGTTGACCGGCGTGTATCGAGCATGGAGGAGGTTGAATGATTTTGAACGTGAACAAGAAAGACTACAAAGGCGGACGCTTCAAGCAGTTGACGGACGTGGCACACACCATGGGGAGGAGAGGGGGATAGCCTTTGCCAAGGGTTTGGGTCGACGTTAGAAGTTATCACAGTCCAACTTGAGGACTTACAGCGCGGAGTTCATATTGACTAAGGGTAATATGTGGTCTTGGTGGCATAGCCTTATACTGTACACTTGTATCAGCGAAGAAAGCGGGCTTGTCTGTGGTTTGCTGGGCTGCTGATTCACTTGTACTGTGGAAGGGACACAATTGTACTTACCTTATTCACTCACCGCACGGGCCAAGGGTTGCTTCCCCAAGAACGCACGGACTCCCGCACGGACGCCACGCGGTGATAGGCGCAAGGGACTCGGGGGAACACGATTTCACTTTAGAAATTTGACCAGTGGAGAAAATCAAAAGACTCCCACTCGAGGTCGAGGGTCTCGAACTGCTCCTAATTCCATTGACCCCATTCTTCCCTTGTTGTCCACCTCGATCCCTTTTTGAAGTCTTATAAGTCTCGTTTTGTCACAACAACGGCCTGACTTTCCTACTTTCTCAGCCTAACCGGCTTGCCTCTGGAATCGAACTGTGATTATCTTCGGTGACTTCTCTTTCAACATGGCTGACTCTACCACCACTGCCGCTCCCGCTGCCGCTGCCGCTCCAGCTGCCGCTGCGAGACCTACCCGGCCCGATGAGGCCCTCTTCAATGAGAACCTCAAGAAGGCCGAGAAAGAGCACGCCGATTCCCTTGCCCGCTTGGTAAGTCTCCCCTCTCATACCGGCTGCTGTGCGGTGTTCAATGGGTAGATGCATTGGCCCGTCATGGACTGCATGGCCACTGTGTGCAGCTCCTCCATTTGTTTGCAGGTCGTTCCCAGGTGCACGAACTAACACACATGTCAATAGAACGCTGTCAAGGCCAAGATCGACCTCGCCCAGCCCAACAAGAACAAGGACTCGCAGAACCCGACCCAGAAGCGTTTCGCCGAACTCATCGCCCAGGCCAAGGAGATTCGCCAGAAGCAGGCCGGCGGCAAGAACAACCGTACCACCAAGCTCGACCAGATCAAGCGTCTCGATGAACAGCTGCGCAGCCGCATCGCCGAGCAGAAGACCGCCCGCTCCAAGGTCTCCTTCAAGTCCACCGAGGACGTCGACCATGAGATCGCCCGTCTCGAGGCCCAGGTCAACGGCGGCATGATGAAGCTCGTCGACGAGAAGAAGGCCCTCGCTGAGATCTCGTCCCTCCGCAAGACCCGCAAGAACTTCTCGCAGTTCGACGACGCCCAGAAGCAGATCGATGATCTCCGCGCCAAGATCAAGGAGATCAAGGACAGCATGGACGACCCCGAGGCTAAGGCTCTGAGCGAGCAGTACACCAAGATCCAGGCCGAAATTGACGTCATCAAGGCTGAGCAGGATGAGGCTTGGAAGTCCATCTCGTCTCTCCGTGACGAGCGCACCAAGCTCCATGCCGAGCAGAACGAGAAGTTCCAGGCCATCCGCAAGCTCAAGGACGAGTACCACACTGCCCGCAAGGCTTTCGCCGAGTACGAGAAGGAGCGCCGCTCCAAGGACCGCGAGAGGCATCAGGCTGAGCGCGACCGTATCGCTAAGGAGCGCCGCATGGAGCGTGCCCAGAAGATGCTGGCTGAGGCCAGTGACCCTGCCTACCTGGAGGAGATCCGCCGCGCCAACTCTCTGCTGCACTTCTTCGACCCCAGCCACGTCGTCGAGAAGTCGGCTCCTCTGCTGACCAACAAGGGTCTGGGTGCTGAGGCTCAGCGCAAGGTTGACGCTAGCGGAATCAAGGGCACCGTGCTTCTCAGCAAGAAGGACCGTGAGGAGGACTTCTTCGCCCCTGCTAAGAAGGGCAAGAAGGGCAAGAAGGCTGCCCCTGCTGAGACCACTTCTAAGCACTTCAATGTCCCCCCATCCGTCATTGAGGACTGTGCTTTCATCGGTGTCGACCCGCCCATGAGCGCTGCTGACGTGCCCGCCGTCTCTGAGAAGGTCAAGGCCAAGCTCGAGAACTGGAAGAAGGAGCAGCCCGAGCAGACCAAGCGGGTATGCGTCTCAATTATCCATTTCCAAACTGCCGAATAAAGCACTAACGCGTCAACAGAACATCGAGAAGGCCAAGAAGGAAATCGAGCGCCTCGAGGCCGAGGAATCTGGCGCTGTCTCCGGCACCGCCACCCCTAACGGCACCAACGGCAAGAAGGCCGCTACCCCTGCCACTGAGGACAAGGATGTTGCCGAGGTTACCGAAGGCGTGAAGGAGGTCGCCGTTGAGGACAAGAAGGAGGAGGAGGTCAAGGCATAGGAGCCTTGCCCTCGGGATCCCTTGCCGCGGGAGCAGGAGTCTCTGGGGCAGGAGACCGTGGAGCACGAAGCCTTGGTGAAGAAGGCCTTGGTGCAGGAGCGTGAGGTGCAGGAGATGGTGTTGAAGGAGGTGTCGGAGCAACAGATGCCCGAGCAACACATGTCGGAGCAGGTGATTTCGGAGCCAAAGGCCACAGAGCAGGAGGCCCCAGAGCAGAAGACGCCGCAGCAAGAGAACACGGCCCAGGAGCAGCAGGAAGAGGGGACCAAGGAGCAAGAGGCACCTCAGAAGCAGGAGCTCAGGGAGGACCGCCAACATCAGCAGCCATTTTCGGAGGAGCATGATCCCGGGTGTCAAGAGCAGGAGACCCAGGAGCCTCTTGCCCGCCCTCTTCCTACTCGGGAGCTTCTTCTCCAGAAGTCTGCGCAGCCTTTGTCGTTTCTCTATTGGCCCAATTCTCTTTCTCGGCAATCTTCTCTCGTTTGCGAGCCTTCTGTCACGGAGCCTGTTGTTGAGGAGGCTGATGTCGAGAAATGTGTCTCGGAGGAACCAGTTGTGGAGGAGCCTATTGTCGACGAGGGGGTCGTCGACAACCTTGCTGAACGGGAGCCCATTGAGGAGGAGTCTCTTGCTCACCAGCGTCTCGTTCAGCAGCCCTCGCAGCCTCTGGCATTCCTCTCATGGCCCAATTCCGCGGCCCAGCAGTTTGTTTCTCTGAAGCCCCTTGTTCAGGAGCTGCCCATGGTCCAGTCTCTTCCACAGGAGTCTTGTGCGCAGGTGTCTTGTGCCCAAGAGGCTTCTGCGGCTTCTGAGCTGGGATTCCTCTCGTAGCCCAATGCCTGATTTTGGTTGTCAACACCTCATTGGAAGGGGGAGAACGAACGGATGGAAGGGAACCAAAACGCTGCTTTCAAGAACTTGTTATCGGAGAAAGAGAAAACATGGTTAGGAAGGGTCGGTTAGGGTTGGACTCGGGGTTGGTGGCCGGCATTATTCTTTGACGTTGTATTAATTTCCTTATCATTCGTAAAAACTTGCATAGCGAGGACTTCTTCTGCTCTCTGGCTGAGTCTTCGGGGGATGGTAAATTTCATGGATTAAAAGAAGTGTGTCCGCCATGGTCACTATTTGTCGTGAGTTGTGTTTGTGAAACGGGTAGCCTGGCGAGGAGTTCTAGTCCTGCTGTAGACACTCTAGTTGCCACTGTACCAAACGCTTCTTAGGTCCCATGTCGCCGGACTAAGGTCTCTATCAGTACGACATCACCGCCCTACTACTGTCATAAGACTGGGCGCCCTTGAGTTGCCCATTGGAGGAGGAAGGCTTGGATTTGAGCAGTAACACGGCAGGTTGGGCCACGGTGCATGCCACGACGAGCACCACTGGCGACACTCCAAGTCGGGTTGTGCTTTCCCGTCTTTGAAGGACATGTCTCTCATGGGAGACTTCTTTCAGATGAAGATAGGTAGAGGTTTCAACCGCCATACATCGCCTGGACTTGGGCTTGGAACAGAGGGCGCCGGGAAACAGGAATGGGACCCTTGAGGTTACAGTGGTGACTCCCTGTAGGCAAGTAGGACTGCAGCCATTTTAATCGCTTTGTCTTTAACTTTCTCCCAATATCAGCCACCACGTGGCATGAATCTCCCCCAGATGCTCCAAGTTGCTTTTAACAATCTCCGGTAAAAAGGTCATTATCATCCCGACCTCCCCCCCAAACTGTTGTCCCAGGAGGTGCTCGAGTAAGGTATACTCTGTCTCCCCTCGCCTCCTGAGAGACAACGCCGCACTATGAATGAAACCCATCCAAGGTGGGAAGAATTAACTCCGTAAACAGCATAAGCTGTAACTGCCTTGCCCAAAACTGAAAAGAAGGCGTAGGCAAAGTAAATCGACCCTCATCTCTAGAATGGTATAACAAAAATGTGCACCCGCCGCTATGCAATAGATATGGCGTGCCCCAGACTCCAGAATTCCAAATGCCCGTCACTATCCATGTTGTGATTTTGTCGTGATCTCGTAGCGGGTCGTCCATTACCTCCTCCGACAAAGGGAATCCCAACTCAACAAACGTATCCAGGGTCTCGCGGCCTGAGAGCGAATCGAATTTTGCCGTTGAGAGACGATGTCTCGTAGTTCCGAGCACCAATCCTCTCGCATATCAAGGTCCATAAGGCGGGGCGTAATACGTAGTCGGCGGCGGCGGCGGCGCAAACCGCCTCCCACCACCACCCCTCGGAGCAGGCGTCCTCCTGGCCTCCAGCCCGGGCGGCGGCGGCGTCCGCCTCGGCAGCACCTCCCGCTCGTGCAAACTCGGGCCGCTGGCAATGGTCGCGGGTCCTCTCCTCCCCGTCTTCCGCGGGCCGCTCAACGCACTGAGGGGAGGATCCTTGACGGCGGGCTCGTTGTCGTCCGGCAGCGTGAGCTCGACGAGGGAGTAGAAGTATTCCAGCACTTCAGGGTACCGCTGCACCGAAGCTTGCCAGTCCTCGTCGATGCCGCGCTTCAGCTGGGCCTGGGCGGCGACAATCTCTTGCGGGTGGGGAGGCGCGTGGTAGTAGTGGAAGGCGTGGCGGTTGATGCGGTCCAGGTGCGCGGCGTGGGCGGCCTTGCGGCGGTCGGTTAGGAGGCGGAAGTACTCCAGGATGTAGTCTTGGGCGTGTGCTCGGACCCAGGATCTGGAGGGGATGTTAGTGAGAGATGGCAACATAGAATAGGGGGTTAGGGGAGGGGAGGATACGGACTTGATGTCGTTGTAGATGGACTGCATCATCCTCGCTTCGGCCTGGCGGATGGCTTGATCGAGGCCCTTTGCCTCGCAGTCACATCCCATGCTTGCCGGAGCCCGGCAGATGGCACAGTCCGGGTCCATCCTGATGACCGACTTCCGAGGCTTTGGGTACGGATAGTCTGGAGCGTACATGGTTTTAGCTGGGCCCGGGGTGATGGTGATGTTGACGCGGGACGAGGTGGACATGATGGGCTATGGTAAAAACGGAGCTACTAATACAAGGAGGTGCACTGCATTTTACAATATCATGTCTTCCTGGAGCAACCCTTCGGGTCCTGCCCCGGAAGGAAGACTATGACAAAAAGAAGTGAACTGTGATGAGAATGGCAGCGGAGGTGAATACAAAATCGTGGGTAGAATAGAACAAGCACTGAGGCTGGCGGAGGACAGTGATAGAGAAAGGAGACGGAACTGACCTGGTCTATAAGGAGGAGGAATATGTATCACTAGGCGAGAGTAGCGTGCTGCCGCGAGAAGAGACAGAAACTGGGGAGGAGGAGCAACACTGATGGAGAATGTCAGTGGCAGTCATGCAGTAGTCCCGTTGCGCAACGAGGATCCAAGCAGGTTGACGAACAGTTGAGAGGGGGCGTCCCGTGGTATGTCCGTATCGAAGGGAGATTGGGAGCTCACGAGAGTCCTCGACAGACTGTATCGTCGAGTAACGGTCGAGCAGTGGGCAGCAGCAAGATCTCTTTGGTCGAGAGGTGCAGCAGGACAAGCCCTCTGGAGAGGATGGTGAGATATGAGAAGCAGTGGCTCGTCGTGGAAGTTGAGCTCGTGAGGGTTGGCTGCTACCACAATTCCAGCCCGACTTAACCACGTTGAGAGTAGAAGTGCGGTGTCGTGGCTCGAATGCGGGCCCCGGATCTCGAGGCCGGCTTTGCAGCTTGCAGCAACCCAATCGACGGCGGCGCGAGATGACCTGGCAGATGTGTGGCCCTTGGCCCAATGATGTCTCGATCGCCTCCAGTGCTCCGCTTCAACGCACCACTGAGAATCCGGGGTTTGGGCCTCGGGGATGCAGTGAGAAGAACGGCGTGGAACCGCTGAGAGACCGGAAGGCAGACGGATTGATTGATTAAGCTGCTGGCGGTTCCTTAGTTATTGTGAGGAAGCACCAGATCTGCTCTGAAACAGCAGTTGGTTGAGGGCAACAGCCGTTGGGGAGCACGGAAATATGTGATCTATCGTCTGTTGTTGATATGGTAACCGCTAAAAGGAGGGGGATTGGAATGTTCAAACAAGTATGAGTATTACGAGCGACCACAAGAGAGAGGTCACCGGGGTAGAAGCGCAGCGCAATTGAGATAGATGTGTAAAGGGACTGGAAGCAGCTCCGTGGACTGTGAAACCTCACAGCGGCTGGCCAAGCAGTGAAGGGCGGAAAGGCCAGAAATGCAAGCCCAGCGGGGGAAAAGAGTGTGAGGAGAAAAACAGATGGCGATTCGATTGTGGAGGTAAATGAGAGGAACAGCGAATGATCTCCAACGCGATGCTGCAGCTTGCATCCGACCACACCGCATTTTCATGATCAGGCGCCATCTCTTGATGAGCCAGTGCATTAAATACCCTCCAACATTGCACTTGCAATATTTGAAGTCTCGAAATTCGAGCTATTGGCCACCAATGGCTTCCGAAACCCATGCAGCCATCGCCCATCTGATCGAACTGCAGCCTCTTTTCATGTCGAAGTTGAGAATGGAGAAGTGCCAGAGAGGTGGGACAGCTGCCACCCCTGTCATTTTGGGATGAGGCTCGATCTGGCCCTTACCGGATCGAGATTAGCGCATCTTCATCCAGAGAATGGTGTGGATACCGCTTATCTTATCGCCAGGAACTTTTTGTGTCGCCTCACCCCGAAGCTCCATCAAGGTGATGGAAGCTGCGTTATCCATCATGCTTTGGCTCGCAAGTTTGCAGTTTGAAACATATCAGCCATTGTGTTAGGCGTCGACGTCTCATGTAGCGGCAATGGCTCCTCGTTGTTCTTCCAGTTCTACGCTCTTTCTGCCGTTCCTCTATCCGTCATTTTATTCCACCAGAGCAGTACCGTGCTTTCTCTCGACAAGCTGCAATCGAAAGTCGAAAGACACCGAGACAGTCGCCAACTCAACCGCCGCTGAGTTCGGGTCGAGGCTGAACCCGGCACCAGATGATTTCTCCATGCCGAACTTTGCCGACAAGGCCAAGCTAACGCTATATGCCGGGTCAGGAGGTCACGGTTGCATATCCTTCCTGCGCGAGGCGTACATGGCAGACGGACCAGCAAACGGCGGAGATGGCGGCCACGGCGGAAACATCTACATCCAGGCCATACACGGCGAGACATCATTACACAAGCTAGCACGACGGCGCTTCATCCGTGCAGGAAAGGGGAAATCAGGGCAGGGCGACAACCAGGGCGGACGGAAGGGCGACGATGTCATCATCGTTGTCCCCGTCGGGACAATAGTCAAGGAACTGGAGAGAAATGACCCAGTGGCAGAAGAGCGATTCTTGTCAAGGAGACAGAAATGGCAACGAGACAAGAAGAAGCGTCAGGCTGCAGCAGCGCGGGCAGCAGCTGCTGAGGCTGCGGCCGAGGAAGGCGAAAATGAGATTTGGGGCGAACCAGAGGCCGAGGAGTTCGAAGACCCGGACCGCGACCAGTGGCTGCTCTACCCCGGTTGTTCATCATCGGAGGCGAAGCGGATCGTACTCCCACGGTTACCGCATCGCGAGCGGTTATACGCCCAACCAGCGGCACCTATACACTTGGATCTGTCCAGGCCGACACCGAGTCCGATTTTGCTTGCAGCGGGAGGCATTGGCGGGTTGGGAAACCCGCATTTCGTGTCGCGAGAGCGGCCAAAGCCGCTTTTTGCTACCAAGGGCGAAGATGCCATCTCTATGCAGATCGAGCTGGAACTCAAACTGCTGGCTGATGTGGGTTTAGTCGGCCTGCCAAATGCCGGGAAAAGTACGCTCCTTCGAGCAATGAGCAACAGCCGGACGCGAGTTGGAAACTGGGCCTTTACCACCCTCCAGCCAAACGTTGGCACAGTGGTGCTGGACAACAATAAAGGCCGCCCCATAGTAACGAGCTTCAAACGCGAGCCCCAGCCAGAGAATGACGACCCGTACTCCATCTCCGACAACACCGAAAGCGAGCTGCAAGTCCGGACACGGTTCACAGTAGCCGACATCCCAGGCCTAATCGAAGGAGCCCACATGGACAAAGGGTTGGGAATAGCCTTCCTGCGCCACGTCGAGCGAGCCGGCGTCCTCGCCTTCGTCATCGACCTCAGCGCCGGAAACGCGGTCGCGGCCCTCAAGGCGCTCTGGAACGAGGTCGGCCTCTACGCCAAGATGCGCGAAGACGAGGAAGCCGACCGCGAGCGTGAGGCGCGCATTGAGTGGGACGCCGAGGCGGGCACCGACATCCCCCGCGACGCGGACGGCGACCAGATGATCTTCTCTGACACGTTTGCGCCGCCCGCTAGTGCTAGCATGACGGGACTGCATATCGCCGGTAAGCCGTGGTTTGTTATTGCTACCAAGGGGGATTTGCCCGAGACCCAGGGCAACTTCAAAGCGTTGAGGGAGTACCTGGCCGGTGTCACGCGTGGCGAGGAGCCACATCCTAGTGGGGTTGAGGGGGCGTGGACGGAGAATGTCACGGCTATTCCTGTTAGTGCCATCAATGGGCATGGTGTTGATCGGGTCGTGCATTGGACTGTTGGGTTGCTTGATGGTTAGACTGCTGAGTTCTGCCGTTGTTGTAAGATAAGGGGAAGGGGGATCGTAACATACAGCGTATGCCATAACGAGCTTCATAGCATATCTACTCACTGTTATCCGATGTGTCGCCCAAGACGCGCGTCAAGAGTGAACTTGATCCGGTTCGAGTGCGTGAGAGATGAACTGATGGAGGGAACATGAACATGGAGTAGCGTCACCTGATAAGACAGGAGCGGAAGCCAAGCGGGTCTAGCAAGGGTCGGGACTGTTCCGTGATGACGCTAGGTCGAAGCATATCCCAGTCCAGCTTTATCACCATGATTTGACATTTGGATTTCAGGGGAAGACCATGGAGGGCAGCCTTTAGTTGGACGGTGACAGCCCAGTGGCTCGGTGCTCCGCTTGGACATCTTTGATGAGATGATTAAGATGCTCAGAACCGCCAGGAGAAGCATGAGATAGGTACCGAAAGGTGCAGCAGGCTTCTTAGCAGCTACCTCGACGAAATTGTTGAGAATGAGCAACCTCTCTCTAAGGGCAACTTGAAGTGTATAATACGCGTATCTGAATAAGATTGCCGGAAGCGCGTCACCAATGCACAAACAGCAGAAGGAAAGCACCACCGGCATTTGAAGTTACGCCCTAAAGTCGGTCGTGCCTTCCGCGGCGGCTCAACCGGGACATCCAAAGCCTGACGCACTTCATCCCATTTCGAACCCCAAGTTCGAATTAGGTACCTGGTAAGCTCGCCGCTCGTACCTTCCCTGCCTGAGAATAAAGTCGACAGCTTGAAGTGGGAGATCCACTGAATTGAGTTTCGTCAACCTGAATCCAAGTCATCTACCCATTTCTTCATCTCTTCATCATCTTCATCTTCATTCCACTTCCCAACACTCCACCTCGGCTTCTCTCTCACCCCATGACCACCCCTTGTCGACATCGATCATCTCATGTCCCTTGTGTGACATTGAAGCTCAGTATCGAGCCCTCCCTTAACCGAGTGGGGCTAAGCTTTTTTCGTGGGGGTCCAGACAAGCTTTCAATGTTCGACGATCCATTCCAGTGGCTCAGCCAAGGACGACAGCGAAGGTAGTACCGCACACGCCAGGCCGCTGGTCATCCGAAGGCTAAAATGCAAAGGCTCCGCTGTATGCATTGTCATCAACTTCATCCCGTCCTCCATGGCATAAGCTGGGCTGTCCAACTTCTGGCACGTCGGTTGAGACCCAACCCGACGCGATGCCCACGCCATATGCTGCCTTTGGAACCGACACCAATCACGGATCATCGCCTAGCTCGCTTCCTCGACTCGTTTCCTACTCTCCCGCCCTTGTGGTGGTAGTGGCTGCTCGCTTTTGACTGGCTACTTCCGCCAGGTTTGCGACCTATGCATACATATCTACCAATCAAGGCATCAGCATGTATGAGTTGGGAACAAGACCCTTCCCGCCCGACGCTCGCCTGGATCTGGTTCTTGACAGCTGGCCGCAATTTGATCACTTACA
Source organism: Coniochaeta sp. 2T2.1 (assembly GCA_009194965.1). Classification (NCBI taxonomy): domain Eukaryota; kingdom Fungi; phylum Ascomycota; class Sordariomycetes; order Coniochaetales; family Coniochaetaceae; genus Coniochaeta; species Coniochaeta sp. 2T2.1. The sequence goes on along the minus strand of VSMA01000019.1, from coordinate 751,793 downwards.
CTGGGAAATAAGCCTAGTGGTCCAGAAACATGCGTTAGCTTCGGTAACACAACGACAGGACTCAAGGCTTCCCTCAACCCAATCCCAAGTCTCGATGAAGTTGGAGTTCACGGCTTTACCTTATATGACACGTTGTCTGCCTCTAGCCGAGCCTGTGCGGCAAGCAACTGGACATCTGGTGCTGTCATTCTACGCCTCAAAGTCAATTCTCGCGCAAAGAAACGAAACCCCCGTCGAGGACAGTAGGCCACGGTACGGACATACCCGGCGCCTTCGGTGAACGGATAAACTGCCAAGGACGACAGCAGCCGGTGAACATTGTCGCGGTTCAACACCCCGACTTCTCGATTTCGTGGATCTGCCGCGGTTTCAGACATGTCTCTCTCGGTATATCTCGGGTGGGACAAGCTACCATTTGACCAGCCACTCAGGGGTAACGTGAGGAGACGTCCTTCGACTTCGACGAATCCGGCCTGTCTCATCAGGTTCTCCAGCTGCATAGCTGCTCTCGGATTCTTATACGGCAGCATGCTTTGCAAGTATGTCGCAGACCAAACACGGAGTGCGTGGTCTATGGATATTGCCCGGTCAGTCAACCACGCACAGCCATTCAGTCGAGACAAGCGGCCAAGGCACGACCTACTATCCGTCAGGGTCCCGTTGTCCGACTGTGCGTTGTAGTATATTTCCACCATCTGGCACCATCCTCCTCGGCGAAGAACTCGGAAAATATCTGCCACATAGGTTGGCCATCGGTCCGCATTGATTCCGCCGGACATTAGTCGGCTATTTACCAGGTCGAAGTGGTTCGAATGGAAGGTGAAGCTTGCAAAGTCAGCCATTGCCTCGTGCTCGATCTGCGTGTACGGGTCACCCACGGACTATTCAAGTCATCCACCTGGATGTCGAGATTTGCTGGCAGGTCTTCTGGTGCCATATTCGGGTAGATGTCGATCCCGGTAACCTATACTAACGAAGTCAGACCAGACACACAACGCGGCCAACTTCCAGGCTGTTGCGCGGTCATCAGAGCAAGAACCATTCCCTCCGGCCATTCTGAAGACGTCACCACTCGATTGAGCCTGCTCGCTGCCGGATATCCCGTTCTCGTTGCACAGTACTTCGGTCCCCTCGCCCATGGGACTGCCCTGGACCCTCAACGCCATGGCCTGGCTGCGTAACCCGGATGATGCGCCATTTGCCAACGTCGGCCTTTCGGGAGCGGTCACAGGGTAATACGACGAACCTCGCATGACGGAAATTGCTCCGCAACATCAATAGCCCAAGAGGCTGTCCCGAAACCACAGTCTAGGATCCTCGTCGGAGTTGGCATTGCTGGGAAGATCAATCGGTTGTCGAAGAGTCTGTTGAAGACTTCGTGCACGATTCGGTTGCGCTCTTCCTCGTCCTACCGCGGGAAAACAATCAGCTCCATCAAGAAGTCGACGAGCAGGGGATGGGATGTTGAGGACTTGCCTCGTCGACGGGTGCGTGATATGTGCCATTTTCGAGTGCGTATCGTTGGAAGTCGCGACCGTGGTATGTGATCAGCTCGACAAGAGATGTGTCGAGCGGAACCGTGTCGAGGTCGCTAGGAACTGCTTAGTGACCCCTGTTTTTCAGAAACGGCGCGCGAATTTCAAAGGCTCGGTACCTGTCATCCTCCATCGAATATCAATGCACGACAGTGTCAATCTCAACTGACAGGAAAAGAACGCAAAGCAAGGTCAACTCAAAGAATGTCAGAAACGAATACTCTTGGTCATGGAGAGTGGTATCACGAAGTGCGTTCTGAATATCTCGAGCACTTTCATTTCACCGTGGGATATGGGTGCCTGGGTACTCTGCACTATAAGTCCAGGACAGGCCGCCTGATGGCCCTGAGCGACGGTACTGGGGCCCATGCTCGTCTAAACGGCAGCTTGTTTGGCACACCTTTTGGTGAAATGAGAAAGCTGGCTAGGGACCAGCAGAAGAGTTGTGGACCCTCTGGCTGGGCCAGGTAATCCAGATTTGGCTGGCAGCTGGGAATTTTGCACCCCACGATGCTCTTGTCGATCCTGGGTAGTTCGGTACGTCCCATTCACCACCCGGGCGGGACGGTCAGCCTCTCGCAAGGGAGCTTGCAGCCGTAAATCCCAGCAAGCCGGCTGGGGAGGGGTCGGACACGATGCACACACGGGCTGTTCAAGACCAACTCCTCTCGCCAACTATCTATTGTTTTCTGCCGCGATCCCGGTACTCGTCACACGCCAGGCCCCGCCACCTTGGACGATATCAGATGCAACGGCTTCGAGTAGAGCGGAACAATGCAACTCATGTCGTCTTCGACATCCCCAGTGCCAGGAATGCTGCCGATCTCCGAGCGGTAGACATTGCCGCCCAAGCAAGCACTTCTTCAATGCAGCTTGCCGCCGCCCGCCGGCTTGATCCATTCATGGGACAAGCTGCGGGCTGGCTAATGGCCTGTCGTATAGGGAAGCTGGACAAGCCATATGCACTGAATCCCACCCATATTGCTTCTGACCGCCGTTTGATTGGAGAATTCTGACCGTGAGTCAATGTGTACAGCAACTGTGCAGCCCCCCAATGCTCTTAGTCCGATCCGAACCTCCTCTGAACGACCACTCCACAGTGCACTCCTGTCTAGTCCCGTCTGCTGGTCTTCGTCTTGGTCAGGTCGCTCATCAACTGGCCGGGCACCTGAGCTTCGCCGAAGCCGCGGATAGCGTACGGCGATAATAGCAGAGCTGTTATGGGCTCCCGCGCCAAAAACCGAAGTATAAGAGCCTCCCTAGGCAGGCTAGGCCGGATGGCGCCACATGAAGGTCAAACCGGGTCATACGGAGGCAGTCAGATCCCGAACGGTCATCTGGAGTAACGGTAACCACTAACAGCAGCGGTGTCCCGCAAAGACGCTGTGGGACACACATCAACATATTAGCACGGCTTGGTACACGAACTGCTGGTACGCCAGTCGCACAGAATCTGACGTCAAACACAGCCGTGACGAAAGGATGCGAGAGTACGTACCTACCTACCGCAGGGGAAGAGCGCGAAATCCCAAGGACGTGGACTTGGGATTCTTCAGTTCACAGGAAGGGTTAAAGCCCGCCACGGGTCCCCGCTAATCACCCGCTCTGAAACGCGTCTAGGCGGATTAGGAATGGAACTCGAATCTTGAGGAACTTCCATAGATGCCCTTCAGCGGTCTTCCCTGTTCGGTGGACCACCGGTTTCGCCTTCAAGATCATGCCAACAACACACAAACGAAGCGCACGATGAGACGACCTACCGCGACAGAAGAAGTTGGAGGCCTCACCCTCAATATCCATCGTTGAGTCCGCTTCTCGACCATGAATTACCCCCACCGACGCTTGAAGTTTAGCCTTCCATCACAATTCTGCATCCTTCCATCCGGCGACCCAGCATGCGGCCCAATTTGCACAATCGCCAGCACCTCGGAGGGAAATTTCATCGTTCACAGGCTCTGAACCCCAAATGAAAACCGGGGAATAATCAGTTCAGAGCATGCCGGCAAATATTCGATTGAAAGCCACGATACTCCTCCAATGAAACTGCACCACCTGTTATTCATTACCACTTACAACGCCCTTGATGTTTGGAGATTGTCGACAGCGGTTAATACGTGACCTGTCGCAAATGCTACCGTTTCAGCGATCCCGGACAATTATGGCGATCTTCTCACGGTCCGTTGCAGAGGCCAGGCATGATTCTGGCCCGTTTTAGGGCCGACGTTGAAGTTGAAGATCTTCTGCAACGCCTTTGTGGAGCTTCAACTCTGGAGGTGACCACTGGTCCACAGGTGCTACAACATCGTGTCTTCCTGTCTGCTCGGGGACCACATTTCGGGGAACACTATCCCAAAGACGACTTGACAGCCGACCAACATTACCGACAAGTTCATGCTGCAGGCCTACGAGACAGCTTCAGAAATTCAGACGTCTCTTCGGCCCCGGCTGTCCCGCATCCTCCACCTTCCACAACAAGAAACAGGCAGAAGCAAGGCGGATAAGTCATGCGGCACGCTGGAGCTGTTCATGTCTTCCTGCCGGCGCCCATGCAGCATAGGTATATGCATCCATCGCTGCTGACGAGGGCAACCCGGGGCCATGCCAACGCATACAGGACCCCATCAGCAATGACCATGGCTGTACTAAATGGCCGAGATGCGTCTCTTCCAAACCAACTGGCTGGAAGACATGAAAGTCTGTCAAATCGAGAAACCTGAAAATGCCGATATTCATTGGATTTGCGGATTCGGGACGGGATTCAACCTCACACCCTGGTAACGCGCGATTTTGTCTCACAATCTGCACGTCAGGAGGGGCGTGGGTGAGTCGTTGGCAAGACTCCTGTCCAGGGACTCATGTCCGAGCTAACGACTGGGATCTTTGGTATCGGGTGTGGTGGGCCAGTGGGCCTCGCCATGGAAACCCAGCGGGGCGGGAGGGTACCTCCAGCAGGACTCCCGCCGTTCTGTTTGCGTGCTCGGCGTATTGGACAGGGGTCTTCCAGTGTCCCGGGACGAAGAGACAACAACAAGCATGAATCTGGTGCTAAAACCAACGTTACACGAAGAATCCCAAGGACGAACAGCGGCGCCCTTTAACGAGCACAATGGTCCGCGGTATCCTCAAGGACGGACATATTCCGACGGAATATTGATACATTGTTCACATAAAGATTCACAATGAGCAACACGAGATTCAACGGCAGTTGAGACGGGTGGTGAACCCAAATCGAGCGGACACACCCGGGTCGGAGAAGGGCATCCTCTTCGCCGAACCCAAGGTCAGAAGCCCGGATATCTTCCTCGGCCTTCGGCTTAAAGCACCATCGCCAATATCAGCGACATCAACTCCACTCACCACCTGTTGACCCGTTCAAAGTACGGCCGCAAGATCCCTTGGCTTCGTCTGATGCTTGGAACTACGTACCTCGATCCCTCCGTTTCGTGTTGTCCCGTTCTCTTGAACGTCGACCGTCCTCCACCGGGCTGACATCTCGTCTCATCAGACACTGCATCGTGTACTCTGTGGCTCGTCTCAAGTCACGCTCTCTCGTTACCGCCGAGGCAGCACATGTGTACATGTCAAGCACAAACCAAGCAGGCAGGCACTGTCACCCAATGCACGTTCCTACATATGTACCGCAGATGCACATGCATATCTTCGTACAGACCGCCTCTTGGGAGACATGAAGAGCAAACATTCTCATATTAAATCTCACACAAGTTACGAGTCACCCTTTTCCACGGTTTGTACGACACGACATATCATAACTCTGTTTTCCCTCTTTCATGCCGTCTTCAATATTCCATACATCGGTGAGGCTGACTACCGAGCACCTGGGTTCACCGGTCAGATCATCTCACAGCCAACGGACCCGAGAAGAAGGACAGTCTGGGACGCGGCCCACAACCGGCATTGTTCCCATTGTTTGCTCCCACAAGTCACACGCAAAAGACACGGCACGGAGCCAGCAAACCAACAAACTTGGCTTGATTCAATCACCAACCCGCATCGTGCCAACCAAGCTAACATTACCAATGGTTCCTTAGCTCGACCTCTGACTGGCTTCCGAACGAATCCTCTTACCGACGCTCTGGTAGCGCGGAGAACTGGGAGCTACGTGCTCCTTGAAATGGGGGCTTGCACCTGCAGACTGGGCCAGGCCGACCCTCATGCTAGCTGTGTCCCAAGCCATGCCCATCCATGCATTCCCACCACCATCGAGCATCGAGCAAACTGGAAAACCAGGGATATGGCTTGCTCGACTAGAGTCGACGGCCACTTTCGTAGGACTTGATCTCTAGCCTCGGGTTCTCGTGTTCAACAGACTCGCTTCAAGGGAACATGCACAGCAAAACCGATGTGTGAGTTCGTTCCCAACCGAACCAGCTGGCCCGTGCTCGTTCACATGTGTATCTTCCTTCCCGTCTGGGTGGTTGTGCACCTGCTCATGCAACCGATCGATAATAAACCAGAAGGGTGGTGGTGTGCTGTTCTTCTCCTCGGGTCGCCGTCGGCAGCGTGGATTTTGATCTCTCCATGAAATCCTCCTCCCTCCCTCCTCGCATCTTGATGCTGACACGCATGTCGATAATGCAATCCTCTATCAGTGCGCCCTAATTCGGGGGCATATTCGTCCGCGGACCGCGAGTCTGTTCCTTTTCCTTTTTTGCATCGTGATTGCCCGACGGACGGCACGAAACCGTAGCGATGTAAGTGAAACCAAACGAAAGGAGCGGTGAGTACCAGAACCGCGGAAAGCTGCGATAGACTCAGAAAGCGAGAATGTAACATCCATTTCAATCAAACATTCAAGAACAAAAGCCAAAAACCCACGCCACCAGCATGCATGTTCTGTCTGCGTTTTTCTGCCCAAAAAAATTACACTTATAGCCCAGCCCACCGTTCCCTAGGCCCACTGTTCCTTGCTCTACTGCCTATCTTTAACACCAAGTAAACACCGGGTTCCGAGTCTTAACCGGCTCCAGCCGCTCGACAATAACCTTCCTCTGGCTCCCCTCCATCCCCTCGGCGGCCGCGTACCCGAGATCCCCCTCTAGCCCGTCGTCATCGTAACCCTCCCCCTGGTCCCCGGAACTGTAGAGCTGCTGCGCGATGGTGTTGCTGTTCCTCCTTCCCGCGCCGGTCGCAACGAAACTGAACCGCCGCTGATGCTCCCTCCTGGCCGCCGCCGCCACGGACGCGGCAGACTGCTGCCGGTGGTGGTGGCCCGCCCGCTCCCGCTCGGGGGAGTACATGTTCAGACTCCTCCCCTGGTGCGGCAGGGCCGGCTGGCTGAGGCTGTGGCGCGGCGGGTTGGGCCGGTCTGCTACGCCCCCGTTTTGTGTCGGAGCTGCTGCTGCTGGCTCTTCGTCTGCCCTGGGACCGGGGCTAGGGGTGGGTGTCAACTCGAACCTGCCCTGGTGGGGCAGTTCGGCCGGCCCCATGGACGGACTGCCCAGTCCCAACAAATCGACCTGTGCCGCACCCCCTCCGACAGGCGCACTACTACTCGCCGTGCCCACGCCGATGTCCATCTCCTCCTCGATCGTGTCCCGTCCCCCACCACCAAAGTAATCCACCACGTCGCTCGCCGCCTGCTGGGCAGCGTGGGCGTGGCTGCTCCGCCTCATCTCGGCGCTCGTGACGCGCATGGGTATGGCGACGGGGACGTCCACCAGGTCGTCCCAGACGCACACCTTGGCGCGGCGCGTGAGCTCGAGGGGACCGTGGTCGGCTGTCTTGAGGGTCTCGACCACGTTCCAGGCCTGGCCCTTCATGACGGCTATCTGGCGCGCGAACATGCGCTCTTGGAAGTCCGGGTCGATCTGGAAGACGCGCCGGAGGGCGAGCTGGGTTTGCGACCACCAGGCGGTGGAGGTCAGCAGGGGGAGGAAGTGGTCGCGCGTCTTTTGGGAGAACGGGCGGCCGATCAGGTCGACTGGGAGGAAGAGCCAGCCGAAGGGGAAGCTTGGGGGATGTTAGTGAGAAGAATGAGATGGGAGAAGGAATGAGAGGAAGCGTACCTTCGCCATGCGTCGGGGTGTTTCCACGGCCAGGAGAGGGAGTTGTCTATCGCCCCGATGGAGATCTTGGGATCTCTCGCGCCGTTGCTGCCGGGTGCAGCGGCTGCCATTGGTTGTTGAGGTTTGTAAGGGTATGATGCGCGTGGTGCGGAAGACTGTGGATGTGACGACAGGTCCACCGGTCGCGGACCGAGTTCACCGTTCTGCTCTTCTGTGTTAAGTTGTATCGGCTCCGAGACTATCGACACCTCCTCCGTCTGCCAGTCGACCTTGATCATCCAATTGTCCAAGCCTCTGTCCGTATTTCGCATGATGTAGTCCAAAATAACGAGCTTCTCCAGCTCCTCCCTAAACGCCTGCTTCAGTGTCTCCGTCCAGACGAAGTTGCCCGGCCCAGGCGTCGAGGCGGGGCTATCCTGGCCGTCGTCGCTTTCGTCGTCCTCGCCTCGCCTCGTAGGCCTGCAGTTGTCCGCCCATCGCCTCCTCTTCTTCTTCCGGTGCGGGTCGTTCGTCCTAAAGCCCGAGAGGTACTGGTCCGGCCAGGGGTGCTCGCGGAGGAAGAGGTTGGCGTCCTTGAAACCCTTGAGGAAGACCTGGAAGCTGCCGGGCTTCGCGGGCAGCGGCTTCTTGTTGCGGGAGTAGTTGTACCTGTCCCAGAAGGGGTAGTGGAAGGACTTGGAGGAGAGGTTGACGACGTCGGTGTAGGGCACCATGTGGGTGCGGAGCTGGGCGTCAAGGACGTAGGCTGCCGCTTCGCTGACGTAGGAGAGGTTGGGGATTAAACTGAGCAGCCACTGTTAGACTTGCCATGAAGGGAAGAGGTCTGGAAGATGAACATACCAGGCACGACCGAAGCAACAAGGGAACAGATTCCTGTGAATCCACTTATTCCACTTCGGGTTGCCAGCAGCATACGGCTCCTCGTCTTTGGGCTTGAACACGCCTACCACCTTGCCCTCTGTATTCCTGGCAAAGTAACTTCCCGAACTGCCCTGCGATATCATCCTCGGATGCACTCCCTGCTCAATCGCTATCCTGACGCTCTCAATGATGACCTCGAACTCAGCCTGCGTCATGTACCCCGGCTCGGGCACGGATAGCTGCTCGCCCGTCACAGGCCGCACGCCCTCCGGTGGCTGGAAGACGGAGTGGTGTATCTCGAGCCTCTCGTCCTCGTCGCCCATCTTCTTCCCCTTGCGCTTGAACTTGCTCGCGATCTCGTCCGCCCATCGCTCGAGCCGGGCGTTGATGGCTTTGAGGTCGACGCCGGAGTTGCTCCTGGCCCGTCCGCCTCGCCCGCCTCTGCTGCTCTTGTATTGCGGCCTGGTGGTGCTGATGTTGCTGTAGGCCCGCACGTGCTTGGGACTGTTCATGCCCGAGTGCGGCCGGGGCTGGGTGATCGGGGCATAGCGCGGGGCCGAGGCCGGCTGCAGCGAGGCTGTACTATAGGCGAGGGGGTCGTCGTCGGAATCGTCGCTGTACTGGTCGGCTTGGGCGAGGCGCTCGTAGCCTGTTGTGTGGGGGCGGTTGGTGCGAGGCATGGTGGGATGTTATGTCGCTTGGTTTTGTGCGTGGGTTGGGGGGGGGGGGGGGGGACGTGGTCAAGGAACGACGGCGGTATCAACCTAGTTCATGCCATTGTTCGAGGCGTGGCTGTCGAGAGGGAGGCAGGAGGCACCGTAGGAATACCGTCGTTCTCTATGAGTGGGCGTATCAAATACCGGTCAAAGAATACGTAATAACACAAATGGTCAAGATGAAAAGACCAGACAGCACGAGAAGAGAAATAAGGAAGCTTCAACCGGTTGTGTATCGTTGTCAGTCTGGTTGCTCGAAACATCAAGCGTCTGGCCGAAGTTGGAGCATTGGATGTCGCCAATGGTGACGTGCCATCCAAATATCCACAGCGCCCGGGCCTGGCAGCCTGGTGGACATCAGCGTCGCATCAGGGGTACAGAAGCCTGGATTTCCAGTTGTTGCCCGGATCATCCCAGCTTCCGGCCATCGTCCAACGGCCATAAAGTGGGGGCCATACCACCATGGGGTTAGGGTTGTCCTGTCCACCAGAAGCTTGTCGGAGATGGGCAAACTGGCATGAAACCGCGTTTGAAGGCGGTGGCACTATATATGCTACATGATTTGGATCTCATTATTGATCAGAGACAGCCCTTGACCACATGGCAGGGGTACGGAACTGCATGGATGAGCACGTGCAGATTGGATGTCAGTCCATGTTGGGAGAAGCCTCATGTGCCTCCGTCGAATCAACCATGTCCAAAGCAAATGGGCTGAGGCCACAACCTGTTCATCTACCGTCAAGACCATCACCCTGAAGCCATTTTACATTATCGCATGTGTCTCCAACATCAGCCTTGCACCTACGCCATTCAAGGACGTGGTACCATGGTGGTCTCGCCGCTGCCTGCGTCAAGACTTGTGCCCTACATCATCCAGCGGAAGCGCTGTCACTTGCCGTGATTTTGTGCCCCGTGCCCGTGACCTGAATGTCAGATAGGAGATTCCGACCAGCCCTAGCAAAACGTAGAACGCCCGGAGAGCCCTATTGTTCGTTCCACAACGTTAGCTAAAAGAATGAGGGCTGCCAGGTTAGAATATGAAACGTACAGGACTGCGAGCAGCAGATTGCCGATGACGATCCGGTGTCTCGCCCGATCTGCTTCCCAAGCTCGTGAATGCCAGGTCCAGCCGTAGACAGGATCTGCCATTTCCTTCCTGTCCTGGGTTTGAAGACCGATGTCAAGGACATAGGCGACCACCGCGAGGACCAGAATGAGAAAATCGAAACAAACGGCACAGATGTTGACTGGGCATGTCCTCGGTTCATTCCGCTTGGACAGCTTAACTCCCTTGTAGCCGTCAATGAGAACACCGAGGCAGACCTTTACGCGTGCAGATTCGAGTGTCAGCTGACCAGAAGGGATTGCAACATGACATGCTTTGGGCGTTCATAGCTAGAGCATACTCACCGCAGCTATCCCGATGGCCAGACGGTCGTCTTTACCGGGCCACCCTCCATGCTTCCTGAAAAACCAGGCGAACACACCAATTGTGCCGATGTCAAGGAGGAACCCCACTGCCCTGAGAAACAGCTGATGTTGACGTAAGAGGACCGGATGGGCTTTGAAGCTCTGCCAGGTGGATGTTGGCCCTCTCACGACTGTGCTTTCCATCCCGGGCGACGATCAGTATGGGAGGTATTCGAGTTGTGGTCCGTTGTCTGAGAGGCAACGCAGACGATCGAAGAAAAGGACAACCCGGCCATATATGCGAGGCCTAGGCGCCAGCGCTGAAAGCATCCTGCTTAGTTGCGATGTGCGAGCGTCGCCACGTAGTACAAAGCGACGATATCAGCCGGAGGCCGTTGGCGCTGCTTCCTCGGTGCCCATCGATTTGGAGAATGGAAAGTAATGAAGCCAAGACCATAGGGAGGGGATGATGCAACGCCGGAGAAGTGACAGACAGGAAAAGCTTGGAAGCTACTGTCGTAAGGAAACTCTAACGGTCAAAACTAAACTTCAATAAGCTTAACGGGCCGCAGCTGGGGCATCTCTGGTCCAATCGGTGACGTATGTCTCATCCTTCCTCTTGAAATGAACGACCATCGCTCAGAGAGACCGGATGTAAGACCTCGGTGTGCACGTAACAGTCTCTCTGGAAGAACAGCCGCCGGGTCACAAGTCATGAGCTAGCTGTGCCGCTCAGCCGCGTGGAAACATAACGTTTCCAGCGCTCCAGGAGAGGATATTGCGACGGGCTCCTCGCTGTCATGATGGATCGTGTCCATGGCAGCCGATCGCTAGATCGGAAACTGGTGCTAGCTCATGGGCTCGAAACAGGCGAATAGCGATTCCTTCTACCGTGTCCGAGGACATGCTGCTGTGCGGCGCGGCAGCTTGAGTCATTCCTGCATTTCGTCAAGCGTATGTACAATGCGGCCATCCGTGTCCCAAGGGAGTAATAAGACCTGTCCAAGGTCGGCAAAACCATAGGTCCAGTGGTCGAGTTCAGGCAATACGAAATGTTACAAGTTCAACGATTATGTGTTGGCGAGATGCTTCGCTGTGGCAGAAGAAGACCTTGAAGAGGCAGAAATAGGGGAGCTTATCGGTCGTTATCAGTACGAAGTTAATTGCCATATTCTGTTGCCGGATTCGGTTGGTCAAGAGCGGCTTCAACCTTCAATCCGCAGCTATGAGATATATTCAAGCCCGCTATGAAACAGAAGCGATGCGAAAGCAACGCTGTGGTCTCGCCGACGGGGTGCAAAGTCTAGCACCGCATTGAATACAGCAGGATAGTGCTTGGTCTGGCAGGGCTTGCATACTCTCACAGGGAACGGCCTAGAGGAGGATAACAAATGTGCTGTTACCTAGATATGGTGCATGCACGTCGTGGACGAGGCAAGGCTATTTCATCGTTCATTGCACACATTGCTCCAAACTGATTTCCCCACGGTGGCCATGCTTCCAATGAGCCTTTGCAGTTGAGACCTGTGGTCTCGCACAATTGTTCCACTGGTGCTGACGGCGCCTTATTTAGGCAGACTATGTCTGAGGCTCTGAGCCGGCGAACTGAGGAATGAATCACTTCGACACGATAACATCACCACGTACACGCAAAGAGGCGTTCGTGTTCTTTAATACTTCATCTGTTTCTTCCGGAATCCATTGCTTGTTCAGCTATTTAGATTAGTGTCTCCGAGATCTCTTCCTTTTCGTCCTGAAAAGATTATCACTTGAGACCAGACCAGATCTCGCTCATTGAGCTCTGTCTCCATCGGCAAGGCACAACAGCTCAAGAAAACGGCTCCGTCCTCCTCCAACCGAATCACGCTGTTCCCCTGATCCCAGGTCGTCCGCGTCCTGTACCGTCCCCAAGTCTCACAACCCCCCAATCAACCCATCACAATGACCGCCAAAGTCTGGTGCTGGTGGGTCAAGATCACCTACCTCTGCGGCTGCCAGGTGACCGGCAAGACGATCCACAACTGCAACAGCACGGGGTCGAACTGCAGCCCCTGGATCGACCCAAGGACGTACAACCGAGAGTGTGGGGGCTGCGGTTTGGAAAACCACAATGGCGAGAACCCGAGTTTCGGATCCGGAATACCGAGCAAGGTCGTCGCGGCTCCTGAGCAACTGGAGGAGGCTGCCGAGCCGCGCTATGGCCCGATCTACGAGCCTATCTAGCCGAAATGTTATACTGAGTCTGGGAGGAAGGTTGTTACATCGGGTTAATGGGTGGGCTTAGCCGGTCACGGTTTGTGGGCATATGCCCTCCATGGCTTGAAAGGATATGAGCTGAGTCTGTCCAGGGTGTTGTTGTGGTCAGACTCCGGGAAAGGTACGGGATTATCTCCTCTCAATAAATTGAAGAGTGCGTGTGAGGTTAGGTGGTGCTCAGCACTGTGGACTTGTGGGGAGCGTATGCATGCAAGACTGCAGAAGCAAGGAAGATCGAACGTTTTATGGGCGGCATTCAACATGGGTACTTGTAAGAGAAGAAGCAAGGGAAATTGAACCACTCTCCAAGATGTAGCAGAAGACGCAGCAGCACGTACATATCGCAACGATGTCCAAGTACGCAATTTGTGCGGTAGTCGAACACACGATCGGCCGATTGGCCGGCTATAGTCAACAAGACGACGACTTGCTTGTTTCAGCGATGTCATATGCCATTAGCAAAGGTGCAGAACCGATATACCCATTCGCGATAATTCTTAAAAGTGATAGCCACGACTCTGCACCTTGTTCATGGTTGCCTGTGTCAACTTAAATCATCTGGAAGCGGCCGCATATCGTTGCTTGAGGTCGCGCATCATCTAGAACTTCAAGTTGGTGGTGGCGTCGTCGCTGCCAACGACATACCTGGGTTACTCGCCATCCATGTATCTGAAGGGCCTCTTGTAGAAAAAGACACCACACGCGACATCATCGGCGATCTGCAGTGCACGCGCGGCATATGCCTCGGCAGCGGCCGGCATTTCGCCATCTGGCTTCACGCCAACCGCATCGCCTGCACCGCGCAGCGCAGCCACAAGCCCAGAAGCGACAGCTGGCGCGGACGAGGCCGCAGACATATTGTCCAGGAGCTTGGTAGCCACTCTGCATAGCTTGTAAAGTTGTCTTTAACTTCCTCCTAGTATGCATGCCTTGTATACGCGGCCTCTAGTGAACACTTAATGTCGGCCATTATCGTGTCTATATTGTAGAATGGCACAAGGATATCCACTTTAGCGAAGTCTGGTAAGAAGACGTCCGTAGAGGGGTACTTCTCGATGCCCGTCGGTATGGCCTCGACTGTGCCTGCTAGTGTAGACTATGGTGCACCGGCTGGTAGATGATCGTTGTCTGTGTATGTGCCGGTAACGGTGTCGCCACGATACTGATGGGTGAACGACGTGGCGTATTTCCGCGCCTGGGTCATAGATAGTAGCTCGGCAGACGGCGAGAGTGATATATACGATGCTGTCTGCTCTAGTGTTGATTACTGGCCTTATATTAGCACAGGGAATATAATATGGCGGCGGACCTGTGGAGATGTTTGTTAGGAGAGGACGAATGCCCCTTATTGGTTGGTAGCGGTACTCTTTGGCCTTGTACTCTTGTTGAGGCTCTGACGACGGCGGGTATCGGAAATACTGCGACGTCGATGAAAGTCTTTATGCATCTTGCACCATATCTCTGGGAGGCTGACCAGATACACCCGTAGGTCAGAGGAATTAGAAGCCAGTGTATTGGTAGAATGGCGTTGCCTGAGGGTGTCGAGTTAAGTTGGAGTTTACTTGAAGACCCTCTCCCTCTTGTGATGGACGTTTAAGGCTCGACGGATTCGTGATAATGAGTTGAGAAAGAGGGATCGTAGAAATAACCTCCGCCGTATTTGTCTTTGTATCTCGTGCCGACTCATGGTTGTGCGTCCAAACTGCCGGATGTAGACGTATTACCGTCTCGTGGTACGGGATCTGGAATTCATGTAAGCATGCGACGATATGGAGTTTTGATTTCGCCTGATGTTATCGTAGGTTTGAGCTTCCCTGACATCTATGTTATATTCGTGGACAATAGGATGTAAGAACTTTTGTTGTTAGTGTGGCGGAGGAGCGCTGAGATATGAACAGCTTGCTCTGAGTTGCTTCCAACTTCAGCCCTCACAGAACCCTCTATTTCTGCTCTGAAGTTCCCCGACTGTGAAATTTCGGGAGAGATGCTATCTCTGAGAATGTCGCAGCATCGGGTCGCTCAAAAGCCAAGTGCCGGATGAAGTCGAGACACCCGGCAACAGCCACAGGTGCGTTGGCGCCGTTGTTGGTCTCACCAATTCAGGGTTAGGGTTTATTACTCGAATTGAGGCTCCACAAAAGGGGCAACCCCTTTTCGATTGTTTACATTCCGGAATTGCCTTTCTGCACGACTGCGGAGCAACATTATTCAACGCCCACTGCGAAGTATTGTTTTCTCTTCTCGCATGCATTGTTTTCTTTTGGAACTGAAGGAGGAAGCTGAGACCACATCTCCTGAACCGATGCTCCGTCATATGCTTGGATTTCCTCGTCTATCTAACCTTCACCCAAACGGCGAAACTTTTGATTCTGGGTGCCCGACCAGTCTTAGGAACTTGTCAGTGAACGACCTGGATGGTATGGCTGATGGCTGATTATCTTTCATCATGCCGGTACTTTATGCTTTGCCTGTTTGACGCTTTGAAGGTTTAGACTAACCGAGCGTCATTTCTTTGAGGGCGGACGAGACATCGTGGTCCCCGGGAGTCTGGTACTGCCATCAGCATGAGGGAGAATAAATACAAGTAACAGAGGCAAGGGCCATGATTACATTACTTACTCGGGAGGTACCCTGCTCTGCCAAAGCTGTCCTAAGAGCAGCAATTTTTAATTTATTTAGGGGTATCAAGCTCACAGTAAAACAACAATATGGACCTAGCCAAAGGCCCAAGGGGGCTCACAATTACAGACCAAGTACTTCGATACCATAATCATGCATATCCGAACTCTTCTGCAGAGACTTCGTCACGCCGAGGTCCTACGTATCCGAGGCAGGCTCAAACCTTATACCGCGCATGCTGTATACAGTCCATCCGATACCAAGAGTCGCCGGCGAGCCACGTACGCAAGTAGGATGGCCGCAAGGAAGGTATTTAACAGCGAGCTGCTGCCAAGCAACCGAGAGTTTTCCCCAACTCCAAACAACCAACCAAGCACACTACTACGTCTCCCAACAACAAGCAGTAAGTTCCCAAGCCCTCTAACGCTAAGCCTTTAGGCACCTCTGACCTCTCTTGCTCTTAGACTAAGTCAAACCATGGGCCAACTCCGTATCCCAAGCTTGGGATAAAAGTGGGAGTTGATCACCTACACCTACAACTCCCGGCTTTGAGAGCAGCAATCTCGTCATTGAGAGTTAGAATCTCTTGATACCGCTTCTCAGACGCTTTGGACAACATCGTATCCTGTCTCTTGTTCGAAGGATGCGGCTCCAGCCCGGCCATGCCTCTCCTGGTGGCCAAGGATTTGATTCCGGCAATCGATTCGTAGGAATCCCTGAAAAGTGTCCGGAGATAGTGGCGGGCATCGGTAAGCTCCTCAATCTGCTCCTTGCTTGAAGGAGCCGGAGCACAGGGGCAGCCGGGATAAATGGAGACGTTCTTATTGTAATTCAAGGTCGACTTCTTGACTGCAGTGTTGATGGGTTGCGATCCTAGGTGTGCTTGTTGGATAGGTGTATGTCTGAGTGGGAAAGAGGAGAATGGCAGAAATAGGTTGAGTTGGAAGGGTAGAATCTATTCCCAATGTGAGAGACCATGCATCCACCACAGTGAATATGCAGCTGGGATGATGACTTCAGGAAGTCGACGTGACATTGTCATAGAGACAATAGGTGCGGCCTAATAACCGTTTTCCCAACATTTTGATGGCACGGACGTACTACACATGTCCATCGTCGTATCCTTCCAATCAATCGTCGTACTACATATCATCCTCCTCCTCATCTCACTCCATCTCGGGCATACCAGACCGCCCAACGCACCCAGTCGAAGAGTTTGCAGCTATCCAATCCGTTTGGACCTGCCAAACAGAACTACCCTTTTTGTCAACGAAGATACGGCGGCCAGAGTCTCGAGATCAGTGCCACTGCCATGTAGACCTCTGCGTGGCGCTCACCGTGTCGGACGCCCATTGTGTTTGAATCGTCTAAGAATACGCAATGGCTCTAGAGATCAACTTTTCCTGGAATGCATGCCGGCTTCACAAGTAGATGGCACATAGGGCGAGATGTGGCGAGGGAAGTAATCGTGGGAATGAGTTCAATTGCTATCTAGCGAGGTACTGGAGAAAGAAGCCATTCCTCCACCGCAAAGATGCTCCGGGCTGAGCCGATTATTTCCATGAGGATTCCTGGAGTGCGTTAGAAGTAATCATTCAACCGATTGGCATCGAGGGGGGGCTGATGCTCGGCTTACCTTTTCCCATTCGAGAGGCCTTTCTTTGCTTGCTTCCCATGCGATTAATGCCCAAAATCAATGCCATAGCTCAAGTTGAGACATCCAAGTCTCCAACATAGTAAACGAGCTTAAGACGACTTAGCTCATATTAGCAAGACGAACTATAGTGTTTTTTGAAAGAAAGGAGACCCGGGAAATGATACAGTACCTCTAGAGGTGGATCCATGGGCCTGAGTCACGTAGAGATCGCCGATTTCCTTGTTGAGAGTATCGATCTCCTTTTCAAGTGCCTCTATCTCTTGAAGAAACAGACACCAATCTCATAAACTAGGAGTTCTTCTTATCCGGAAGCTTGGTGGGGAGGCGATAGCCTCTCTAGTCGTCGCGGCTGGGAGAGGGGGGTACTATCAACAGCGCCTTGAGGAGACTGTCGGCGAAAGGGCACGAGAGGGCCTAAGTCTAAGATGCAGATGCGCGCTCAACGACTCTGAAAAGAATTCACGTCAGGTCGTCATGAAGATGCATATTCGTGGCGACTGGCAAGGAAGATACAGATGTGGTAGAAGGTTGAGTACCGTCGCCGAACAGAGCCATGATCTCGGCATCAAGGGTCTCAATCTCTTTCTCCAGCGCCGCAATAGCCTCTGCAAAGTATTGAAGCTCGCGAGCCGTGGATGGGTGAGGCTCCTGGCCCACCTGAATGCGGCCGGCCGCGACGGACTCTAGAGCGGCTATGTCCTCATATGTCATCCGGAGCCGCTCCTTGAAGAGATCGCGAGCTGCAATTAACTCTTCGATCTGGTGGCGGGTTGAGGGAAGAGTAGCGTTGGTGCCCGGAGCTGCCTGATTGTCGTTGTTGGCGGTGCCTGACTGAGTCTCCGAGGGGGTACCGTCGTTGTCCTGGTTTGCCGGGGCTGACATGTCGACGACCGGTGTGTTTGAAGTTTGGGGAATTGAGGGGATTTGGCTTGGTTGAGGGGATCGGGAACCGACTACTAGAAGTTGACATTCGGGAGAGCAAGTTGAAAGCAGAAGAATGTTTGGGATAAAAGCCAAGTCTTGGTTAAATAATTCTGCGCTCTGGACAAGTAAAAATATAGTGAAGCCAGACCCAGTGATTATTTGGGAAAGCACAGACGCTCGACATTCACTCATAGGCACCAAAGTATTGTTGAGTACACCTGGGGCTCGAGTAGATCAGCGACTAACAGGGTGAACAGTCTGGTACAGTGGATAGAGAAACACGACCACGGTACAGAATGTAGATACAGTGCGATAAACTGTTAGATGGGCAAGTACCATGGCGTGCGATCCTCAGAGACCGTTTCGAGCAATTGAGTAACTGATATATACCCTTAGAGTGCCGGCTGCTTCCCTAGCTGGGTCAGTGCCGTAAGGCGCAATAATTGGAACGGTATCTACTCCGTGGCGCTCGTATGCCCCTCTCCATTCGATCTCTGATTCCATGAGTACCCCGACAATCCATGGGTTTATCAGCCATCAAGGCTTGGGAAACTGCTCAATGATACTGGAATGAGGTTCGCTTCATTATGACCAAGATAGAATCAATGGTTGAGATAATCTAGGCTGTGGACATACCCGGGTCGATGTCGGCTGACTACTGAAGACGGGACGCTTAACCCAACCACAGACAGAACAGGCATTCGAGCCTGAGGGTGAGCCTGCAATATGTGTTAGGCGCTTATACGCCTGGAATAGCCTGATCAGGCTGTCGCGGGTGCTGCGAGGCAGTTCTAAGCTAGAAGGCCGTTTATATATAGTACAAGGTCACATATTCGCAAAGGTAGGATATACTGATCAGCATGAAAAGCAGCGTATATTGATCTTGATCTTAAGGGCTAGCTGATCAGCTAAAAGTGTGGTGTCTCCTCTAAGTTCCTCCCGCGTAGTCGAGACCCCTATCTAAGTACTATAGGTGTCTTACACGTGACCCTTTCCTGCCAAGATTTTATGTTTACTACGCCCCTGAACAGTATCCCCGCGTCACTACCATCGCCGTGGAGAACTGCAGATGGGCTATGTCCCTGCCCAATTGGTCCCCTTCCTTCTCGAGCATCGCGATCTGCTCTTGAAAGTACTCGTAGTCACGAGTAGTAGCTGGATGGTGGTCACGGCCTTCTTGAATGTGGGTTGCCGCCAGCGCTTCGAGCTGCGCACAGTCCTTCGTAAGCTAGGTGCAACTGCTCCTGGAATTGCTCCCCAGTGGCGATGACCTTATTGATCTGGATGGTGGTGGATAAAGCTGTCGGTTGAGACAACAGAATTGAGGACATGAGAATTAAAAGAAACGATATACCGTTCCTTATTCTTCGAGCCTCTATGATTTGAATGGTTGTAAATATGTATACGCAGTTACAGAGCAAACATATATTAAAAGAGCCGTGACAGTCACAGTCCTTAGAGGTTTTCCCGTGGTGTATAGAATATCGTAATCCAAGCTTCGAATGTCACAGGAAACGGGTTAAACAGGTATGTGTATGAGTAGCATTTTGTAGACTTGAGCACGCAAGAACAACACGATGGACGGGAAACAATACAGAACAAAGATTCCGATTCCCCTTTATACTCAAATATAATCCTTCTGGCAGTACCGGTCATATCTACTTTATCCGATTCTCGAAGGGGTCAGGCCTAAGAGCGGTTAGAACCTCATTATCCCCGGAGTGGATGACATGTTGGGATACCTAGCGTCTGGCTTACCTTTGCTAGTTCCGAGGCTCATGCACTCCTTTGCTGCATCGAGAGTCTCGACTTGACGGGAGGAACTCGCCGCTCCCGAACCCTGGCACAATGTTAGCATCAGTCTCGTTTCAAGGCAAAGGAACGAAGCTCGCTCCATATTTACTAGTACCAAACAAATCGACTACCTATGCTGAGACTCATTGACTCCTTGAATGGTCAAGCCGAAGTGTGCACCTCTGTCACCAGCCATATGCTGCGGAGCATGGGATGTAGCAACCAGCAGACCTACGAAGGGAATTAGCGTTACGGATGTTTAAGGCGGACCTGATGTGAAGAACCCATACCTTGAAAGTGATACTCTCAGCTTTGGACTAACCAGTACCGTGAAGCTCAATGATGTTATTGCTGAGCTTCCAACCTCTGTTTGAGAGTCTTGATGATCTTAAGCAGGTCATCGCGCTCCTGCTCGGTCGAGGGATACAACGGGCGACCCTCCGTGATGTGCGTCGTGGCCAATGCCTCCAGGGTCACGAGAGCCTCATGTGTGTTACGAAGTTGCTCTTGGAACGTCTCGCGTGCCGCAATGAGCTCATCTAATTGCGGTGTGATGCAGAAATGAGTCCACCTTAGATGTAATGTTTAACACGAAAGATTGCCACAAGGAGTTATACAAAGGCCAAAATGGGTAACGCTTAGGCACGCAGAAGAGACACAACAAATGGGAATCGAGAGAAGGGCAAATGTTTCCCGGCTTCCTTTCTCTACCCGAGGCGACTGTCGACTGACTTTCCACCATCTAACACCGGTACTGGGCCTAAAGACAGTTAGAACCTATCATCAAACATTTAATTCGAGTTTTTAGTGTGTATCTTGCCTCTGCGACTTCCCAAGATGGTCCACCACCTAAGGCACGAAAGTCTGACCTCGGTTTGATAAATGCATGCTCTGAGTCCTAAGAAGAGTGTTAGCTTGTGGAACATTTGGCGATAGCGACCTAGAGTTCGTACCTGGAAGACACAGACTAGCCAGTGCCATACAAGGCCACGATGGCATCTGAGAGCGCCTCAAATTCTGCCTCGAGCACCTTCACGAGTTCAAGTAACTCGTCCCGGTCCCGCTCTGTGGATGGATGGATGGTGCGGCCCTCTATAATACGAGTGGCTGCTTCAGCCTCCAGTGTGGCCAAGTCTTGATATGTGTTCCGCAGGCGCTCAAGGAACTGCTCCCTCGTGGCAATCAGCTCATTGATCTGAGTGTCCATGGAAGCTGGCTCCATGGTGGTCGGCTGAGTGGCGGTCGGCTCTGTGACGGTCGACTCCGTGGTTGTCTCGGGCCCAGTATTCTCAGGCGTGGTCTCCGGCGCGGTGTTCTCGGTCCCGGTCGCCTCGGTGCCTGTCGGCTCCTGGTTGGTGGTCTTGTTGGCAGAAGACATCTTCGTGCAATTGGCGGAAGTAGCTAAAGTATAGATAGGTAATCTGAATGATGCGAGGAGAGCTGAAAAGATCGCCGAACTTCGAAGGACCGAGCAGGTTTCCTGGTCGAGGTTGGAGGAAAGGTTTGGTCAGTGGGAAAGTCAGCGATTCGGCGGTTTTTGTAGTCGAGATCCAGGCTGGTGAATTCCAGTTCGATAGTGAATGACAGTCCAAGGTGAATTCGTGCTATTGTTGTGGTTTTGACCACCGAGTCCTCACCTGTCCCGCGACTCCACCGCAAAAGGTGAAAGACAGGTTTAAATCAGGCGAACACGGCTATTGTCTCCTCGTTCCTCACCACTTAGCATGTGAGGCTTCAGTTTCTTATTGTTATATACTCCTTACTGTCTTTTTTGACATGTGTGTGAGTCCTTGAAGTGCTGTAATCAAATGATGGCATGGATATTAGATATTCTGGGAAGACTCAGGTCGACGACCTGCGAGACCTAAAGAGCAAGCACAAGGCGTATCACATCGTGCCAAATAAGGTTTAACGCTTCTTGAAGAAGAGAAAAACAAGTTCCTTGAACTCTCAGCCGAATGGGAGGCAGAGGCATGAGAGGAAACAGCTTGACGAGGGGCGAAATAATAAGAAAACGTGACGAGTTGCGCATCACGATGTAATGCAAAATTGCACGGAATATGTAGAGACAGGGCAAGTCTCTTTCGTTCTCGGGACCACTAACTAATGTTTCCCTTGCTCTTCCTTGTGCCCCATCTCAACAGCCGGTGCTGTGTCTTAACATCCCGCTGTCGCTTGAGGAAGATAGAGCCAACGCAATGCCTCAGGTCACCGCCATCCTCTCATCACAAGTACAAGTTCCTTCAGCTGTTCTTCCAGTCCAAGCTGCTACCAGGGTCTTAGTTCTCTGCTGTTAGACGAAATGTTCGCCCCCAAGTCTGAAAACAATGCGACGTGACATAAGAGTGGCACATACCCTGAGCTTTTTGAGCTTCAATCTCTGAAGTAATGGTGGCAACCTCCTTTCTGCGTCATCGATTTGTTTCTTGAGGCTGGCCATCATGAGCTCGCAGATGGGATCCACGGCGAGGTGAATGGTCCCAAGGGCCATTGAAAGAGGCATCCGATTTCCGCCTTCCGTACCTGTCCGCCGTTACACTCTTCTGCACTGGCACGGTATCATACAGTACAGTTCTAACTATGTGAGAGCAATTGGTGTTGAAAGCTAATGGGAAACGAAATGCCAGCGCGTTCGCGTTAATGTTGTACCTAAGGGGAGGAACTCGTCAAGGTTTAGTCTCATCCTGGAAATCGGCTCCGTGATAGGAGTGACTGAGTGAATAGTATCGTGTCTATCTAAATTATCGTCTCGCTCCTTCTCTTCAATCATCGGCTCAGGCTCTCAAACTAAGAAATGTGTTCTTGAAGAGTTACTGATCGAGACTTGAGAGACTTCGGGGCCTCGGGGCCTCGGGCCCCTGAGTTTCCTGTTCCTATTGTTGATTTGTTTCTCAACCATAGACAGTAGATTCGTTCTTATACGAGACAAGCGGTGAGATAGAGACAAGAAGAAGCTGGGGATGAAGTATGATCCTCTGGTGGTCTCTTCCATGGACCTGAAATCCCACTCTCCGTGCTCACTGTGTCAAGAGAGGAACAAGGCTGGATGGGTACTATACTATTGACCCACAGGATCCTCTCGCCCAAGCCGAAAGTATGAACCAGCGTCTCGTGCCGTTGTGCTATCCATTGATCTCTTCTTAGATTGCAAGACGTGGCGTGCCATACCCTGAGTACCTTGAGCCATACCCTCGATGCCCGAAGACAGACTCTCGAGCTGTTCCTTAACGGTCTTGAGCTCTTCTATGGTAGGCGGGTTGTCCTTCGGATCGTATTAGCTTGATATCGAGTCTGGACAATCGATTTTGAAACAGGGCCGCGAAGTGCATACCTGCATGTGGGTGACTGTGGTGCTGAATGGACCGTGCTAAGCTTACTGACTTTGCTGGCTCTCCTGGCCCTATTGGCCCTGCTCTCCTTAACCGGCGGAGGCATCGAATATGCGTTAGTGAGAAGACATCTTGACTACTGAAGAGATATTCTCAGTTCGGTGGTTTAATTTGTTCAGGATTAAAGATTGAAAGGGAAAGGATGAGACAAGATCGGAGAAGCTGAGCCTTAAATAGCGGCTCGCGTCGGCAAAACTTTAGGGTTAAATAGAAATGAGGCGCACCGGAGAGTGACTATTGTTGTAGGAATCAATAGGAAAAGTTTGTATGAACTTCAAACATAAAGGGGTAAACGTCGAGCCACTAAACAAGGTTAGAAGGTGGAGATTGACAAGCAGGAAGCGCCACATTGGGAGTAACAGAACTTCATGTTTATACAATGCAAGTAAGGCTCGCGATTTTGCAGCATAACAATTTCTACGTGTTTGGAGTCCAGCCGCTCTGGAAATGGAACGCACCTGCCCTGGAGTGGCATCTATGCAGCGAGGCTGTGGTCATGAATCGGGGGGAGCAGCTGCTACACCAGCAAGTCTCCAGCATGGTTATGAACGCTTGTTTCGGTTCATTTGGAACGGGTGTGGGATAGGTACACCATACGAGGCCAGTACTCGTCCTAAGACGGCATGCTCTCTGCATGGATGCCTGACAGCACATAGGGATTACTCAGCCTGTACTGCCATAAGCTGACTCGACGCTGAGAGCATTACCTGGTCTAAGGTGCAGGTCATACTGGAGTCTGCTGGCTGGATCGGGATGTAACCGGCGCTAATGCGCCAACCACAAATGCGCCAACACATGCGCCATCAACAAAACCGATGAGCAAGATGTTGGTATCAGATGCGGCTGAGCGCCAATCTCTAATGGATGATCCTTTCGGCACTATCGGGCACTCAAGGAGATATTTGTGCCGGCGCTCAGCCATAACGCCGCCACGGATCGGATGTCATGGCCACGAAGCGCAGGTTGCCTTCAGCTGCGGAACCTGAGATATGATAAAGCATTGCCGAAGTCCGTTCAGTCTGTGTTATTTACGGGGACGAGTTCGAATATGTTACCCTTAGCCAAGTTCATTGCCATCCTCGATCTTATCTGTGATATATCGTCAGCCTCGTCGCATCAAACTTGACTCCGTTCATCCCCAAAACACTAGCCATAATGACGGAAAGTTGGCTTCAGAGCACTGCCAGGGCGTCTGTGGTCGGTACTCTCCGACGCATTCAACATGGCCAGTTGACAATAGTATCCAACTATCAAAACAGCGACAACCGGACCGAAGCTTTCGGCAACCCCAAGGCCGCAAAGGGCGGAAGCACAGATGAAGGCGTCATAGTTATCCTCAACAGCCCAAATGCCTGGGTCCGCATATGCCGGACGTTTGACTTGGTACGTCCCTCATGGACAGAAAGGCCGCGCTCCTGTGAATGGCCACGGTTGACGGCTAACAACCCCTCCCTGACAGGGCTTCTCAGAAGCCTACATGCTTCAAGAAATCGACTGCAACAATCTCGTGGGCCTATTCTCAGTAAGCCTTATGGCAGCGGGCGTTCTCTCCCGGCCCGTTCCACTAGTTCCCATGGCCCTCATCAGCTCGGCTAACACCATCCCAACAACAGCTCTATATCGCGAACTTCAACAGCTTTGGATTTTCGGGGCCGAGTATCTTGCAGCGACTGATCCGAAGTATATCTTACCTTGTCTTCCAACTCCCAAATTACGTCTCAGCCGCGCGTCTCAATGCTTCCTTCCACTACGACACGTCGAACACCATGTTTTCAAGCTTTCTGTCGCCGGATATGAACTACTCTTGCGCCTTGTGGTCTGATGATGGAAGCGAGTCACTTGAAGCGGCACAGTTGAGGAAAGTGCACAACATCCTTGATAAGGCAAGGATCGAAGCGTCTGATCATGTGCTCGATATCGGATGTGGCTGGGGACACCTTGCTATCGAGGCCGTGAGGAAGACAGGCTGTCGCGTAACCGGTTTGACCTTATCGGCGAAGCAAAAGTCTCTAGCTGAAGCGAGGATCAAGGCTGCAGGCTTTCAGGACAACATCACCATCCTCCTCTGCGACTACCGCCAGGCACCCAAGCCGCTCAATGGTTACGACAAGGTCATTTCTGTTGAAATGGTGGAACACGTCGGCAATAGGTTTATGAACCAATACTTCCAATCCGTCCCTAACCTTGTCAAACCAAACGGCGGCGTCATGGTGCTTCAGAGTTCAACTTATTGCAATCTAGTAAGCTTTCCCAGCTCCAAACAACCATCACAGCTCTTGCCATAATCTCAATACTTAACAACATGCAGATGAGCAACGAAAACTCAGAGGTGGACACCTTCGTCACTCGGTATATCTTCCCAGGAGGTTTCCTACCGTCCATCAACCAACTCCTGTCCTCCCTCCATGTTGGCTCACAGGGGGCGCTGGAAGTGGAAACCGTCCAGAGCATGGGCCCGCACTACGTCAAAACACTTGTGTGTTGGCGGGAGAATTTCTTGCGTAATTGGATCGCTATCAGGAATGACTTCGCGGCCAAACATCCCGATGCCACGGAAACCAACATTGAGGCTTTTAGGAGGAGATGGTTGGTACGTACGCTCTTGCTTTGCAGACAACCTCTTCTGCTCTGCTTGGCTGAGACTTGTTATACTGACAATGAGGGAATAGTATTACTTTATGTATGTCGAGTCGGGTTTTCGGACCGGTATTTTGGGAGTTCATGTCGTGTCTGCTGTCAGGAGTTCAGTCCTAGCGTAGGAGTTACAGCAGTCGGTCATGCTTTTTAGACACTGGTTTCGCGTTAGAGCAAAGAGTTGCATTTTCCCTCTTTTTGGTGAGCTTTGAAGATGCTTAGATGATACATCAGAGTCACTAGACATGCATGTTTGGCTTCTTGGTTCTAGATCCGCTGGAAGGGGAGATAAATAATCAAGAGACGTTGTACCGCTTGAACCCTTAGCAGTAAAGGTCCGTCGTTAGAACCACTTGTCAGTAACTACGACTCAATCCGTCCATAGTGGCCCTGGCCGAAGTTGCACCATTCCACCGGTACTGTCGACGTCGTTTTAGGCTTTGCAAAACGTGACTGGGTGCGAGCGACTTGCAGGATAGCGAGCGGCTTGTTCGGAGCGGGCTTCTTGGCTCTGATGTCGGTCATCGTTCTGCCGACGAACGATCCCCGATGAGAGAGGATAATGATGTTCGTCAAGTCCAGGCCAGCTTGTTTCTTGATTGAGCCTCCAATTACTGCTCGTGCCATCCTCCTGCCCGTCAATCTTTTTTCAGTGTCTCGATAGCGCAGTAAGCCTCTGCCACTACCTTAACAATATGAACTTGTACCCATGGCCCTCAAACTCACATTCTCCAACCCAAGTCACTGCGTTGAGCCGAACATGCACGACCGAGCCCGAAGCTACAGATGACTGCGTCACGACAACGCATGCATTCCCTGCGATGGTACAACAAAGTGTCTGCACATGAGACGTTGTCCTCGCCCGAGTGTGACCCATGCGCACAACTGTATGGACTGTGAAGGACAGTACATGCGCATCACAAAACCCACATGAGAACGGTTTCAAGGCTCTTTTGTAAATGGGCTTTGACGAGTCGCACTCTCGACTACGCCGTGTCCAAGACCTTATCCCGGAGTGCCCTGTTATTCAAATGGTATCTGGGAGTTGACTGAGCTAGTGATTGAGTTGAAGTTATTGTAGGAACCACCAGGTACCGGTACGTCTGAACATAGAGCAAATACCCTCTCCTGTTTGGAGGGTTACGTGCTGTAAGGTTGTTCAAGTGGTTGGGTCTTATTCTTCTAAGAAGAGGGAGCTCCCAGGTGCGAGAGGGCGTCAGGATATAGCCACTGGTGCCCCTGACGCACGGATCGGGTGCCTCAGCCTGAGACACTCTGGGTGGCCGTCCGAAACACCTGGGTTGCCGCCCCTTGTTCCTACCTCCTAGCTAGATATTCCAACACTGGCAGTTTTATCTTTTTGCCGTGAGAACGCCAGAACAGTAGGCCACTGTTGACTACGTACAGAAGGCCCTCCATCTCGATATATTCCACCCGCCGTCACCCGTGCTCTCCGTCAACGCGAAACCCAGCCCTCCAAGCGGATCGTTACCTTGTTTGTATCGATGAACTGCGCCAGGGCGCGGTTGGGGCTTGCCTTCGTGAAGGCGTCTGCCAGGTTGTCGTTTCCGTTGATCCAACGGACCTCGTGAAGTTCGCGGCGCTCGTAGGACTGCCGTAAAGCCATGATATCGATCATCAGCCTTTTCTCCTTTGTGGTCCCGAGCTTCACGAGGCACTCGTACAGCGAGTACGAGTCGGTACAGACGATCGTCTGCGTTGGTGGGAGGTCGAGGCGTTCAGTGATCATGCGAAGCGTGGAGGCGAGGGCGTAAGCCATATCCACGCCGGCGACCATCCCGTAGATCTCGGAGGCAAGCACGCTCCGGGTGACCCTCTTGCTCTTGGTGCTGCTAAAATGGATGATGTTTCCCGTGAGGGTGAACTCGTTGCGGTCGTTGATCGCGGCTTCGTTGCCGAGTATGATGGTAAATCCGAGTTGGGAGGTCAGGTCCCGATTGTTGGCGAAGGAGCCGTCTACAAAGACGAACAGTCGGGCAGTTGACAGGTCTAGCGGCACAAACGTGAGGCCGCGGTCCTGGAATTCCATCTGCCACTGGATTCTGCGGTTCAGGGCCTTGACGTCGTCTGGGGTGGGCTCCTGGTGTTGGGCTGCGCTAGAGAGGTCGAAGCAGGCCTCCGGTTGACAGATTGAGGCGATGTAGGCGCCGCGGGCTCGCTGCTCAACATACTGTTGCTTGGTGTTGAGTGCGTCTGCGTCAACAGGTTGCAATCGTTTCGCTTGCCCTTTTTGCCGGAGAGTAATCGAGCCGCCGTTGAGGGTGACGATCCCTCCGTTGAACGCGAGCGGCTCGTCCTCGCTGAGCAGCTGCTTGGGTTTTGCGGTGAAGGCGGCCCCCCTGAGCTGCTCGTCCTCGCGTTGGGAGAACGTTGTTGTTGACAAGCCGAGTGTATCGTCAGTCTGCATCCCCACGCAGGCGAAGTCCGGGTTCTCAGGCGTTGATATCAGGAGGCAGGGGTCGTAGGTGGAAGTCATCATCTGGAGCTTCTTTAAATGATGGTTGTGATACGTTGCCCACCAGTGGGTGCCCGCCTCCGCCAGGCCGTATAGGGGCTTGATCACTCGCATCACCGTGCCTTGGGGGTGCATGTGCTTGATCTGGGCAGGTAGGTGGGCGAGGATTGTCCTGTTGAGGGCGGTCTCCGATTGTACGTAGGCCTGCGTTATGTCTCGGAGCCAGGCACACATGCCTCGTTGTAGGAGGGAGGGCACGAGGCAGAGGATTAGTCTCTGGCTTGCCCTCTGGATCGTGGGAGACTGCGTGAGAATTGCCTCCTTCCCATCATCTCCATATCCTTGTACAACGAGCCTCGATTTTTCGTAAGGTGTGGACGTAGTCTTGCCCTTGACTTCGTTGACAATCCTTGACTTGAAGATGCGTACGCCGCCAAATTTCTGTCCGTCGAATGGCACAAACTCAAACACGCCTCGGCCGATGAGACTCTCGATCTCTTGTTGGGCGGACTCCTCGAACGGTCCGCCCGGTGTGGTGATCTTGCCCTGGGCGCGGAGGTCGACGGCGAGTGCGGCGTCTGCGGCTTCCTTGGCTGTAAGGAAGGTCTGTGGGACGTCTGTCTCTTGCAGGAAGGCCACTTGCGGGAGTGGGTGCTTTCTCGGGCGGCCACGTGGGCGTCTGGGCACTTCTGGCATACCGGCGCTCGGTGCAGCAGTCGAGACAATTATCGTTGACTCCTCGGGTGGATCGGTATGTGGTGCCGTGGTCGATGCCGGGCCTCGATCTTCAGGGGTTGGCATCTCCGGTGCATCATCTCCGGGATCTTCGTAGTACGGCTTCACCGTGGTGGACCGGAACGTCTGGGGGCCACGGTCCAGCTCCACGGTGCAGTCCTCTCCGTCCGTAGAGAGCAATTTATAAGGTCCCTGCCATCCCAGCTTCTCTCGCCACACACGGACGAGCGAGTGGATGGGCAGGTGTATTATGCGGGAGGTATCTGGGCCTTTCCTCGTTGCGAGGCCATCAGAGATTTGTCTGCGTGCGTGGAGACGTCGGAGCTCTTGGGTGGCCTTGTGGACAGCGTGTGCGCGTTGTTGGATGTCGGGGGACGGTGCCGAGTCCTCTGTCATCCGGGGGTAGGCCCCGAAGACGAGGAGGGTTGGCACGATCCCGTCACGGCCGGCGGTATCGTTGGTTGCCTTGACGGCCATCTGGAGGGCCGCATCTGGGCCAAGGGACGGGGCCTCGGCACGGATGATCTGATACGCCCGCCGCAGTGGTGCATGATATCTCTCGACTTTGCCGATGCTGTTGTGTGCCTCGATCGGCACCTCCTTGATCGAGATCCCCATCTCTCTGGCGTGCTGGCGGAACTCAGCGGAACGGAACTGGGTTCCCGCGTCAGTCACGATCCAGTCAGGGGGTCCTTGGTAGACGTCGATCCAACATAGGCGGAGTGTCTCCCAGACTTGCTTCGCGGTGATGTCCTTAAGGAACCGGGCCGCGTTGAAGGCAGTGGCTGTATCGACGACATGGAGGACTGGTTTGTTGCCGTCGAGGTACATGATATCGATGATGAGCTCGTAGTTGAACTCGCAGTCGTCTCGCAGCGTGAACTTGAATCGAGTTGGTCTCTGAGCGTTCATCTGGCACTGGTGGCACACCTTGGTCAAGAACTCGAGGACCTTGATCTCGACTGGGTGGCCAGCCGCGTGGAGGACCTTGTGGAGGCGGGCAACAGATGGGTGACCGAATCGGCGATGTAGTCGCCGTAGCTCAACTTCGGTGAGGTAGTTGCACGCAAGGGTCTTCTCTTTGCTGACCTGGAGCCAGGCGTGGCCCCATTTGCGTGTGATGGGCACTCTCAGCTCCCCACGACAGAGGACATTGTGCAAGTTGTCGAACGTGATACCCAGGCGGTCCATGTCTTGCAAACACAGGAGAAATGGGGTGTTAGATGGCATCACGTGGAACTCGAGGGGTCCCAGGGGTGTGGGCACAGTGGTGGTGCCGAGGGAGATGAGTGCCTCACCACGGCCGAACCTGACGGTGGCGTTGCCCGCAGTCGACTGGTCAAGCCGGACCTCAGGCATCTCTCTCTGGAGGGCCCTGAACTGGGGTTGGCCAGCTGTCGAGAATACTGCGGCACCGGAGTCGGGCATGATCCCCTGAAAAATCGTTGAAGAGTATCGCCCCTCAAGGGTGAAGGTGTCGTTGGCCGCCCCCTGTTTCTGTTGATGACTTGGCCCATAGGGGTCTTCCCGTGTTAGTCCGTGGCGGACAGACACATCTGCGAGGAGGGTTGTGATCTCGTAGGGGTTGACTGGTTCTCCGTCGGCGAGGAAGGTGGTATAGAACCGTTCGTTGTCGTCGTCAGGGTCGTCATCTTGTTCCTGCCCCTGAAAGAATTGGGCCACGCTGTCGTCATCCGGTTCATCCTCCACACCGATGATACCCTCGTGCCAGGCGAGGAACTGGGCGTACGCGCTGGCTGACTTGTCTCGAGTATTGTCATTGTTCTTGAAGCGGTCGTACGCCTTCCGTCTCTCCTCCGAGGTGTGAGTTGTCGACCAGCATCCGGTCTTGCCACAGACATAGCACTTCTTAGAGGTCGATGGCCTGCTGGGTGTAAAGCCGCAGTTTGGGCGGCTGCCGCCGTACTCGCGGTTGCGCCCCCGGTCACGGCCGAAGCGGTTGTCACGACCTCTGCCATTGTACCGTCGATCGGTCCAGTACTACTCCGGTGGTAGACCCGCAGTTGCGTCTGCTGCGAACTGTTGGGGAGCCACGGATGTGGCAATGGAGATGGCTGACCGGAGCTGGTTGCACACACCTTCGTACGCAAGTGCCGGGTTGTATAGGCAGAAGGTACATTCCGCCACCCCGCGGCATGCGTTAAGGACTTGCAGCCGCAGTGCATCTGGTTCTTGACTGGTCGTTGGGAGTGCTCGCTGAATCTTGGTGAGCTTGTCAAGCAGTATCTCGAGGGCCTCGGTCTTCGTCTTGCCAGGGTTCTGCTCGATAGTCTGGAGCAGTGTGGTTTCCCGCCACTGCGAGAGGTACATCTGCTTGCTCTCCTCACTCTCGAAGTGCGTCTTCATCATCCGGACCATCGTTGGGAGGTCCCGGGGGCTGTTGGTGTCACACAGTCGATCGTAGTAAAATTGTTGAGCTCTACCCCTTAGCATGGTTGGGAAGGCACTCCCCGCTTGCCATTGTCCAATGCCGACTCGGGTGCAGCAATCCCTGAAGATAACCAGTTTTGTGTCGAGGACGTCGTACATTTCGCCTCCGAACTTCATGTCGTCACTGGTGTAGAGCTTGGCAAGGTCTGTGATCTGTTTCGGGCTTGCCAGGGGACCGGCAGTTGGTTCTTGGGGGAGCAGGACCGGCGGCGGCACCTGGGGTAGCGGTGCCGGCGGTACTGCCGTACCCTGCCAGTGTCCCTGGGTCTGTGGGACCTGCTGGCTGTTGTCCGTAGCTCTCGGGACTTGTAGGAAGGCTGTCGTAGTGGCTGGGGTCGGCTGTGATGTTGAAGGTATGGACGTCTGTTGGCTGACTGCTGGGGGTGCTGGTGGCGTGGTGCTGGGGGTGGGTGTGGTTACTGTCTCCTTCCAGGGGGGCAGTGTGCCCTGGATGTCTTGCACGAACTCACGGTCCGCGAGGTTGAGCCGGAGCTCCTTGTTGGTCTTAGAGACGCGGGTGATATCGTCATCGGACCATTCCTTATACTCCTCCCGTCTTGCCGTTCGCCGCAGTTGGCCATAGATGCGGGTGTCTTCCTCCATCAACACGCCGTTGGCCACGAGGAAGTTCCGTAGCCATGTGCCGATGCGGCGTGGTAGGTTTGCCCACTGCTCATCCGTCCACTCCTCGAACTCGTCTTTGAACTCCTGCCACAAGCATGGTCCCGTGGTGCCGCTGTCCCGCCAGCATTCCACCAGGAACCCGATGTGCGCTGTCGTCTGTCCCTCAGATGGCTCTGGGTTGTTGTCGAAGTCGAGGAGCTTGCCCCAGGCCGAGTGGTCGACCTGCCCTTGCAGCTTCGCGGGTATGGGGAGGATGGCCTGGTTGTGGGCGCTTGAGCTGTGGGAAGACTCTGAGCGGGCGGGACGGTCTCCGCCATCCGGGGTCTCCGAGTCCATCGATCCTTCCGCCGCCATCGTCTCGTTCGTTAGCTATGGTACTGGTGAGGCTTATCACGTCTCGCGGTTGAAGGAAGGTCTCGAAGTTGATGAACTTGGGCCCGCGCGGTCGAGGTCGCGCGTTTCGTTCTTGTTGACTTGATGAGGTCGCGCGCCGAGTCGCGTGACGCCACAGAGGTAGGACCTGGAGTTCTGGTCTGTCGCCTTCTGTGGTTTGAAGCTATCCCGGATCCTGGTCACTTAATCAGCCCTGGGATCCTGATGGCTTCTGGTTGCGTGATGGACGCCCTGCGAGTATTCCTGTCGCAGGATCGAGGCTGTCACCGTCTCTGGATACTTAATCAGCCTACCAGAGCGTGACGAGTCTCGTTAGCACGGTCTCACGGAGTTCGTCGTCTCGGCTGCCGAGCGCGATCTCCGTGTCGCCGTCTCTTCTGTTGTTCCTTGCTGATCTGCGGATTGGCTGATCTGCCTCTGCAGATACAGTGGTGTTTTCTACCACTGATCAGTGTAGGAACCACCAGGTACCGGTACGTCTGAACATAGAGCAAATACCCTCTCCTGTTTGGAGGGTTACGTGCTGTAAGGTTGTTCAAGTGGTTGGGTCTTATTCTTCTAAGAAGAGGGAGCTCCCAGGTGCGAGAGGGCGTCAGGATATAGCCACTGGTGCCCCTGACGCACGGATCGGGTGCCTCAGCCTGAGACACTCTGGGTGGCCGTCCGAAACACCTGGGTTGCCGCCCCTTGTTCCTACCTCCTAGCTAGATATTCCAACAGTTATAGTAAGTTTCAAGTTTCAATAGCCATTTTCGGTTTTATTTGATAAAGATGCGTTTAATCTCCAACGTAGTTTCATAACTAGTCACGGTTATTGTCTTAGCTTAGTCCAACTTAGAAACCACTGGATAGTTCCGACGCATACATACAACAGTGTCTTGCGCCGCAGCGCCTTTTGAACGGTTAAGAATATAATCTCAACGGTATACGGATATAGTGCGGTCACTTACTAATGAGTGGTAGCTGGAACTCACCATCCAAAGTCCCCTTGGCTCGCCACCACCGGCTCCGCACTCCGGCCGATTAAGCGTGAAGCTGTCCTGACGCTGACCCAGTGATACCGCTGGAGGTCTTGCCACACGGAGCAGAGTCTTGTGCGGAAGTGACTCTTCGGCACCAGATCATGACTTCCGGACTTTGAGCTCGGTTTGGATGACTGGTCTGTAAGGGCAGTTGGCACGCGTCACCGGTTGGCTTGCTGCCGCCAACAGGGCTGCTGCATGCCACATTCGTCATGAGAGAGCCAGTAAGCTTGGGCAGGTAGCATTCTAGTACCGGCTCGGTTTTCCCTCGAGCTGGATAGAACTGAGAGTCTTGGGGGCCAAGGGTGTCTCCGGCCTCGAGAATAGGATCACCTGCCGTTATGCTGCAAGCCTCGAATTCCTCTTTGGACTGGAGAAGCGACTGAAATGTCAGATTCAGGAGTACTCGGGAGTAATGATTTCCCTACGAGCTAGGAGACATAGAAGCGCAGAACTTGGCGGGTTTAACCACGACCCGGCGGACAAGGTAGCTTAGCCTCTTTACAAGGGTGCCGTACCTCTGTTCTATGATGGTCATGATGCCAATCCTCCTTGGCTACAGCATGACTGAGGCCGATGCGATGCGGCAGAGCATCCTTCACCGTGGCCCCGAGTTATCGTGCTCAACCGTGTATGAACGCGACTCAAACATCAGATACAACTGGCGAGATGTGATGTTTGCTTACTACCGGGATGTGCTACGGCGCAATGATCTGCCGCCTGCGTGTCGGAGTCGAGGAGAAAGCTGAGTGTGTCTCGGCCAATGCTGTTACGTCTTATCAGCTTCGGGCGCCATGGTTTAGGTCAGACGGCAGCTACGAGCCGAGGGAGTCGGCCAAGATGTCGCAAGCGGTAGCGCCAACTCCAGGACATCCGAATACCGTGCCATTATGCGCACCAGCCCTAGACAAGGTCTCCTGACAACGGCCATCCTCAACTTCCCTCAGACCTCCATCACCACACCCTCCACCTCCGCCCCAAGCACCGCGCACGCCTCCTCCCACTCCCCCCTCGTATTGACATTCATCAACACCCTTCCCCTCCCCGGTCCATGCACCCCCTCCTCAACATCAACCATCCGTCCCCCCATCTCCTTGACAACCCTACTCGGGGATCCCCCTCCCCGAGCAACATCCTCCTTCAGTCTTTCCAATGCGTCGGGACTCCACACCCCAACAAGCGGCTCGCAAAAGCCTTCTGCGTTGCGAAAACAGGTTACCGGCAGCGAGTAGCTTTGGATGAGTTGGAGTAGGGCGGAGGCGGTGATAAGGGGGTAGTCGACTGCTAGGACCAGGAATGTTGAGGTGGGATGGAGGCGGTGGACTGAGAGGAGGCCTTGGGCCGGACCGGAGGATTGGGCTGGATCGCTTGATTGACCAGCAGGAGAGGCTTGTTCGTCGGAGATGATGGTGATGCCACTGTCAGGGTCGTCCTTTGCTTGACGAAGAAAGGCATCGACAGGAGAATCCTCGGCTAGCGATACGTAGACGACGGGCGTCTGGGGACATGCTTGTTGCAGGATGGTGAGTTGGTGTTGGTAGAGGGGTGTGCCGTTGGGAAGAGCGAGGAGGTGTTTTGGTGATTTCATGCGGGTGGATTTTCCGCCTGCTAGGAGGAGGGGCGTAATGTTGTCCATGACATTTGATGTTGATGGGTTGTTACTAGGTGGTTGTAAGGAGGGTACAGTGGTTGAAACAAAGTGTAAAGGCATTGGTGTAATGCGATAACCAAGGAATGTGGAGTACCGACGTCATGTTGAAGCAGCGAACCTTGTCAAGTCTTCTCGCACCACTGACCATTCACCACCACTCACCAACAACAAGGAAAGTCGGACACCTCTGGACGTAGAATAATTGACTTCAACAACTATCTGCCCATTTGATATCCGTTGCTCTTATGTCACAGGATGTCACCGAATGGCCTCACCTCGCCACCCAGCTCTCCGTCTCGGCTGATATTGTACAACTTCACATCCCAATGGTTCCTCATCCCCCAGGGCACAGGCATAATCGCCGTGATCCTCCACCAGCTAGACTACCAATTCTCCGGGCTACACACATTATCTTACATCTTCTGGCTCCTGACCATAATCCTCCTTGTCGTCATCCTGCTCCTCTACCTTGCCCGCTGCGTCCTCTTTTCCCGCCATGTCGCCCACGCCTTGAGTCACGACACATCGGAATCTGCCTGTCTAGCCAGCATCTCCATTTCGTATACCGCCGTCATCCAGATGATTGCCCTCGCCCTCGTGCCCAGCTGGGGAAAGGGATGGGGCGTCGCCGCTTACACCTTGTGGTGGACCAACGTGGCCATGACTGTTGTTGTGGTGGTAGGCGTGCCGTTTGTGTACATACGGCTGTACCCTGGGGGAGTGCCGCACTTGTCGCCGGGAAGCCAGTTGCCCATGATCGCGGCGCTGACGGCTGCTGCTGGTGCGGGTGTGGTGTGCCAGTTCGGGGAGATCAGTCCGCAGCTGCAGGTGCCGGCCATCTTGGTGTCGTATTTGCTTATTGGGATGGGACTGCCGCTCGCCTTTGCGCTGGATGTGCTGTTTTGGGCGAGGTTGTTGGACCGCTCGCTGCCGGATAGACAGCATACTTTCCAGGATATGATTCTCTGCGGTCCCTGGGGGCAGGGGAGTTTTGCGCTGCAGGCGTTGGGAGGGGCGGTGATGAAGGGGAGTTTTGCTGGGTATGATAGTGGCATGTTCATTACTGCGAGGGCGGCTGAGCCGGTGGGCTACGTGAGCATGTTTGCTGGGCTGTTGTGCTGGGGTATGGGCACGTTTTGGTGGTGCTTTGCTATTCTGAGTATTGCGCATGGGGCTACTGACGGGTGGAGGCTGAAGGGGATACCGTATGGGCTTGTGGCTTGGAGTGTCGTGTTTCCGTGGGTATGGCATGTCACGTCCCAAGATTGACACTCTTTCCATTTTACTGACTGTGCGAACAGGGCGTTTACACGAATGCGGCGGTGCAGCTGGGCAAGATACTAGACTCGGAGGCGTTCAAGGTCTGGTCGACTGCGTTGACTGTAATACTGGTTATTGTCTGGCTTTGGAACATGCTGTTCACTATCAAAGGCATCGTTAATGGTTCACTGCTGGGATTGGATCGCGGGTGGAAACGGCATATGTGACAAGAATCCGGAAGAAACGCGGGGCCGCGGAAATGCAAGATATCAACACTCAAGAAGTCTGGCAGCATCAATCTAGGGCTCCAGAATGAGGATAGGTTTGCATGTTGAGCGTCTCCTGCCGATTTGCCGGACGCGGGGTTTCTCCATGTTCAATGACGGATCCATGACGTTTCCCTTCAATCGACCAAGTTCATGTTAGTCACAACACAACCACTCATACTGGTGTGTAAGGTAGGGTTGCTGGAACTTCATCGACGGTCCGGACACTCTCAAAACTCAGGAACTTGTGGTTTGGGAGATGGACGCCTACGCCAAGCCCGCGTTCCAGACTCGCGACTCAATCGAGGACATTTGGGGTCCTCGGACGCCATACAAGCATGAATGGCCAACCCGAGTGGACATGGCATGCGATGAGGAACCGGACAATTGGGTCCAAAGCGCTTGCGTGCTCTGCAGGTATCGTGTGCAGCCTTGTTACCCTCCTATGAGAGGCGGAAAAGTACATGTTTGGGCCTGTCTAACGTCGGAATAGCAATGGATGCGGCCTAGATATTGGGGTGAAAAATGGCAAGATCGTTGGCGTGAGAGGGAGGGCTACTGACCGGGTCAATAAGGGGAGATTGGGACCAAAGGGATTAAATGGGTGAGCTTTGCCTGACATGTCTTGTGGCTTCGTTTCCTGATGTGACGGCGGTACAGATGGAGAGCCGTGCATCGAGAGGATCGATTGACGCACCCTCTCATCCGCAAGAATGGCAAACTCGAACGCGCATCGTGGGATGAAGCCATGGACCTCATTGTCGCCAAGACGAAGCACCTCCAGAAGGAGTTGACAAATCACAGCATCGCCTTTTACACCACTGGACAGCTGTTCCTGGAGGAGTACTACGCCTTGGCCATGGTTGGTAAGGCTGGCCTTCATACCCTTCACATGTGAGTATCTGCTCCAGTGGCTTCCTAGTTCTTCACATGCTAACGGGCACAGGGACGGAAACACGCGCCTCTGCACCGCAACAGCAGCCACCGCGATGCGCGAGTCCTTCGGCTCCGACGGCCAGCCGGGCTCATACAGGGACATCGACTACACCGAGTGCATCTTCATGGTAGGCCACAATATGGCCGCCACCCAGACAGTCCTCTGGTCTAGGATACTGGATCGACTGGAGGGACCGTCCCCGCCTAATCTCATCGTCGTCGACCCGCGCCTGTCCGAGTCGGCGCGCAAGGCTACCCTCCATCTCGCCCCCAAGGTGGGAACCAACCTCGCACTTCTCAACGGCATCCAGCACCTGATGTTCAAGAACGGCTGGACAGACACCGACTTCCTCTCCAGACACGTCGTCGGCCTGGAAGACCTCAAAGCCACCGTAGCAGAATACGACCCCAAAACCGTCTCCAACATCACAGGCATCCCCGTCCCCGACCTCGAAGAAACGGCGCGCCTCCTCGGCACGTGTGGCAGTCTCTTGTCCACGGCCCTACAAGGCGTCTACCAATCCAACCAAGCCACCGCCTCCGCCTGCCAGATTAACAACATCAACCTCCTCCGCGGGCTGATTGGCAAGCCCGGCAGCGGCATTCTGCAGATGAACGGGCAGCCCACGGCCCAAAACAACCGCGAGGCCGGCTGCGATGGCGAGTACCCCGGCTTCCGCAACCACCAGAACTCGGCGCACATGGCTGCGCTCGCGCGACTCTGGAACATCGATCCCATCCAGGTACCGCACTGGAACGAGCCGACTCACATTATGAATCTGTTGAACTACATGGAGGCCGGCAGCGTCAAGATGTTCTGGATCAGCTGCACCAACCCCCTCGTCTCCTTACCCAACCTACCCCGGGTGAGGAGCATCTTGACGCAACCCGATCTTTTTGTAGTGTGTCAGGACATATACATGACCGAAACAGCAGCCATAGCCGACGTCGTCCTCCCGGCCGCCCAATGGGGCGAAAAGACGGGCTGCTTCACCAACGTCGATCGCACTGTGCACATCAGCCACAAAGCCGTCGATCCACCGGGGGAGTGCAAGTCCGACCTAGACATCTTCCTTGACTACGCCCGCAGGATGGAGTTCAAAGACAAAGACGGCAACGACCTCATCCCCTACACCACCCCCGAACAAGTCTTCGAAGCCTGGAAGAAGATGTCTGCCGGCCGACCCTGCGACTACACGGGGCTTACCTACGATCGCCTCACAGGCGGCTCCGGCATTCAGTGGCCCTGCAACGAAGCCAATCCGCACGGCACCGAGCGCTTGTACGCCGACAACATCTTCTTCACCGACGTGGAACATTGCGAATCATTCGGCCACGACCTCGAGACCGGCGCGCCCTACACCAAAGATGAGTACAACCACCTCAACCCCGCCGGCCGTGCAATTCTCAAGGCATGTCACTACGCCCCTCCCCTGGAAGAGCCGGACGACGAGTTTCCCCTGCGGTTGTCGACCGGTCGGAATGTGTACCACTTCCACACACGCACCAAGACGGGTAGGTCGCCATTGCAGACGAAGTGCCCTGAGCCTGAGGTCAGGGTGTCGGAAGAGGATGCGGCTAGAGCGGGGATTGAAGATGGGGCAATGGTTGTTGTTAGGTCTAGGAGGGGAGCGGTGGAGATGAAGTGTCGTGTGGGCCGGATGACGCGGCCAGGACATGTCTTTATGCCGTTCCACTTTGGATATTGGGACTCGACTGACGGGCGGGCAAGAGCTGCTAACGAACTCACCATCGGTATTACCTCCTTTGCCACCCACCCCCATCTCTAACCTTCATCTGACTTCAGCTGTGTGACAGACCGCTGGGACCCAGTCTCCAAACAACCCCTCTTCAAATCCGGCGCCGTGCGCATCGAGAAGATCCCGCCCGGCCAAGCAACACCATATATCCGTGAGCAGCAGACCACAGCAGAGAAGGCAGCATCTCAAAAGCTCTCCAACACCACATCCCCATCCCCATCCCCTCAGCTCCAGAGGCAGTTAGAACTCTTCCTGGGCGAAACCTACGAGTGTACCCTTCAACTAACGCAAATCTACACCACCCTGATTCCCCGCCTCCTCCCGCACGACCAAGAAGTCGAAGGCGGCCTCCGCATCCTATCCTCCATCGCAAATGCCATGACGGAGCGTTTGAGTCCGCTTGTGGGGCGGCTGGGGGAGAATAAACAGCGCGGCCGACACCGCGCGCATGTCTTGCGGGAGGCACTGTTCCCAAAGGTCAAGGAGGAGGGCGAAGAGGGCGAGGACAAGGGTGAGGTAGAGAAGTCCCCGTCGGTAGCGTACGAGGTCCTGGAAACGCTACAGGGACTGGCGGTTTATTTGGGTCATGTGCAGTCGAGTCTGGAGGCGCTGGAGCCGGTTGCGCAGGCGATGTGGGATGGGGAGTTTGATGAGGCTATCGGCTTTGGGTTGACTTGTGTTAGGAGACAGATGGCGTGGGTCAGGGTGCAGATTAGGACCAGGAGCCCTCAGACGTTACTTGTGCCCATTGTGCCGAGCTAGTTAGAAGAGTATGATCAAAACGACAAGCTTGAGGGCGGGGTTTTGCATCCAAGCATCCGTGCAGATTGTGTGACAGATCTGCGCGAGGTAGCATATCCGGGTCAGGGCGCCGCAGATGCTTGTAGTACTTGTTCTAGGGACTGGAGGGGGCGATGGAGAGATTGGGCGGGAGGTTGGAGAGCTTGGGTGGAAATTGCGTGGAAAATATCAGTGTAAAATATACGAGAGACGGACAAACATAGGCAAGTTGGCTATGTAAAAGCAAGACTGGTTGTTCAGTGAGCATTCTTATTGTACCGCAATAGGTGTGGGCGGTCAGCGAAAGTTTGAAGGGGGTCAGTATTGGAATACCGGAGCGAGTATATGGCAGACTTGCAACATCCAAAACTGCACCTGATGCAAAAGCAACGATACTATCTCGAAACTCGAAGACAACTGCATCTCCGCGGGGAGCATTACGTACGAGCTACGTCATCGCGCCTTCTCAAGAGTCAAGCACATTTGGTCCCCTTCGGTCCCCATCAGCATACACTCCCTTTACTCACAGTCCTGCTCCGAGTCCCACGTCCCAAACCCACACCAGCATCAACCCATCAACCACTCACCTCTCACACACCATGACAACATCAACCTCCTATGCCCAAGCCCTCCA
Source organism: Coniochaeta sp. 2T2.1 (assembly GCA_009194965.1). NCBI lineage: Eukaryota > Fungi > Ascomycota > Sordariomycetes > Coniochaetales > Coniochaetaceae > Coniochaeta > Coniochaeta sp. 2T2.1. Next base: position 710,984 of record VSMA01000019.1, on the reverse strand, counting down.
AGCCCTTCTTATAATCGCCAGGACCCAACGCGCCTCCAAGGGGGTCCCGTATGTGTCCGTCCCCCTCACCTCAGCCGTTGGCGGTATACTCGCTAAGGATGTCGTCGCTCCCTTGTCCACACCAGAGCACGATACCTCGGCGATGGATGGCTACGCAGTCCAGTCGGCCGCCACTGCCACTGCTTCTCGCGCGCACCCTGTGAGATTGAGGGTGCGAGGGCGGATTGCGGCTGGGGATGAGGAGGTCGGACAAGTTGTACGGCCTGAGGGAGAGAAGATGGAGGAGGAGGATGGGCAAACTGATGAGAACGGTGATAACAACATGTCGGATGTCTCCTCCTCATGCCACGAAATAACAACGGGCGCCATCTTTCCCCCCTTCTATGACGCCTGCATCCGCCACGAAGACGTCGTCCTCCTTACCAACAACACTCACATCCTCATCACCAACCCCGTTTCCCGCGGTACCAACAAACGCTTCGCCGCCACCGACATCCTCAAATCCACCCTCGTCTTCTGCGCCGGCACCGCTTTAACCGCAGCGCACATCCTTCCCCTGTCCTCCTTGGGGTTTACCACCCTCCCCCTCGTCCCAAAACCTCGAATTGCAGTCTTTTCTACCGGGAAGGAGTTGCTGTGTAGCCGGCAGCCGGATGTGAATGGTCCGTTTTTGATGGGGGCGTTGCGGGGATTGGATGTAAGGGCGGAGTGGATGGGAGTGTTGCCTGATGATCTAGGGGTTCTGAGGGAGAGGTTGGAGGAGGCTGTGAGTCAGGGGAAAAGGGACGGGGGTTGGGATGTGGTGCTTACGAGTGGGGGGGTCAGTATGGGAGCGTGGGATTATGTGACGGATGTGGTAAAACAGATGGGGGGTAGGGTGGTGTGGCATGGGGTTGGGGTTCGGCCTGGGCATCCTGTTTTCTGTGCGTTGGTGGGAGAGAAAGAGACAGATGATGCTGGGGAGAGTGCAGATGGGGGGAAAAGGACAGATGCGGGGAGGAAGACGGTTATGTTTGGATTACCTGGTAACCCGGGAGCTGCGGCTGCTTGCTTCAGGTTCTTGGTTGTCCCTTATTTGAGGTGGTTGATGGGGCTGGGACGGGAACCGCCTCTTATAGCAAGGCTTGACCCTGAATACGATGGTGGAAGGTATACGTCGAACGGTGCAAATGGACATGGCAGTCAGAGTAAAAAGAAGGCATGGATAGGTGATGCCTTTCGTCATGGGATTTTGCGCTCTACGGCGAAGGGAGAGTTATTTGTTAGGTTAAGCGAGGAGCAGAGTCCTGCTAAGCTGGGGCCATTCGTGAGCGCGAATTGTTGGATACACTTTCCGCCGCCGGAAAAGAAAGGCGAAGAGCGGCTGGGAGATGGCTTGGTCGAGTGTTATTCCATTGATGGAGCAAGGGGTGTGATTCCTTTGGCAGATGGTGGTGATTCCTAGCTGACAAGAAGAGGAGTGAGCAGCTCGTCCGAATTCCGGAAAGGGGGTGAAGAGGCGAGTAACGGCGGCGGTCAAGCTGTTAGGATCCATCGTGAATGAGGAGGTGAATAATCGCAACTTGAGAGAGTTGACTTGATCATTGTGAAAGCGCGAGATAGGCAACCGGGCCGCCCAAGCAAGTCAGTCCCGCTAGAGCCGTACCAACCGAGCCCCAGCGTTAGAGACGATGAAATCCACCGTTTAATTACGGCCCAGAACGCTAGAATTGCAAAGCATTCTGATGCGAGGACCGATCGTAGGTATGATGGGTTGATGTCGATATCTTTAAAAAAGTAACTGCCCTTTCGTCTGGGCATGGCAATATTGCCATGAGTGAGAGAGTCCACATACTTACTTATGCATTGTTGTACGGCGGCGCGCAAATCCAATCAAGGCACATAAGAGGAGAGGACAGGATGTATTAGCCACTGCCAAAAAGGGGGCATAGCAGCATAGGCAACGGTTAGTCGACGGGGTAAGCCGGACAGCTTTTCACTGTCTGGAACCTAACTTAGGGCTGTTTCGGGATACGAAAGCGGGCAATAAGGTATTCCAAGTCGGAGCGGCATAGTGGTAGCCTGGACGGTACACCTGCAACTCGGCTCTGACTTCCTGAACGGCTCGTCTCCTCTTGGGCGCGGGGACGAAACCCCCTGTGTTGGGCCGTCTGGACCATGCTTCGCCAACAAGACACGCCAGTGACACCAATGTTGGAACCATACGGTTACCCGTGTCCGGGACGAAGGATATCACACATTTGCAAATGTGTCAAGGTTGGGGCAGAGGTGTTAACAATTGTTTCAGATATCCAAGAATTGCCATCGACTGCAAATTGATGCGGTCCAACATCGGCCAAGTCCTCGGCCGCGTCTCTGTTGTAAGTTACGAGGCGGAATCATCCTCGACACTTTCGTGTGCTACCCCAAGCCCATCATCGTCACAAACCCCGGATGAAGAGTTTTAATTAACTTATTTTTGAGCTGCCACCTCATCATTCTAACTCGATGAACTCGGTTGTTTCTTAAGCTTGAAGTCATACAAGACCTCTAGCGTCGCCTTCGGGTCGTTCTCCCTTGGCTGAAAGTTGACTAGCAAGGAGTCCTTGACCGCAAAGACAGAGTCGTCGGTCAGGTAAGGACCGGATGCATCGAAGATCTGCGTAGTGATGGGCATATACTCCGAGTGTGTGGTCTCCCAGAATGTTAGGCACAAGACCCTGATGGAGAAGGCGTTTTGGATGGAGAACTTACAATCAAATGAATGTGCGCCGGCCTCATCGGGTGTCTGTCCAGAAGCTGCAACACCTTCCCCGCCGGGCCATCAAACGGAATCGGATACGGCGTCGGCCTAAGACAGTACCAGCTGTACCGTCCCTCCTCGTCCGTCGTGAACCGGCCTCTGAGGTTGCAATCGGCCTGGTCCGGGTCCTGCTGCTCGTACAGCCCGTTGGTGCTGTCCTCCCACACATCGATCACCACCCCGGGGATGCCCTTCCCGGTCACGGAGTCGACGCACCGCCCATGCATGTAGGTGACCTGCCCGTCGGCGGGCATGGTCTTGATGATGGAGGCGCCGTTGGGGTAGTGGGGCGCGTCCTTGCGGAAGAAAGGGCCGAGGATTGCCGTCGCGGTGTGGGCGTCCTTGGCGCTGGCGGCGGCGGAGAAGGTGATCTCGTCGACGAGGCTGTTGTACCGTTGTTAACATTTTCATCTTGGTCATTAGACGGGCATAGGCGGGACTCACGACTCCAGACCCAGAACATCGCACAGGAGCTGTCCCTCGTTACGCTTATCGTGACTCATCTGTCCCGCCCAGTTGACGAGCTCTACGCCGGCCATCCACTCGTCAACAGTGAGGTCGACCTCGCGGGCAAAGTCGTGGAGGTGGCGCAGAAGAGGGCCTATGATTTCTCTGGTGCGCGGTGACGCTTTTGGACCGGTGGCGGCGATGACACGGTCTGTGAAGTTTGGGTCATACTTGTGGTGTCCGTTCAGGCTGCCCATTGTTGTTGTATGCGGCATGTAGGATGTGTAGTGTGATGCTGGGTTTGGGCTTCGAGGTTGGGATGGGGTGTTGATGGGCCGATAGGTAGACGAGAAGGTATCCAGCGTCGCATGAGCATGACAGAGCAACTTGATGCGGGAACTGTGACGCGACTTTTATGTTATACCACTCCCCCAAGATGTATTCGGAAACGTTCAGTTGTGAAAGCAGCAAGCTACCCCGAGATTGCTAGATCTTGAACGGGGAAGAAGTCCCCCACAAGGGAATGCTCGTCCTTCCATCCATCCATCCATCCATCCATGTCATTCACTTCGTCCAGCTAGGACTCCGGCTTATCCCATTCGGTCTGTCTCTTGTCAGTGCAACGAGCTCCACCCGCTGTTGACCGTGTGGCAGCACTGGACGGAACACAAGTAGCACAGGCGACAGCTAGTACTTGGCAAGTGTGGGGAAGGCTCTGCCGGAACTGTGCTTGCAACGTGTTGGCCATGATGGCTCCAGAGCCGGAACGGGAAACGGGAACGGCAGAGAAGCCAGGGATGTGGGGTGGGTCATTGGCATATCCCACAACCCACTCCACTCCGCACCCGAGCATGATCCAAAGCTGCTGATTGGGGGGGACGCTGTTCTGATCTCCGAATTAGCCCCGGAAGGCAGAGGTCAGGCAACAACAACCTTGCAGGCGAGTCATTGACACAGGAATACACCTACAGGAGTGGCCGCATCTTCCCCGCGTCATGTGCTCTGCTTCTCACTCCCGCTGTACATATTAAGCACGGATACCGACCATAAGATAACTTAGGGATATGCGGCGCGTCAGACTACCATTTCTCCCTTCACCCTCGCGAGCTGGTGTGCGAAGATGAGCGTGCACTTGAGACCGAAGATCAGCAAGGGAAATGAATGACCTTGGGACGTGAATGATGCGCGGAGGGGCAGATGGCGGGCCACTCTATGTCTCGAGTCAGGTTTGCCCTCCACGAGTGGCCAACGGCTTCTCTCGAGAAGCCGTTGGCCACTCGTTATCATCTTCACACGACCCCCAAACATACCCGTCATGATGTCTAGCCAGATTAGTCTGGACCGTCTTTGATATCCCAACGTCTGGGTAGAAAGAGCGCTGATGTTTAGAACCGGGATGTGCACTTCTCTTTGTGTACAAGGTATGTACAACACTTTCACCCGCCGTTGAGCTTTGGCGAGAATCAAAGCGGCCTTCGGAAAGCCACGTCCGCGGGCATACCTTCTACTGTGTAGTAGACAAAATCACCATCTATATACCTTATTAGCGAGGACCATAGCTCATGTGAAGTGATGCTCTCAGTTAAATACCGTTCAGACCATCCGACGAATCGTAGCCGAGATATATGTTTCTTCACAGAATGCCAACATACTGTGGTAAATAGCCTCCTACGTGACTAAAGTCTGTTCCAGAGCAAACGTCACGTAATCGGTTTGGTTTTCAGTTAATCGCAAGCGCTGGAAACCAAAGGGATAAGCCGTAGCTGTAACTAAATAACTAGCGAAACTTTGAAGTGGTACGCTGGCTGTACAGAGAGCCCAGCTCTTTCCGTACAGTACTGCGCAAGCCATTTAGGACACGCCGATGAAGGTGGTCAATTCTTAGATAGCAGCAATTTTTTGGACCCCTTCTGAAATAGAGAAGCCTACTGCCAACACGGGGTTACCCCGCACGCACCCCGAACGTCCAAAGTCTGTGGCATGAGGTGACCTCGGTTGGCTTGTCTGCACGCGCGACATTGTCGCCAAACGAATGGTTGAATGCTTCAACTGCTTCTTGCTTTCGCAGTTTGCTACCCACTGCCTCACTTTGGTATTGTTTGGGCAATCATGTATTGCCTCAGCTGAGCAAGTATGGAGCACACCGACATGACAGGAACAGGTCCCCTGCCAGTTCCAATTCCAATACTACGCCCGCCAGACTCGGAAGCTCCGCGACGGCGCACCAAGAGGGCGTGCTCGAGCTGTCAGAGGAAGAAGCTCAAGGTATGCACGCGGTGGTAACACAACAGCTCCTTACCTTAGTTTTCGCTTCCGCGTCCCGAACCCCCTGAAGATGCAATTGGTGCAAAACTAAGTATAGAAACAAAACAGTGCAACGGCCTACAGCCCTGTAAGACATGTGTCTATCGTAGCAGCATATGCACATACGTGTCCCAGTCCCCCGACATGCTACGCACCAGGGCGAGGCATCACAACGAAACATCGAACCACGCTTCCCACCAGCACCCGGCGGCGAGCAGACAACCAACGCAGACGGCGAATGCCTTTGTGTCGCACACGAACGAGCGCATGCCGCAAAGCCTCGACCGTTCCCCCACGACAGCTGTGAGCTCGACACAGAGACAGTCAACAGCAGCGACCGACGTTGCGCCTGTGCCAAACTTGAACATCCTTGGCGCAAGCCCAGAGTTGCCGGTAAACACTGCGTCGGGTGATACCGACGGTTATGGGTTCATCACTGGAAATCGTGGTGGATTGCGTGGCGGCCAGGAGCAGGCAGAGGACGTCAACCGGGATGGGAACGCAGGCGTAACGATCAGTAGGGTGCCCTCTAGGGGCAGCGAAGAGGAGCGGTTGAACGAGCAGAGTAGGCTGCTGAATGATGGGAAGGGAAGACTGCGTAAGTGGCCGTTCTTTTTGCGAAGCCTTGAAAACACCGGTCCGAGAGGGCGGCCATCATGGGTGCTGACGCTCCGCAGTCTACCTCGGCGACTCAGCATCGTTATCTTTTCTCGACACCATTCGGCGCCTGGTCGAAAATACCCTGGGTCCCTCCGATTTCACCAAAGATCCACATCGGCACAAGTTGGTCGAAGGCTCGATAACAGTCGTGAAGAAGCCGACGCATGTGCTCCCGGATCGCGAAGCAGCAGAGTTTCTGATTGATTCATTCTTTTCAAATGTGAGAGCGCTGCATCTTTGACAGCTCGGCTTGCTTGGGGGTACTTCTGCTGATCACGCACAGACTGTTGGCATCCTGTACGTGCTCGACCGCGAGGCATGCGCGCGGGAAGTTGCACAGATATACGAGAACCCTCTCGCGGTCGAGCAATCTCGGCTCAGCATACTCAACCTCGTTTTCGCAGTGGGGCTGCAAATGATACGCAGCAGCACAGGCCACAGCTTCCGCCAGTCGCTGATCCTGAAGCGTCTCGATGCAAGTCCCGTCGACCGTGCAGAGCTGTTTTACCTCAATGCGACCTATCTCCATGATCCGATGCAAGGTTTTGAGGACGGTGACATGACGAGCATACAGGCGCTGCTACTAATCACTGTATTCATGTTAACCGTGGCCAAGAGGAACGCAGCGTGGGCCTACTTTGGCATGGCGGTCCGCAGTGCTTATGCTCTGGGACTCCACAGGAAGGAGACGGACCTTGGCTTCGCACCGTCAGAGCAGCGCATGAGGAGGAACATATGGAAGTCGCTGTATGTGATGGACTGTTTCCTCTCTGCCATGCTCGGACGGCCCAACAGCATCAACTCGCGCGACGCGCCGCAATCGTCCTTTGCGACCGATCAACATGGCGCCGAGGGAGAGGAGAGCATTGAAGCCGATGCTCTAACGGCGTCGACGAGGGCCTCGCAGCTCATCGGGGATGTACTGTCGTCTGTCTATGCCGAGCGAAAAATCAGCGTCAAACTTGCACACCGCCTATCCTCGAGATTCCACTCCTGGAATGAATCTCTCCCTCCCATCCTACGTTGGCAGAACATCAGCCTTCCGAACGAGGACCCGCGGACAACCCTCGCACAGCTGCGTGTCAACTTGTCCTACTTCCACGGCGTCATTCTACTGGCTCGACCATTCCTGCTCCAAAGAGTCGTCAGTCTGGTGCACCCCAGTAAGGGAGACGGAGGGTTGTCAAACCAGTCCAAGATTCACAGCAGAGACGAGACGAGCAGTGCGAGCGCGGGGCCGTTTCCCCCAGCGTGTGTGCGGAGTGCGGTGTACAGCGTTGATGCCGTGCAGAACGCGTTGCTGAAGCGGGCGCTGCCGAGGAGGGATCCGTTCGTGATGTATGTTCCACCTTACCACTCTCAGCCACGTCGTGACCATGACCGGGCAAGGTAACTCACAATATCCTCAGATACTGGCTCTTCAGTGCCGCCCTCGTCGTCTTTTGCGACGGCTTTGCCAACGTCTGCACCGACGTCGACACTGCTCGCGCAATGCAGACAGCGCTGAGTCTGATGCAGTATCTCGGCGAGGTGGATCCGCTGGCAAGGCGGTACAGCCAGATCCTCGCTGCGTTCCATGCCGCGATATCGAGGAAGGAGACGGTGGCTGCGAAGGACCGTCTGACGGCTACTAGAGCGAGCAGCGACGACATCTTTAACGCTTTCTTCGGAGGGTCCGGCGGGGCAGAGATGGGCACGGCGGCAGCACAGCCGCCCAACCCCGGCTCAGCTCCCCTAGATTTCCGAGGGAGCTCCAACTCCAACATCGCCCCGTCCACTAACACGAACAACGCCAGCGTCATATCCGCCATTCAGACCGCCACAGACTGGCAGCCGACGTACTGGCGGTCCTCGTCTCTACAAAGCGATCCAAAAGCGGGCGCAGGGGTAACGGCCAAGGAGGGGGGGCCGGACTTAGTTGCCACCGGGACCGGGAGCGGGATCAGCCCGCGGGATTATTGTTTGGACTTTGACGCTTTCCTGAATAGCGTGGGCTTGGGTGCCGGCGGAAGCGAGAGTGTGGGCCCGAGCCAGGACATGTATGGAGCGGGTTCGTGGATGCCACTCTACGGGACGATGGACCTAGGTTAGGTGCATATTGACCCACCCACTTTAACACGACACACCCAGCGTCACCATTTTACCATCTTTGAACCAGGAAAAATCTAGGTATCTTTCAAACTTCAATTTTGCGTTCAAAGAGTTGATCTCAACAAAGGCATCTTCAAAAATACCACCATCCCCAGGGACCCCAAACCTTCCCAGTAATGACGTCATCGCACACGCCCCAGCACGAGAGCATGGACGACTGGTTCAAGGCTTTCTATGCCGTCTCCGACGACGGGACGGCACACGAGGCTTACCCTTCATTCTTTACCGAGGACTCGAAGCTTATCATGGGAGATAAAATAGGCGTTGGCCGTCAGGGTGTGTGACCTCTACTCAACTCGTTTAGAAAGGGGTTTTGTCGAACCCTTGGCTGACCTCGAGCCAGAAATCTTGAAACTCCGCACCGACATGTGGACGGCAGTCTCCAGCCGACACCACACATTTGAGTTCTTCACCAACCCGAGTCTGCCGGATACGTACCTCCTCCAAGGAACGGTGGATTACGGATTCAAGGACGGGAGGAAAGGACATATGGCGTGGGTTGCCAAGGCTGTGTTCGAGGGCGAGGGGAAGGCGAGGAGGCTCGGGTTCTATCAAGTCTTCCTCAATGCTGGCCAGAGGTAGTCCAGCGGGCAGGGGGGCGTATAACTGGGGCCTCGGTCGGGAGAATGGGACGGACGACCAATGTGTATGTGCTCCTAGTCTCTTTAAATCTGTCCGGAATCAGAGATTGCCTACAAAATCCCCGACAAGCTTCGCAACGTCATCGTGCGCCTCCAGAACATGCCAGTGTCCCACCCCGTCCAGCACCATCTGCTCCTTCTTCGCACTCCCGTACTGCTCGAGTATATACGTGCTCCCCTCGACCGGCGCCGACTTATCCTCGCCGCCCGCAATGATCAGCAGCGGCGCCTTGATCGATCCGTAGTCCGGCACTCTCGCTTCGGCAATGGCGCGGCAGAGGGATATGTAGCCGTCCGGGCGACTGGCGAGCAGCAGTGCGCGGATGAAGGCGTGCACCAAAGGGGTGGCCTTGCTGCCTGTTGCAGCAGCCGGAATCGACAGGGCGAGGGGTTCCATGCCGCCTGTTTCCACCACAATATATTCCTGGTTAGTTCGAAACGAACACAGCTACGCGGACCACAGAGGGGTGGGGGGCAGGGCAGGGCTGACCTTGCGACACGACCTCGATCCTCTTTCCAAACGCCTCCGCCGCCCCCGGGTTTGGGTTCACCGGGCCTATCAGCACGAGGCCCTTTATCCTGTCCTTCTCGTCCCTCAGCGCCATCTCGGATGCGACGATGCCGCCCATGCTGTGGCCCAGCACTACCACGCTCTCGGGCATCTGTCCCGCCAGACTCTCCACGACGGCGAGCGCATCATCTGCCACGCTCGTGGTGGTGTTTCCGGCGCCGGAGTAGGGCGACAGACCCGACCCGTGGGTGTCGATTGCGAGGACTGTGTGGCCGAGAGAGGCAAGGTGAGGTGTTATCGGGGCGTAGAATGAGCTTGCACTGCCGAGACCGTGGATGCAGACGAGTGCGAGGCCGGATTCCGGGGCGGAAGCCTTTGGACCGGCGATGGTGTAGAAGAGTTCCTTGTTGTTCACCCGTGCGTAAGGCATCTTGAGACTGGTCGTTGGGAGAGGGGGGGGGGGTGGGGGGGATTATTCACTGGATGAGAGACTCACAATGTAAATAAACAGGAAGGATCAAGAAACGGTTTACTGTACTGTACCTCTTTCGCCTGGGCTGCATAGACTTGCACAAGCTCCGTCCGATAAGCCGATAAGAGACGTAGCTCCCGCGGAAGGCAGACCTGTGTTCCAAAAATCGGTACTTGCTTCAGAGACCGCAACGATGCCACGGTTTGGTCGACCTAGGCCCGAACACCCGCATGGAACCCGCCCGGTGTGATTCTGCACCCTTGACCCTCTGGCCCACACAGTATCCACTACCCACGCCACGCCCCCACATTCTTCTGGTTGTTCCCAGCCGCAAGTCCCGAAGCTAAGGTCGAAAGTGGATCATTGGGGGATCAGGTAAGGTAGGGCTGCGTCCTCGGCATGATGGGGCGCGAATGCATGCATGTCCGATCCACCAATCGGCAACGAGGGACAAGACTCTGGCTGTGCCCACTCGGATCGAATCCTGTGGTAATGCTGGTTGAGATGATTGATGCGGCGCCGGAAAAGGCTCGGCGTCGGAAAAAGCTCTCTCATCTAGCTCTGTTCTGCGGACCGCATCATCGTCAGCGTCCGGGCCGGATCTTCGAAACTGACGGGAGGCCAGGCCGAGGCACAAGCAACCCTGTGGAAACGGCGGGATAGCTAGTCATGCCGGCTGTGTGTTTGCATCCGCAGCTGGAGGGACGGGCGGGCGAGACGTTACCTTTATCCACAGCTCCGGAAGCCGACTTGGCTTCGGTCTCCAACTTTTTTCCTACTAGGCCAAGCGTGTCAGAAAATAGGCTTCGGGTACCTCAGACGGGTTACTGTTTTTCCCAGCGGAGGACTTCATACTGAGTATCATAAGGCTGTCGTCGTCACTTCTCCGAACCTCGCCGGGTAGAACTCCTTTGGATCTCTTTGCTCTGAAAACGCCTGTTGTACTACCGGATTGAGACTGTTCTTTCCCCCAGTTTATCCTTTATATACTAATCTTTATATACTTCTTGGGCTTCCGTGCAGTCTAAGTCAAAAGTTGTCACGCTTCGAATAGCGTCGTCCAAATGTCGCCAAAATTGCTCGATATGCAGGAAGGTTTCCGCACCAGTGGCGGACACAATGGCGTGCGAGCCAATGACGAGGGACAGATCCCGACATACAGCCCAAAAGCTGAAGCGCGGCGGATTTTGGACTTGATACTGCAGCACGCGAGGGAGTTACAGTTGCCCGAAGACGTCGAGGGCAAGGTGCAGAGTCTCGAGTTTACGACGGAGAAAGACCAACCGTACTTCCCAATCCCTTTCAAGGAGACGGAGACGAGTGCGGCCTTGAAAGCCGTCGAGGCCCTGGTGGCGAGTTCTATTGCCGACTTGCGCTTCGGGAAGAGGCAAAGGCATATCGAGATCAACCTGGAGCAAACCACCTGCTTCCTGTTCCAGACGTACCTCTCGACCATTGATGGGCTTGGCAAATATAGCCCGGGCGTCAAGAGCAAGCTCAAAGGTCAGAATAGACATCCCAACGGAGACCCAGTGCGGCTTCCGTCCTAACTTTTCTTCTTCAGATACCGACCTGGCACAGGCACAATCCGATCCATACCGACGCATGTCAGCAAATTTGTATGCCACGAAAACGCCGGATGCTTACTTCCATATCCATGGGAGTCTCGAAGCCGATACCACTCTTGCTATGATCGGACTCCCGCCGTTCCGATCGGACCTCAAGACGATTGACGAGATATCCGACACAATCGAGTCCCATGTGCAGCAATTCACCATTGAAGAGTTGGAACAGATGAATAAGGAGCGTCGCCAAGCCGGCGTTACTGCCATGAAGTATCCCGACTTTATCGCGACTCCCCACGGCCAAGTCAACGACAAGCTGCCTCCGTGGGCCGTGACGACTCTCGAAACGGAGACACCGCCGGCGCCATGGTGCCCAGTTCGAGAGGGTGACAGGCCGCAGGTGCTCAAAGGAATCAAGGTTCTTGAGCTGTGTCGCATCATCGCCGGTCCGTGTATCGGTCGTATTCTGGCCGAGTACGGCGCCGACGTCCTCAAGGTCACGTCCCCAAACTTGTCTGATGTGCCTTGGTTCCAGGTGGACGTGAACATGGGGAAGCACGCGGCCGAGATTGACCTGAAGACGCCGGAAGGACGAGAGGTGTTTGAAAAGCTGTTGGACCAGGCCGATGTCGTTCTCGATGGCTACAGGCCTGGCGCCATCGAGAAGCTCGGCTACGGACCGCAGGCACTTGTCCAACGCGGTATCAAGCGCGGCAAGGGATACGTATACGTCAACGAGAACTGCTTTGGTTACGAGGGCGAATGGGCGTACCGTCCTGGCTGGCAGCAGATTGCGGATTGTGTAAGTCTCCATTTTGTCCCATCTATTACCCGGAGGGGCTATGTACTGACCAAGCAAAAACTAGGTGACCGGTATCGCTTGGGCGCAAGGTGCATTCATGGGGCTCGACGAACCGGTGATCCCACCTTTCCCCATCTCGGATTACGGCACCGGCGTCATGGGGGCAATTGCTGCCCTCACCGCGCTCCACCATCGTGCCACAAAGGGCGGCTCGTATCACGGGAAAGTATCGCTGATCCAATACGATCTCCTGTTGTTCAGGGCTGGGCAATACGACGAAGCGACCAGACAGGCACTGTTGGCGCAGCAGGACGAGGAATTCTTCAAGCTGAGGCACAACCATTCCGTGGATCAGATCTCTGGGACAGTGTTGAAGAGGATGAAAGAGCTTTACCCCGGTTTCTTCGGGGATAAGAGCCCATACAAGGAGACATGGCACAGCGCCGGTTACGACGCTACTGTCAGTGTTGTCAAGAGCGTGGCGAAGATTGAAGGAGTATGTAACTCATTTACGAGGGCATCCAGGCCTAATGGCACAGACAAGCCGTTGTGGAACTTTGAAGATGAGGAGGGCGACAAGCGATTGGCTTAAATGCAATCTATCAAGGCGCTGATCTATGAGAAAATATAGAGCTGAAGATATCATACCCATCTCGTCGTGTGAGAAGCATTTATAGTACAGGATAAAGGATCATTCATTACGCTGACATACAATTGCCGCCGTCCACACACTTGGTGAGACAATGCTGACATGGTCGAAGATTGTGACGCTGGCGTTGCATTGCGTTTCCTCGAAGCTGGTTTGTTAAGTGCCGGTCTAGAGTAGATGGCCACTAAATCATACACATGAAGTCATGATCATGTTTTGGCCTGTCTCTTGCCCACAATTAGTATGTTCAATCCCATCATCTCGGCCAGGTTGAATGGTCTGTCAACACTACGACCACAGGGAAGGTCCCCAGTTGAGTCCTGAGAAGTCCGCTCTTAGTCTCTTACCCTGAACTCATGACCATTGAAAAGTTCAGGAGGCTAGCTACTCCAGCGCAAAGATTAGATCACAGGTTCAAGATAGAGGTGTGCGTTTGTTTCACGATGAGTCAAGCGCCTAGTACTTCAGTAACTCCTATGTTGTTGGAATGCAAATACTACGTGTGAGCATTATCCTTGAGATTGGGCTGTATGAGCACAACTCGGCTTCCCCGCGTCTGTGAGACGAGAAGGCTCGATCAGAAATTCGCGATAACCCACTGTACGCCTTTAACTATATTTCCCACGGCAACCTCGCCCTTCTTTAAGCCGGGCACAATCCAGAACAAGTGTGGGAACCCTTCGTAGAAGTCCAGGTGCGTCCTCACACCCGCATCTCTTGCAGCCTTCTCGAAAACGAGCACATCGTCCCGCAGCGGGTCCTTGCCCGTGGCTACAAGGTAGGTTGGTGGGAGAGAAGCCAGGTCTGGGCTCAGAAGAACGGAGTAGGCTGGATCGTCCTGGGGTGGATCGTAGGCCGCTAGACAACAACGGGTCGGATATTAGAGTCTAAATGACAAGCAAGGGAAGACTGGCAAAAAAACGAGAAGCAGAGACGGTGTCTTACCGAGATATACATCAAGCGCCGCGTTGTCAATGATGGCCGAATCCGCATTTTCCTCGCGCTTGAACTGCTCGGCCAGATGTGACGGCACGGCCGACGGAGCGCATGTCACGGGACCGAGGGCAACTACACCATTGACTCTGTAGTGCGGCTGCTGGCTCGAGCTCAAGGCGGTGCTGATGGCCAGTGTTGCGCCAGCTGACTGACCCAGCACGAAGCCTCTCGACGGCGAGGCTCCGTACTTGGAAATATTCTCGCAAGCCTAGATTGGGTCCGTCGTCAGCAACAAAGTAGCGGATCGTTCGGAAGTTGTATCTTACCCATTTGTAAGCCGTCTTTGCGTCGTCGTGAGCTGCCGGATACTTGTGCTCGGGCGCCAGACGGTACTCGACAGACACAATGACGCACGGCGTGGACATTGCGATGGCTCGGCAGATATCTGTGTTGGCCGAAGAGATTTAAGAATCAGTACAGAGTGGTAGCTTTTAACACCAAAAATCGTCTCGCCCTGATCAAGTTTGGACACATGTTCACTGCGGATGATGAGAGGTAGAAGGCCACGTACAGTCATCAGCCTCAATGCCCCCCATGACAAAGCCGCCGCAGTGGAAGCTGTACGAGTCACAAGTTAGCACATCATTTGCATTGCCTTGCATTGCAATACGGAGGTCATGCGGAAACGCACTATACGCCGAAATGCAGGTCTCCCTTCCCTTCCTTTGGGCTGTACACACGTAAGCGGGGAATGTCCGAGGCCGTCACATCCTCGACGTCGAGACTGTCTGGGAGAGGAGGGAACAGGGGTGCCAGAGCGGCGCCGAGGGCGTTGAACTGTGCTCGCTGCTCATCCACCGTGCCGCTGAGGACGCTGCGCCCACCGAGCTTTGCCTCCATCTATATTCCAGTCGGCATCAGTCGCTCCATCCACACCGAATGCCAATGCCGTTTTCGTTCACCGGGTGTGAGCACTTACTTCGAGCCATTCGTCGGCGTATGGTGTGACAGCTGCTTGCGACATGATGGATGTACAGTCTTTGAGTGCCAGGTATACTTGGAGTGATATTGTGAATCGGGTTCTCACAATTTGAAAGAAAGACAAACCGGACTCTATTATCCAAGAGCTGATTCGTATCTATAGACTATGTGTAATAACACCATTTTGCGTAAGTGATATATTAGAGCAACCCCCGCACCTTGTTTCTCATGGAATAGCCGAATAGCTCTGGTCCACCGCCGCCATTGCACAAGCTTCCGTTCCGAGCAACAACAAGTTCAAACCGCTATTTCTTAGTTAATTGGCGACTACATGCCAGTCGCCTATGCGGGGAAAAGTGGGGGGGAGGGTCACGGCATACGTTGATGGGACGGGGAAATGCCAGCAACCAGGTGATCTGTCTCCAGTGTTATCCATCTCCGGTGTCTCGGCACCAACCCGAAATCAGTCGACAGGTAAAGCAAGGCAATCGAGAGTCGGGGCGAACGCCAGATCACAACAACCCGTGACGCCAAGCAGGTGCATGACAACTTTTCGAGCAGACCCCGAACCTGGGTCGCTCTAGAGTCTAGTCCAGAGCTCCGCACGCTAAGTTACCAGACACTTGCACAGCTTTGATTGGTGGGTATGTCCGTCAGCTTCCATTTCTATTGGTGGATTGGATTGCACTACCTTGGCTCGGTGGATGGCCAGCTGCAACAACGAAACATCCACGAGATCTCTGATGGGTCTGTCCCACATGATCTTGAGCCCCCAAACGTCCGCTTCCCCAAACCCGAGGAATCATGTAAGTATACCTTTGAAGACGACTAAATGCGCTTGCTTCTACAGTAAGCCTGAACACGCAGTGCCGGAGAGAGAATTGGAAAGTTGTGGATCTGGTGCTCTCATCAGGGGGCAAATTGATCTCTTGATGGGAGGGCTCACTCTTCATTGCTTGAATGGGCCAAGACGGGAGGCAGGTCTACAGCTGTGGAGACTGGACTTACGGCACATACCTTACACAGTAACTTGATCCAGAAATTGCCAATCTTGGGAGGATCGTGGTGATGGCTACACGTCAATCTGAGCGCAAACCCACGAAGGCTTGGTTCGGGGCTCTAACAAAGTAACATAAACGAGTGACTGTGTTCGCTCATGGTCGTTGTAACTTGCATGAAGCTGAAGACAGTGGTGTCTGTGCATACATGTAGTGAGAAGAGACAGCATATCCCCAAGGAATCCCTCAACGTGAAAGGAAACGAAGGGCCTGGGACACCCGCTCAAAGAGACAGTCATTTTTACTAGTTAGTCGACCAGGGGAGGCAATTGCTAGTTATATGACAACAGTCCTCATTGGTGTTATCTTCCATTATTCACTGCATGTCTCATTACTTACAGACATAAAACGCCAGGTCCTCATTCCTCTCTTCGCGACCCGTCAGACCGTTACCCATGAACCGGAAGCTGTTCCTGGAGTTGTAATCGATGTCAAAGTCCTCCCCGCGGATGTTCTCCAGAATCTCCTTGTAGTGAAGGATGGAGCCCGCATACATGGCCGTCACCTTGCCGTCGGTCTTGCCGTTCTTGTACCAACTGCGACACCCGCTCGTCCAGACGGTGCGCTTTAGGTACTCCTGGCTGTATTCGTTGTAGTCGCGGACGGCCCGATCCTTTACCACGACGGCACTGGAGGTACAAACAGCGTTAGCAGACCGTTCTCGCGACACCATCACTCGAAAGAGGCGAAAACAGAAGGAGCGAGAAACCTACCCAATGTCTTCTGTGGCGATCTTCTTTGCCCACTTCAGCATGTACTGGGCGGTCCATTCCATGACTGCTAGAAGCGAGCCATGGCCCACTGGGCAGTTGGGGCCGTTGAAGATGAAATAGTTTGGCATGCCTGGAGCGCAGGTGCCGAAATACGCCTCCGGATTGTCGGCCCACTCACGGTCCAAACGTTTGCCGTTGGCTCCAATCAGCTCGAAACTCGGTTTGAAGGAGACGTCGAATCCGGTCGCGGCGACGATAATGTCAAACTCCTCGACGCCCTTGGCCGTCTCAATCCCCTCTTCGGTGACGCGGATGATGGGGTCGAAGTCGCAGCGGGTGTTGGGTTCCTGGAGCGCCTCGAGGTAACCGTCGCCTGGCGTCAGGCGCCGACATCCGACCTTCCATCCTGGAACCAGCTTCTCGATCAGGTCCTGCCTACCGTTGAGCCGGTCAAGCATCATCTTGGAGAAAGTCTCATGTACGGCGACTTGCTGTGGTGAGTCGTTTAGTAGCGCGTAGAAGAACTGATTGAAGCTATCCCCGGTTCATCAGCGTCACGCGACTTGTGTCATGGAAACAGTATACATCACTCACCCGTGCTCGATACTTCTCCGCATCTTCAAGAGTTCCTCAGGCTTCTCCCGCAACTCACACTTCTGCTCTTCTGTGTATGTGAAGTTCTTGCCGTCCTTTGTATACTGTGATGCGTAGTTGGAGCTGATCCATGTCGGGCTTCGGATGTAGTTGACTAGCTTCTTAGCCCTCTCTTGCATCTTCGGCACGATTTGGATTGCGGACGATCCGTTGCCGATAATGCCGACTTTCTTTCCGTCCCAGTTGCAACTCTCGTCCCTGGATACTCGGTTAATGGAGATTTGTCTGTGCGCGCGAAACCTGAAGAACCGGTGCATACCATCTGGCGCTGTGCAGCAACTCCCCCTTGAAGGAATGAAGTCCTTCAATGTCGGGCCACCTCCACTTGCTGCCAACAAGGTTAGCCTCTCTCGGTCCACGTTAGAGTATCTTGGTCAGACCTACTTCAAGATGCCGGAGCCGTTAACGAGTATGTCGGCCTCGTCTTGGATTATCTTCCCGTCGCATTCGGCCTTCAACTTCCACTTCTTCGCCCGATCATCCCAGATGGCGCTCTTGACGGGCGTATCGAATTGGACGTCTCTGTCAAGGTCGTACTTGATCGTTGTTCTCTTGATGTACTCCCAAATTTCCGGACCTTTGGCGTAGAAGGAGGTCCAGTCTGGGTTTGGCTCAAATGAGAAGGTATAGATATCTAGACGCGTTAGATGGGCGAAGACCGAGCGTCGCTAACAGATAACCTACGTGCGGGAACATCACTGGCACAAGTATCAGCGCGTCGGTCACTCGTCAATGTCTTCTCCGACAGGGAACATACCAGGCAACACCAGGGTATCTATTCTCCAGCCAGGTTCCACCGACGTCGTGATTCTTCTCGTAGATCTTGAGATCGATAAACTCTTCCATCCCCATATCGCGCAGGTGGTACGCAAGCATTAGGCCAGCATAGCCGGCACCAATGCACACCATGCGCAGCTTCCTGGGGGCGTAGACATGCTTCTCAAGGATAGGGACCCAGTTGGGCGCGTGAAGTGGTGCAACGCTCTTGGGTGGGATGCCATCGGCCGCCTCGACGTGCTTCCAGGTAACACGCATTGCAGCCTTGGTGTCCTGCGTGTGGTGCAGGGAGGGAGGGGCTGGAGTGGCAATGACAGAATCCATTGTAAAGGAGTTGAAAGAGGAATGGTGAGTCCAGTGTCAAGAGTGTGTGATGGGTAAGTCAATGGAGGCAGACAGGATGTTGAAGGGTTCTGCAAGTTCTCATATAGGTCTCTCCATTCAACATTGGCATGTTGACATTACAAACACCATAGCCATCAGGTCCTTCTTTATACCACAAAACCAAGACTGGTTGCTAACTAGCACATGTTCTCCCCTCAACCCCAGAATGCTACGGGTCCGTCGACTCTTGCCGACACGCCTGAGAACGTGCCTTATTGTCGCCTTCCGGGACAAGGCTACCAAGTTGAATGGCCTAGTCCCATCCGTCCTATCGGATAATGTCTACCTTAGACTAGACGGAAAGATGTCGTTCGGATTTGTTGTTTTGATGGGCAATCCCTGAGGTGGTGCCTTTCGAATCACTCTGGCACGTGATCTTCTTGATACTGCTAACCAGGATCGTCCCAGGACCACAGACCGGTTGTGGACGGGTATGGCATGTGGGGCGTGCGGGGTCCGGGGTACGGGGTATCGGGGTTGTTGTGGGATGTGGAGATGCTCCGGAGCTGGTGCAACTCTTGTCATCCGGCTTGGTGATGACACATGCCATGATGCCGACTTGGAATGGGCGGTCGGTTGTGCGGATAGCGGGACGGATGAAAACATTGAAGCGAATATTAAATCCATCCAGTGCACGAAGGACTACCTACTAGCGCTGTTTGAACGCGGGGACGCGAGACTGCTGGACTGGGGGAGCCGTCGCCGTACACAG
This sequence comes from Coniochaeta sp. 2T2.1, assembly GCA_009194965.1. Taxonomy (NCBI): domain Eukaryota; kingdom Fungi; phylum Ascomycota; class Sordariomycetes; order Coniochaetales; family Coniochaetaceae; genus Coniochaeta; species Coniochaeta sp. 2T2.1. The sequence continues at coordinate 691,785 of VSMA01000019.1, read as the reverse complement.
TAGATGCACCCGAACCCACATCCCATTGCACCGAGGACGAGATGGTTGACCCAGCCACTGCCAAATTCCATTTTAAACCATAAATGAAGTGATGCCCTCATGTCTTCGCTATTCCGCTGAACCTGCTGCGACAGCTTGCCGTACTATCAAAACCTCTAAGCGCAATCATACCGCCTTGCTGTCGATATCCGTGGTTATTTAGGGACACGTTATGATGCCTTCCCGAATCGATGCCATCAATGGCGCTGGGGCAGAGGCCTCGAAGGTCGATGTCCTGATTGTCGGTGCAGGCCCGGCGGGGTGAGTAATATGCGACCCCGTGTCAAACTTCAAAAGTCCGCCGTATTGAGACAGCTTCCTCTAGCATGATGGCTGCAACATGGTTTGCACGCTGCGGAATCAAAGCCCGAGTTGTCGACAAGCGCGGCACCAAGATCTTCCACGGTCAGGCCGACGGTTTGCAATGCAGGACGCTGGAGATCCTCGACTCCTTCGGCTTTGCTGACCGGGCGTGGAAGGAGGGAAACCACATGCTCGAGATCTGCCTGTGGAACCCCGACGAGAACGGCCTGATCCGCCGCTCAGACCGTATCCCGGACACCATCCCGGGCATCTCCAGGTTCCAGCAGCTCGTCCTGCACCAAGGCCGCATCGAGCGCTTCTTCCTCGACTCGCTCAAGGAGCATAGCGATATCCGCGTTGAGCGCGGCGTCATGCCGCAGTCGTTGGAGCTTGATGAATCGGCCGTTGAGGACTACGACGCGCATCCTATCAAGGTTGTTCTTCAACATCTAACAGAGGAAGAACACACACCCGGACAAAGTAAGGCGACCGCGGGCAAGGCAGTGTCTGACGGCCTCTTCCGCAGCAACCTGGCGCCTGATGACACCGAGGATCTGCTCAACAAGGCCGCCAACAACAGGGCCGGCACACAGGAGACAATCGAGGCAAAGTACATGCTCGGATGCGATGGTGCGCACTCGTGGACGAGGAAGCAGTTAGGTTACAGCCTTGAGGGCGAACAGACAGATTACATTTGGGGTGTTCTTGACATCATTCCCATCACCGATTTCCGTAAGTCAGCCCGGAATGCAGAGTGGACGCCACCCCTTGCTAACCTTGTGACAGCCGATATCCGCCAAAGGTGTGCAATCCACTCGGCCAACTCTGGATCAGTCATGGTCATTCCCAGAGAAAACAAGCTGGTCCGCCTCTACATCCAGATGACACAAGTAGAGAAGGGGGGCATTCCAGTGAGTCGCGGTCCACAACTTAATCACGACCGTCTAGCAGTCGCTGAATGTGCAAAAACAGGTTGACCGCCACAACATCACCCCCGACATGATCCTGAAGTCCGCGCAGCGCATCCTGGCCCCTTACAAGCTCGACTATGAGTACTGCGACTGGTGGACGGCTTACCAGATTGGTCAACGTGTGGGCACCAACTTCTCCAAGAACGAGCGGATCTTCCTGGCCGGCGATGCTGTGCATACCCACTCGCCAAAAGCCGGCCAGGGTATGAACGTCAGCATGCAGGACACGTACAACCTCTGCTGGAAGATCGCGTCCGTGCTGAACGGCACTTCGGACAGGTCCATTCTCAAGACCTATCAGTCCGAGCGACGCCGTATCGCGCAGGACCTTATCGCCTTTGACCACAAGTTCTCCCGCCTGTTCTCCGGTCGTCCCGCTAAGGATATGATGGATGAGGCGGGCATTAGCATGACCGAGTTCAAGGAGGCCTTCGAAAAGGGCAACCTGTTTGCTAGCGGGACTGCCGTTGACTACGGGTCCAGCGTCATTGTCGCTAAAGCGGGTAGCAGCGAGGAGCAAGGCGACCGCACAGACGTCGGGCAGAAGACGGTCTCGCTACGGGTGGTCGGCAAGCAGGAACTATCAACCGTCATCAAGCTCGGGATGCGAATGCCTAGCTTCAAGGTGCTGAACCAGGCGGACGCGCGGCCCTGGCACTTCCAGGAGATCCTCCGCAGCACGGGCCAGTGGCGTATCGTTGTTTTCGCCGGCGATGTCTCAAACCCGGCACAGATGGAGCGGGTACAGAAGCTAGGCGCCAGGCTCGCCGATTCAGACTCCTTCATCCGTCGTTTCACGCCGGCCGGCAAGCGGATCGATTCAGTCATCGAGGTGCTGACGATTCATAGCGCCAAGCGCGCCGACACGGAGCTCACCGACTTCCCCGAGATTTTCCGGCCTTTTGATGAGCGCGACGGGTGGGACTATTGGAAGATTTACGTCGACGACCAGTCCTATCATGAGGGCCACGGTGAGGCCTACAAGAACTACGACGTCGATAAGACGAGGGGCTGCGCAGTTGTTTTGAGGCCGGACCAGTATGTCTCATGGATCGGCGAGCTCGAAGACGTGGAGGATATAGACAGGTTCTTCAGCGGCTTCATGCGGCCGCAGAGCCATATCCAGAGCTAGGTTTCTCCTCGAGAGCATATCCGAGCTACGGTGGGACGACGTCGGCCCAATCCAATACGACCGTGATGTATTTAGTAGATAGCTTGAGTCGGATTAGGAATGCAAGTCCGAGTCGGTCGAACAAAACCAGACTTTGAGTCGCTGGTGTCAATGTACTCTACTGTCAACGATTATGGGAGAACTTCAACGAGCTGAGACATCTTACTTATAGCAAAGCACTAGTGCTATTTCACTCCAGTCAGCTAGTTGCTGGAGTGAAAGCCTCTTATCGTCCTGTTGGGTATAGTATATTCGTACTACATGTTTTGATTCTATGAAACCAACGGGCTGAGGGGGCTCTGGAGAAAACACGTCCCTTTGCGTTTGCGCCTGAGAGGCTTCGGCAAGGTGTTAGGCCAGCCTCATCGCTCCACAGACAGAGATCTTTACGCGTCCTGGACTCCTGGGGGCGGACAGGGGGGAAAGAGCTCTCGTATAAGCCGGAGACTTGGCTATTCGACATCGCGGTCGGGCATGAGAGCATCTTTCCGTCCCAAGCGACATAGATCCAACTGTTCTCGAGCGCTATCACTTATACGTCGGCCCGGATAACAATCTCGTACGCTTTAGGCTTAACATCGGCTTTGAGTGCCGGGAACAGGTGGACATCTCTGGAGAGTGTCGTCACCTCGGACTTCATGCCTATCATCAAGGTGTCTTGTGATACGGAAGAGCAGGCTGACGACACGGATGCGGATGCCTGGAACGTGGGATGGACACTTATATAGGAGTTGAGGTGTGTGGGGACCACCCCTTGCTGTTCTCTTTCGCTGTCTCAATGAACTCAAGCTAGAAAAATCAATGACCCTAATACCTCGAGTCACCACATCCAGCCCAAGCCAGGTAGCTTCCTTTACTCCAATCCTGAGACCTTCTTACTTCCCTCCCTCCACAGCTTCACCTCACACGCCCTTCCACTCCGCCTCTTCTTATCTTGTCTCGGCGGCCAATCTCGCCAAACATTGTGCCAGACAGGCTTCCCAGTTCCGAGACCCCGCCATCGCATCCTGCTGCCTGGCACCACATCCATCATAATGGTGGTGTTACGAGAACCTCGGGCGCTCTGTAACTCGCATTGTCAATCACCACCCACTTTTGAAGTACAACAATTAATAGGTAGAGGAGAAATCTTACCCCGGTCCCCGAAGGGCTATGCCCCGCACACCGAATCCTGCTCCAGGTTTTGATTCTATGTAAACAGACTTCTCACATTCAGGGCGGAGATGGAGGACCTTCGGGGAGAGGACGAATCGGCGGCGGGTCTGAGAAGTTTGGGTCAGGGGGGGCGGGCTGCGCGGCGTGTCTGGGGTCGGGTAGACGACCGGGTCGTTGCCGTCGCAAGGCGCTGGAGGGGAGCAAGTCTCCAGGATGGGCGGCAGCGGTCTCGGCCTTGCATTTGGTCTCTGCGTTGGATCTTCATCCATCGCAGCTTCGCTGTCCTCGACTGAGGCGCTGTAGGGGGTCCTCGGAGGCATGGCCGGATGCGCACCGGATTGATGAGGGTTATACCAGGTAATAAGAGAAGGGAGGGAACGGCGGGAACAAGCTGAGCCCGCGGGAGAAATGCACAAGCAGTGGGCTAAAAGAGACAACACGGCCGCGCCGGAGTGAGCGTGTCGCTGGTGGTTCGCCCGACCATACACCCGCCAACCCACGTTTGCTCAGGGGCGGACTCCGCATCTTGGAGGCATTTTCTTACCGCAGGAGACATGGATTTGAATAGGATTGTGGGGGTTGGAAGGGAAGAGATATCCGGTGAATGGTCACTTGATAGATTGGGAGCATGTGCGGCAGGTCCGCACGAGCCATAGCTGAAGCATCCAACACACAACTCTCAATCTGAGGCGTTCCCGGTTCCGCTCATCCAACCCCGCGGCAAGCGACGTATGGCACATTTCGTGGGTGTGCTATCCCTTACAGGATCGCGTCGAGGCAGGGCCGGCGCTTCACTTGAAGTCACCAAGTATCCTAGATACCCTATTAGAAATTACAACACAGGAAGCCGGAAACGGCGCCTTAAGGAGCTAGAAATAGAAACTTAAAGTGCTGAAAATACAATCCTAGATACGAGAAATATATTATAGTACTCTACTGTGGTGAGGCGGAGTCTTGGGCGAAGGTCAATTGAGGGTATCGCGGGCAGCTCGGCGTCTGCCTACTGGATATCCTCTGACGGGCGTCTAGTACCTGGGACCTCACAATTACCGCGGCCTATTAGTATTCAATAGCCTTCCTGTAGCCAGGCGACTTGCTTGCTTGAGACATATCTTAATGACTTGTCAGACTAAACTCAAACCTAGAGTACCGGCCCAGCCACATGTCTCTTTGTTCGCTGCCCTCAGCCGCTGTAAGTATAGAGTCTCCGACAATGTGCACTAGTCGCTCCACATCTCAAGGTTTCCCCCAGCCGCCGTTTGTGCACATAAGGTACCTACCTTACTTGTCGGTGACTTCCGGCCCTCGAGCACGGCCCTAATCTTGTGAAAGTTCAGGGTGTGTTGTCCACCCACCATAACGGCCGACAGTTAAATGATATACGATTATACGCTTGTTTGGATGTCCGTGATCACATCAATATCGTATGATCACGTCGACATCATATGATCACATCGACATCATATGTTCACATCGATATCATATGCTCACATCAATATCGTATAATCGGAAAGGAAAGAGAGCCTATCGCACATTCTTCCTAAGGGCCCCTTCCTAATATCTATAAGAACCTCCCCATATATCATGCAAGACAGGAATAGTGTTTGGTAGCCCAAATGGAGAATAGAGCTCGCCTATGCTCAAAAGACCCAGGTCATTCGCCTCACTTCATACAAGAATTCAGAGACTTTTTCTACCAAGGCTTCGTCAATTGTATATATATATATATATAACCTCTACGAGTGACACTGTGTCCGTTCGACTAGAAGGGGGGTAGTTGAACCCCCTCACTCGATGATTCCTCCATCAGCACCATCGTTGTCGTCAAACTAGACATGGCGGAAATCGTCGCAGCAGTTGGCGCCGTAAGCGCCTTCGCGAGTCTCGTTGACCTCTGCTTCCAAATTGGAAAGTCTCTGAACCAAATGCGCGAGGACTTCGCCGATGCCGCCGACGACTTTAAATCTCTGCAGCACGATGTCGAGGCCTTCAGGTCCATCTTGCAGCAGATCGTGGACCTTCTCGAGGAAAGGCGGAAGACGGGAGGCGAGCACTATCGTCGCACGATATATGAGCATCTCCTCAGCATTGCCATCAATTGCACGACGCCGTTGCTGGGCTTGAAAAAGATAATAAACAAGTTCGAAGACTACTCGGATCTAGAGGGACGCGGCTGGGCGGTTCGCATCCCGATCATCAAGATGAGGTTGAGATGGATAACGGAGCAGAAAAAGATCCTAAAGCTCCAGCAGAGTTTAGAGAAACAAAAAAGCACTATTAACACGCAGCTACTGGTTATCCTTGTGTGAGTCCGCGAGGTCACTCCTTCGTCGTAATAAAACGAGAAGCGCCCGTACTAATATAACCGGGGTAGAACGGGGGAGGGTCAGACTATTGAGTCTCCGGTGCAAAGAATTGAAGTCGCCGACATTGCCACCGCTGAGGCCGTGGAGGATATTGCCCCTCCATCAGCAGAAGAACTTACCGCGGCTCTTCCAGTTCTCTGCCAAACAGATGGCTTGCCTGAGGACGCTCCCGGCGCCGAAGCGGTGGAGAGTCCAGCAGCTGACACAGAACCCCAATCGCCACAGCAGCAACAGCAACCTCGTCCGACAAGCCCGCCCCCACAGCCACGAAGCCGCAGCCCCAACCCCAAGCGTATTCCCCTCCGCCTCTCGGTCAACAACTTGTTTTCCGCCATAGCATCAGGTGACAACGCCAACCTCCTAAGTGCTCTCCAGCGTGGCGAACAGCTAGTGACCGAGAGGGCCAGCGATGGCACCACTCCCTTGCAGGCGGCTGTCGTGCATAACTACGAAGAGATTGTCGTCACACTCCTCTTCTTCAGCGCCGACCCCAACGTCGGCGGCGGCTACGATCGCTCGCCCCTCTTGGCCGCCATCAACCACGAGCGCCCTCGACTGGTCAAGATTCTGCTCGAAGCAGGGGCGAATCCGAGCGCGCCCGGTGTCATCCAGGCGGCTGCGGCGAAGGGTCTCGAGATGCTGAGACTTTGTCTCGCTAAATATGCCGACCTCGAGTACAAAATCGACATCGATGCCTTCCACCCATCGGGACCAGGCGCCGTTAATGGGGTGACGCCGCTAATCGCCGCCTGTGTTAATGGCAACGTCGAAGTTGCTCGCTTCTTGCTGGAGGAAGCCCACGCCGACCCAGTGGTAATGTTCAAGGGAGACTGCGTACCAAAATTGCGCAGCGCTCTCCATGCGTCCGTTGTGCATCAGGATGAGGCTCTCCTTTCGCTCCTTCTCTCCTTCATATCTGACCCTAACGTTTGCAACGACATAGTCCACGGACCCGGTCTTCTTCTCCACTGCGCCGTCAAGACGGGTAACCCGAAGATCCTTGAGATGCTGCTGCAAGCCAAGGTCAACCCTAATCTCAGCGTCCCCATTTTCGGCACGGCACTACTGGCCGCTTGCAAACAAGGTGCTCTGGATATGGTCGAGCTTCTCCTCAAGTACAATGCCGATGCCAATATCCCCCCACCTGAACTGCATCCGATCGAGGAGATACGCAATCCGCTACATGCGGCCGCCGCTGTCGGCTCTGTCGCCATGCTGGACATGTTGGTCTCCCACGGGGGTGACGTTAGGCGGGACGGTGGTGTTCTGTGGGTAGCTACCAGACACGCCCGCATCGATGTTATGAGACGACTTCTGCAGATGGTTGGGGTGGACATCAATGAAACGTGGCGGACTCCAGGTTACGACGTTACCAGAGGGATGCCTCTGCATTGCGCAGCCGGCATTGGGAATGTGGAACTTCTCAAGTTTCTTCTCGACCATAGAGCAGACCCCAATGTCAGCACGTCGTGGCTTGGCACACCGCTTGATGTAGCTATGAAGTCTAAGCACCGTAACTGCGTAAAGGAGCTACTTGGCGATAGCAACTAGGCAGGAAAACATTGGATTGCTTGAATAACTAATCTATACTGTACGTTACAGTCTCTAAAAAATGCATTGTACTGATCAAGGATATCCTTCCATACTATCACCGGAAGGCCGTCCTCCCTAGGTGCTTTCTAGACTTCGCTGCAGACAGCTGTCGTTCAACCGCCTCCATCTTGACAACAGACTAGAGCGGGCGGCGGATTGCCCGCCCAGGCGTGAATTCCGACGCAAACCGACGCGAACAGGGGCACATATATATGTTTCCACTACATCCTCCGTGATATACATTTTGGCACAAGCTACCCAGCCTCAAACAGGCAAAGGCCCAACAGCAACCCTCTCATTCATCTTCCTCGTCCTCGCCTGCTCAAGCACCATCTCCTGCCTCTCCTTCCTCCTCTTGTCCGCCTCAATACTGGCAAACCTGCCCCGTGCCCCATGTTTGATCTTGGTAATCATATCGCTCGCCTTGCCCTTGTTGATATCCTCCGCCGTCAGCTTGTCGTCGTCGCTCCGTATCTTGTTGAGGAACTTCAGCTGTCCATCCGTCGGCGGGCCTTCCCTCCATTTCTGCCTCCGCGAGATGAAAGTGTGGGGGAAGATCTCCTCGGCGTATTTGTCGCAGCCGTGGACAGCGTCGGTGAGAGTGGTGGATTTGAGCAATATTCGTGGCGCGGCGAAAGGTGCTTTGGAGATCCCTGGTGGGAGGGCGCGGACTTCCCAGGCTATGAACTTGATGTTGCTTGGGGCGTGTTCTGTGTCGGCTCGTTCGATGCGAAGGTAGGTTCCTGTTGGGCCGGAGAGGACGTAGCGGTCGGGGCCGACTTGAACCCAGGCGTATTGGCTGATGGAGCGTATGTGCTTTTCGCCCGATGTGTCGGATATTAGGTCGAAGACTGAGTCATATTCGGTGAAGGTGACTTTTCGTGGGACGAGATCGAAGTAGGCCGCCGGCGGACTTGCGTAAGCTTGGCTCTTCCTCTCCTTCTCGACTTCCTTCTTCTCCTTCAAGGAACGCATATCGTCACTGGACGTCTCATTTACGAGCTCGTTAGGATCCAGTCCAAACAGAGTTGGTGTCGTGACAATACCCGTTTCCAGACTTGACACCATGTCGATGATGTGACAGTTGGTCTTCCCGGGGTGCAGCCTCATGCCTCTTCCAATCATCTGCACTAAGAGATTGCGTGATTGAGTCGGCCGGGCAAGTAGGATGCAGTCGATATTCGGGATATCCGTGCCCTCAGTGAACACTCCACAGTTCACCAAAACTGGGAAAACACCATTACGGAAGTCGTCCAGTATCTGTGCTCTTTCGATGTCTGGTGTATCACCCGTGACAAACCGAGCATCGACACCGTATTGCCGGAACTTCTGCGTGAGACTTGCGACATGGCTCAGGTCCACGCAGAAGACCAGCGTTGACTTCCGCCCAGAAGCTTTGGCGAACCACGTCCGCACGGCGAGATCATTATTCTGATCCGTATTGACGGCCTTCGACAGTGAGGGCACCTGAAAGTCGCCGCTAGCATTCCGCTTGACTTTGGACAAGTCTGCCGAGGTCTCCACCGTAGTGAACAGCACGTCAGACAGCCACTTGTCCCCTATCATGTCCACATAATCCTTGTGGTACACGATCTCATCGATAGCAGCGCCAAGCTTGAGGCCATCGAACCGCGAGAAAGTGGCGGAGACTCCAACCAAGGCCGGCGAATCCTCCCGCTTATGCGCTAGACCGAGATGCGCGAGCACCTTCAGATAACCCGGGGCGACAATGTGGTGTGCCTCATCCACTAAGACCAGCTTGAACCGCGCCTTGTCGAACTTGGCAAGTCGATCATCGCCCACAATACTCTGGAGACTAGCTATCGTAATGTCGGCGTTCCCCGAGGCATGCAGCTGGCCCATCTCGATCTCGATGGGCTTCGCCGGGTAGGCTCTGGTGCAGTGACGGGCGGCCTGCTCGACAAGCTCCCGACGGTGCGCCACGATCAGAGTCTGAGTCGCGAGATCTGACCGTGGTTGGATCCTGTCGATAAGCTGGGTGAAGATGACTGTCTTGCCGCTACCTGTTGCCAGGGAGATGCCCACTCGCTTGTGGCCATTCTCCAGGGATGAGAGGACAGACTGGATGCACTCTTCTTGGTAGTCGCGGAGTTGAATTGGATCTTGGGGAACTATGGTCGGTCTAGGTGTATGTATATCGACTTTCCTTCGAGCAAGCCGTGTTATTGAGCTTGAGAAGGGCCTGGAATGCGAAGGCGCCGGAACTGCATACTGGCTGTTGCAGACAGGGAGTATGGATGTGGGAGGCGTGCGGCCGCTTCTGATGGGTACCACCCGTATCCGTCTCATTGAGCTCAGATCTTGGCGCGCATATGCAGCACCTGTGCCGTTTTGTTGATTTTCAGGGGATGAACGAGGTCAAGATAATATTGAGGCTCGCGCATCTCTTCAATGACTAAGCGATGTGGTCCACAAAATAAGCTCAGCCTGCATAACGCTAAAGACCCCACTTAACTTGACCTCCATCTGAAAAACTGCAGCTGCTTCAGACCGTGGTCAAGTTTGTTTGTCACTCTTCATTCGTCAACTCACTCCTTATTCAAGCACGTTGCCGTGCTGCTTCGCTGAATTTTCTCCGGGGTCGCTCAGCTTCCATGTCAAGAAGTTGACGATGATCTCGAGACACTTTCTTAGACTGAACCGGATGACTGGAAGTGAGGTGGATCGCGATGGCTTCAGACGGATCTTCAAACGGCCATGGGGATGCGCGACACGACATTGAGGATGCTTTATCGCTACCAGACGCGACTCTCCCCACTGTGGGAGCTGGAGTTACACCACAGCAGGAATATGACTCTAGCAGTGATGAACTGGCATTTCTGAACGAACCTCTACCGCCATTGCCGATGAACAGCTCTGACGAGGATGAGTATGAGCCGGAATCTGAGGAGGAGGGAGGATACCAAGATCAGGACGAGTTTATCAAACCTGAGGAGGAAGAAGGAAACGTTGTTCTTGACAGGACACCGTCCCCTTGGGCCCCTCTGAAGCGGAAATCCCATGATGCTGCATTGGACGACCGGGCCTTCAAAAGAGCCAAGGGCTCTGCTTTCAACCACGGATACCTCACCATTCTCAACACCGATATCGAGGATGCGGCTGCTCAGTATGTTTCTCATGAGGAACAGCATCTACCCTCGTCACAAACAGGCATGACGCACTGGACTTCCGTTGAGAAAGAGCTGTTCTTCGGAGCCCTGTCGAGGCTCGGCAAGGACGACCTCCGAGGCATCGCTCGCCGCATCCGGACCAAAGGAGAGCTCGAAGTCCGTCAGCATCTGAAACTGCTGCAGGAAACCGCCTCCGCCCAGAGGCGAGAGCGCAAGCTCATGCCCACCTGCCCCGAGGACATAGACGCCGCCATAGAGATCGGCCCACAGTGCAACGCCGCCTTGGAAGAGGCAGCAGATGCCCTTGCGACCAGACAAGAGACCTACGAGGAATCGCTGGAAAGAAAGAAATGGGGCGATGACTGGCTCATTACGCCCTTCAACTACCGAAGGATACAAGCCGCCGCATCAGAGGACATGCCGTCTGTCGAACTCTTCCGCCTGTCGTCCTGGCTGGAACTTCCCGAAAGGGTTTTCATGAACGCCAATTTTCCCGAGAACAACTGGCAGCACGTCGCGGATGAGAACCCCTCCATAAGGTCAACTGCGCTAGAGGATTTCCACTCCCTCGCTGTGTCCGTCACCAAGCGTCTGGTGGCCGCGACTATCTACGTCGCCCAGTCACGTATACGCGCCAAGAGGGAACTGGGTGCAAAGGAGCAAGCGAAGGAAGTTGTATGGGCTAAGGACGTCGAGGCCGCAGCCCTGTCCATCGGCCTGAAGACGAACAGCAAGAGGTTCTGGGCGGGCTGCGCTAGACGATTACGACTAGATGTGTATGATGACGACGACCGAGACGACGATGATAACGACGCTGATGCGGAGAGTGCAGCCAACAGCGAGGGTGGCGACGAGCCCAAGACGTACGACGAGGTGGAAGCCGCGCTAGGAGGCGTGAGAGATAAGGACCCACTCGCCCCACCAGCAGATGAAAGCGAAGATGAAGACCTGGTGTCACTATCAGACACTCCATCATTGGACGAACTTTCCGACATCGAAGAACAACCCCCTCCTCCGCAGCAATTTGAACCAACGTCCGCCCAGCCACCTATAGAAGAAGACGAGCCAGATCTCGACCTCGACATCAGCGAGGAAGCAGTACGGTCCGAAACGAAAGAGCTTCTCCTCTACACGGCCCAGGAGAACCCGCCCACCACGCGAACACGCCAAGCAGCGGAATACCGCATCAGGAACGAGCTGCAGCACGTTGCATACGCTGATGCCCTCGATGCGAAAGCTAGTCAAAGGGAGGAGAAACGACTATGGGAGATGCTTGGTAGGGACCCGCCGGATGGAACGGTCAAGGTCAAGGTGCCGGACCGGGCGCCCAGGAGAATCATGGCGAGCGTGGATGATATGTACCCTTCTGCTGGGGACTGGAGGGATGGTGTTCGGTATGTCGGGGAGTGGGAGAGGACGTTGGAAAATGGCAAGAGGCGGACTTGAGCGGTGATGGAAGGTTGGAAGAGGATGGAAGTATTGATACCCATGCCTGCACTATGAGCTAGGCGATTACGACTGTGGCCTTTGTCATGATTCAGGAGAGATGCAAATGATAATCACATCCATGAAGGAGCGCGGTCCTAACCTAACGAAGCTTGGTACTGCCTTTTTCTCCATCATCTCTTATCAAGTATTTGGTTCGCTCCAGGTATGGAACGTGACCGTTGACTGCCACTATTTCTACCAAGGTGGCAGTCTAGGTAGCTCCTCAGCTTTACATCCAGCTATCATTAACAAACCAGACTCTTTTCGCAGACCTACAATCTTGTTACCTATCCTTGGGAAGCGTTTTTGCCGGCCAGGTCGCTCAGCCTCGTGGATGAATACAGTCGCTGAGCGATTGAACCCCCCTACGGGACATCACCATAGTTTCAGCGCACCTTGTCCAGGTTCGAAGACGAACAAGATGACAACGCCAGCCACGGACATCGTTGTTCACGAAGATGAACATCTCGGGCTTTATCCCCGCTGCGGCATTTGCGCCGATATAATATTCAAGCACGAGCTAGTAATAGCACGTATGTGAGCTTGCCATCGCTCCCCAGACCCTGAGAGAATACTAAGTCGCACCTGTTGATAGTCTTTGGGAACGGTGATTCAACCTCATATCGCGGCCAGACACGACGATTTGTTTTCCCCCAAGGAGGTCCTACCCTCAGAAGGGTCGACGGCCGCCTACTGTGCCGCTATCCCGACTGCAGGAGATGTGCCGCTTCGCCCGAGTTTGCTCCTCTACATCTTGACTGTGTCGAGATCTTCCGGCAGCAATGCTCCATCAAATCGTCGGATGCATTCGAACGTCTCTGGACCTCGGTGGCGTGGAGGAATCCTTGGCGTGGAGCCCAACCGATTGATCTTTGGGCCCCGATGGTGGACAAGGACGCACTACGGACGATATCCGGCTTCTGCGGACTACCGTGCCTTGAAACGTTGCCGCCGGAGTTGGTGGAGATGATTCGGCAGTATTCCAGACATTCGTTGTTGTGGAGACGTGTCCCGGCACTTCAGCTAGCTGCCCATATGTCGGCTACGAAGCCGGACCCCCTCCTGACCGTTCCGCTGCGAGAGCTCGTTTTCTGGGAGCGTGGCGGGGAGTTTGAACGCCTTGCGGAGGGAGTTCGGTCACCGCTCCCGATTTTGAGGATAACCATGGACTGTGCTGGCATCAGCAAACTTGAGCGCCTGCCCAAGTTACCGACGTACACAGGTGAATATACTACTCGATTCGCCTTCGTCATCCAAGACGAAGCGTCAATACCCCATGTCGCAGCACAGCTGAAAGTATGTCTCTTGTACATACCTGTCTGACTCTAGATCTCGTATGCTGACAACGCTTTCGCTTCGTAGGACGGACGGCTACGCCTCAATCTGCCCAATGGTTCCCGGACACTCCCTATTTGGAATACTCCCGCTCCGCCGAGCTTTTCTCTTTGCAAAGCGTATCCCGCGCGTTATACTTCGTGTCGGATTCTCCACACAGTAGAGATGGACGAGATATTGGGTATAACATTCTTCTTCGCCTCCGGCGAGCTGTTTGGCCTTCACATCCATCGCTCAGAGGAATCGTGCGCCATGGATACGTTCGCGCGGTCTCTTACCGAACGACTCCAGCAGGTCGTCGTGTGGATATACTTGCCCATATCGCAGCGGGATCGTATCCTCGTCCTCGGTGCTCGGAAAATCTTGCAAGATCCGGCCATGAACGCGGTGGGTTGGACGCCGCTGAACGTCTTGGTCAGGACCGCGCTCGTCGGTGACATTTTCGTCGGCTCGCAATCCATTCGTCAAGTTCGTGACATGTGCTTTGCCGCGTCTCCTCCAGTAAGGCTGGTGTACGGGGAACCCAGGGAGGGACGTCCGGTCGACTTCTTCGGCGCTCACTGTGGACCGCCCGTGAATCAGCCTCTCCCGCCGCCGTTTCGTTTGGACAGCCGCGGCCCCTGCCCGATGGATGAGGACTGTAACGACGCCTACCTCTCGTGGGCGCCCCTGCGCGACGTTTCGTCGACGCTAGTCTTCTACGACCAAAGCACCGGGTTTTGCCGAGGCATCGTATTCCGCTACCGCAACGGGGGTTCACGGGCTGTCGGTCAATGCCGTCTACGAGTAGACCCGGCAGAGTGTGTTGTCCAACCTGTCTGGCTTTTGTTACCGGACTATACGGTTATCTCGAGGTCAGAATCCATACGAACGTATTGTCCACAACGTCCAAGTCAACTTTTCGCAAGGCGCTCGAATGAACCAAGCGGAGAAGGATAGTGAAGGGTGGGAGTCTCGACCGATGATGGGCTTGGTCAAGTTCTGGTTCGCACGAGCGTCGTCGGTTTTACTATTTGAGAACTGAGAAGCAGAACTTGACCATAACTTCTGTCACCGGACACACGCGGGTTGGCCCTTGAGCCTCCTAGCTTAACATACTTCATGCGGCTTAATTTCAGGTTACAAACCACTCCCAAAGACCTCATCCTTCCGCGTCCTCCTCTCCCAGACCACGACGCCATCGCTCTTCCGCTTGAAGTACAGGATGCGGTGCTGCGGGATGAACTCCTCGTCTGTCTGCTCCGTCTTCCACGTATCGAGTGCCTTCTCCCTTGCACCGACGAAGCGGTCCTCATACCCCACGATGAAGTCCCCGCTGTCCATGCCCGGATCCCAGCGGAGCCGGTTCATCACGTCCGCCGCGGTGCGGAACTTCTTCCCCGGCTCCAGCTTGGGGGAAATCACCGCCTCGGCCGTGACCTTCCCCTTCTTTCGCCTTCTGCCCTGCTCTTCCTCCAACTCGAGATCGGCTATGTCTAGAACATCCTCCTCCGCCTCTTCCTCCTCGTCGTCATCCTCCTCTTCACCAGGGCCATACTGCCCCCACTCCCTCGTATCAGCCACCAGTCCCAACTTCGCCATCTCCCCGCCCGACACGACAGATGCGCTCATCCAGCAGCTCTTGCTATCAAAGTACTTCTCGTCCCCCCTAATTTGCTCTTCAAACCTCCTGAGCACAGTCTGCAGCGCACCCGTAGCATCCTTCATCTCGTCCTTCCCCGGCAGATGGCCATCCCCTTGCAGCTTCTCCAAGCCGACGAGGTAACACCCCTGGTAATCCCTCGGCCCCGTCTCCTCACCGTCCTTGACTTCTTCCTCCTCAGCCGAGCCTTCAACAAACCTCCCAGGCCAAATCCTAGCATGCAACACCCCCGCCACCCGGCGCTCGACATCCACCAGCACGCCCACGAACCTACTCTCCAACCAACCTACGAACTGCGCGCCCCTCGCAAGCGAGAGACCCCAGTACTGACAGTCGATCTTGACGTAGCTCCTAAACCCGCCTAGGAAGTCCTTCGCACCGGTAGTCCAGAGCTCCGGCGCGGGGACACGCTGCACCGCCGCCTGCCCGCCGGTGCACAGGAAGCCCATCCACGTCTGTCCCTTGGTGTCGAGCATCCCCACCGCGCGGTCGAACTCCTCCTGCATACTCCGCACCGAGGGCAGCGACGCGGCCGTGCTCGTGTTGAGTTGGGGAGGGAAGTACCCCAGTATAGCCAGCGGTTCGCGGGAGGTGCGCGTGTAGTTCAGCTTGGTCTTGTGAAAGAAGGGGTCGAAGACGAGGTGTGTCGACCAGTCGAAGGTGCCGTAGTGGCCGAAGAACGTCGCCAGGATCTGCGGGACCGAGACGGAGGACGGGTTCTCGCGGGCGAGGAGCTTGTGCACCCGCGCGAGGAGGACGGAGAGCTGGATCCCGCCTAGGTACCCGAAGCGAGAGGAGAAGATGCCGCGGGACTTGGCCCAGGTCTTGATGAAGCGGTACGCGACTCGGAATTTCGCCATGTCCGGGATCGAGCGCCGGAGGTAGTCCAGGTCGCGAACGGCTTTGAGTTTGGAGAGGGTTTGCGTTGGGAGGGACCATACGGGGTCGTTGGGCGGTGCGCGCAGGACTTGGGGCCAGTTCTCGGCTATGTAGGTTGCTGGGGCGTATTGCAGGTCGATTTTGATCCCCTGGATGGAGAGCTCGAGCATGGTGCCCGTGTTGGCCTTGACGCGGCGGAGGATGCGCACGTCCTTGTCGGCCGGTGCTTTTCGGAGTCGCTGCGCGGCGAGGGCGAAGAACGTCGTTGCGCTGAAGGGGCCTATGCAGAGGATGTCCATGTCGGATGACGAGGTCCAGACGCCGAGCCCGTACGAGCCTACGGGGACGATGACGAGGGATGAGCGGGATTTGTGGTAGGATTGAGATTGGGTATTTTGGTCGAGAAGGATTGCCGTTAGGAGGTCGAGGACGGATTTTCGGTGTTGGATCTCTTCTCGTGAGGGCAGAATGTTGAGTTCTGCCAGACAATCCGTGACTGATACTGGGTCGGAGAGACTCTCTGGTACCCACTGAGGGCGAACAGGAACAACCAGCTTGGCGATCTCCTCCGAGGTCCTCTCCGGGTCCTGAGACCCCGTTGCCAGTGCACATCTCACCCCCCAGTGGTCGCTGGCATAAGTCGGTTCCGCATCCGGGTCAGAATCAACCCTCCCCTTCGTGAGGCCAAACTTGTTGAACTTGGTGATGGACAACACTCCCTCTCCGCGGACGTATATCCTATCATATCTCTGCGGCCGCATGTTGAGACCACTGCCGACGATGCTTGCGGCAACTTCGTTGGTGAGCGGGTCGTACGTGGCGCCGCGCTCGCCTTCAGCGAGCTCTTCTGCGGCGTCTGCCTCGGTGTCTGAGGCGTCGCCAAGCTCGAAGTGGGAGACCTTCCAGGCGTCGGCTAGCTTAGCTTCCTCGAACATTCTGTCGAAGCCTTCCAAGTAGCTGGCGCTTTGAGCAGACAATGCTCCCTTCTTGACGGCAGCGTTGATGGTCAGGGAGGAGGTCGAGATGTTGAAGTCTCCGGCGAGGATCCACGGGTTATGTTCGTAGTTGCGGGATAGGTATTCCAGAATATTCTGGAGATCAACCTTCTTCGCAGTGACGGCTCCATCAGTAAGGCCATGGTTGAGGTGGACAGCGGCCAGAATGGTAGGGAAGAATGTCCCGTTTTCGGTCTTGCCAACGTCTTCGAACTTGGCGACGACGGCGCCTTTATGTTTTCGACTGAAGGGGATCCACTGCCACGTAAATGACCGCTTGCTCAGAATAACGATATTCAACAAACTGGGGAGGGGCTCAATGTCGGGCTGGTCTGGCGGGCCATGGGAGACAAAGGGGTAGAGGTCGCGGATACGCTCGTCTCTAAGGAAGTAAGAGAGGAAGTCGTCCGTGACCTCCTGCAGGATCAGAATGTCGGCGGCAGCTTGTCGTGATACGATGTTCCTGACGAGCAAGGGGTATCGGGCTTGTGATGGGGGCCAGTCGAACTCGGCTAGGACGTTGTAGCTCGACACCGCCAGATGTCCTGGCTTCTCGTCTGGCGGGGAAGGGGACTCTCGGTACGGAAGCCAGAGGAGCATCTCGTCGTCGAAGTAGTAGGAAGGCCTGCTTCCCACGGAACCCTCCTGCGGCACGTTATCATCTCCGGTCGGCGCTGGCACATGGCTGCCAAGTACGCCAGCGCTGTAGAATGGCCTCGGCGTATCATATCGCGCAACCTGCCCAGTCGAAAGGCTGAGTGTTCCCCATGCCCTCATCTGGCTCGTCATCCTGCCCCCAACCTGCAGCTGCTCGCGGACAAGTATATGCAGCTCCTCAGCTTCCCATTCGATTTTGGGTAGCAGGCTAACCTCATGCTCGAGAAACTTGTGCGTGCTCGATGCAATATCCTCGCTCTGGGCGACGGTCATGTGCATCCGGTGTCCATTATCCCGCTGCCCCAGTGCTTTCAAGATCTCTCCTCGCAGCTCACTCAGAGCAGATGCCTGCTCCTTGTTGCTGTCATGGAGGAATATCGTGTTGTCGTGCTTGTGAGGAAAGACGTCCACGGCATCCAATGATGCTCGAAGTGGTGCTTCACCGATCTGGCCTCGGCGCTGTAGGGCGGCTTCTACGGCTTCTGCCGCTCGGGGAAGGACATCGGGGGAGACCAAGGGGTACACCAGGTTGATGTGTGGTGGCCATTTCTCGAAGGCCTTGTCGTATAGTGCTCTGAGGCGATCGACGGATTCCCAGAGATGCCTCGGCGGTACGATACACAGGGCTGTGTTGTGCGAGCTAGTAGAGATAGGCTCGAGAGTCGCCATTGTTTAGAGCTTTCCCGTGTGTCTCTGTAGAAATTGGTGCAGATATGTGATGAGGGGGTTCCGGGTTTCACACCCGGGCAAAATGCAGAACGAGATGCTTGAACTGCTGGAGGGAGGGATGTATGTTATTACTGATGATGTAGCAAGAGAAGGAAAGAAAATGCCGGTTGCAAACGAGTAACTGCATTCGCCAAAGCCACTTATAAAGGATGCAATTGAATCTACGGCGTATACGAGTCTCCAGCCGTTACCGACGGATTTCGGGCTTCTGTTTTCGATGAGTCTTCAATTCCAGATTGAGGTGAGATGAAGGCTGAGCCGTCAAGAGTCATCGACCCATGGCAGACATGTTACAGGGCCCGTAAGTGGCTGGATTGCAGATACTTTTCCAAGCCAAGGGACAGTGGCCTCGCAAAAGAGTCGCAAAATCGAGGCCATGCTCTTCAGCGACTGGAACAGGTGCTTTGGTGACAGTGAAGCTAGACGAGACTCTCGCCGGTTGACTCACCCTGAGTTTAGAGGTGTTTAGCACCAGCCTGAGCGGGGCCAACCCCTGCACACCCCTGCCACGGCTGATCTTCCCCGCTATACTTTCAGCAACTCGCCAATACAACCAGGAATTCCATCCTCAGTCACCACAACAGGCCTGGGAATAGCCTCACTCCCAACCGCCCCTCGCAGTGTCCAAATACCCAATCAATCCTTCCATGCTATGAACAACCGGGACTTCCTCTCCGCACACCGTGATCAAGGCCTCTCCCTTCTCAGGCGCATACAGTATAGCCCCCAACCCAGCATCAACCGCCCCCTTCACATCCGCCTCAACAGAATCACCTACCATCACAGTCCTCTCCGCCTCTACTCCCATCTGCCGCACCGCAAACCGAAAGATCGCCCCTTCAGGTTTACACATGCCCAACCCCTGAGAAGTGAATACCCTCTCCACCAACCCTAGCACGCCAATCGCCTCCGCCTTGGCCTGCTGCTCCTCTGTCTGTCCGTTCGTGACGATGGCAAGTCTATAACCCCTTTCCCTTAACCTAATCAAGGTTTCAATAGCACCTGGTGTCGCCCTGCTGCTCGCGCGGTAGACGGGTTTGTAGATGCTGCGAAACTCTTGCACGGTAGGTGGCGTAGATATGCCGAGGCTGGTGAAAAACAACCCGACTTTGAGAGGCTCGGTCTCGTCGTAGGTGATTTCCTTGGCGAGGTAGCGGTCGTAGGCATGCTGGAGGGCTGCGTTGTACGCCGTTGTGAGGGTTGGGAGGGAATGTACTGCTAGAACGGGAAAGTGCTGCTGGCATGCGGAGATGGCGCTTTGGAGGGAGTGGTGGTGGTCGAAGAGGGTGCTGTCTAGGTCGAGGAGGACGAGCTGGATTGACGAGGATGAGTTGACGGGCGCCGCAGTGGCCGACATTATTGCGGCGTAATATGGCTGAGGAAGGCGAGGTAGGTGATGTAGGAAAGCAATGAGGGGGACGGACAACTCGCCCCAACGAGGTGATAGAGCACGCAGTGTTTGAGCCAATACCACGGGCCATACATCGGCTGCTTCATCCTATGACCAACCGAACCGACGGCTCTGCCAACAGGCCGCATGGATCGTCGGCACTTGAAGTGTAATCAGGAATCACCAATGCAATGATTTCATGAGCAGGCTATGCCGACTTTGCAAGGTCAATATGTGAACTGGGGGTATCGATGACCAAGGGAGCCGCACCGGCGTAGGATAGCGAAACCACCCACAACCAAGAGCAGCTTCACTCATCCGCCTGCCACGCATACTCCAGCCCCTTATTCCTCTCCCTTCTATTCAGCGCCTTGAACCTCTCCGCCTCAAAACCGTTCCCCCTATCAACCCCATCCCACCGATACCCAGGCCGAATCCCATAACGATTCGGCGGACAAACACCCTTATACACCGGTTTCCGGCTCTTACTTGCTCCACCTCCCGCCTTCGACTTCCCGGCGCCACCAGCAGCAGGCACATCATCTGGCTCCAAAAACTGCGCCATGGGATCATTCCACCTCCTCGCCGCCTTCAACTCCCTGTTAAGCTCCTCGTCATCCTTCCCCCTCGCAAGCGGCATGAGCGCCGCATCTTCCAGCTGCTCTCTCCTCTTCCGCGCCTCCTCGAGTTGTACATCCCCCTTCAGCGCCCGCTTCCTCGTCTCCTCGTCCCGTCGGGCCTTTTCCTCCGCCTCGGCAGCCGCGCGACGAGCATCCGCCCTAGCCATGGAGACGTCCACCCTCCTACCCGTAGCATCGCGCAACACGACCTGGTCTTCCTCGTCCTCGTCCTCTTCCCCCCGCCTCTTCTTCTTCCTGGCCTTCTTCTCCCTCTCCAAAGCCTCGAGCTCGGCCATCTCCTCCTCCCTCCTCCTCGCGAGCTGCGCGGATATCGCCTTCGCGCTCTGTAGCCCCGCGAACGTGCCGTCGCTCATCTTCACGTCCCCGTCTCCGTCCGCCACCGCGGGCGCCTCGTCATCCCCCGCACCGCCGCCAGCCGCCTGGGCCTCGGCCGCGGCGGAGGCGAGGATGGCGTCGGCGTCGGCTGCTGTGTCGCTGTCATTTTTCTGTTTGGCGGGCGCGCCGTCGAGGGTCTTCCACGCCGACTTCTTCGCGCGGCGGAACTCGGCCGACGTGCCGGCTACGGTTGTCTGCAGCTCCGGGTCGTCTTCGTCGTCGGAACCTCTGGGTTTCGTCCAGCCTGCTTCGTCGTCGTCTGCTATTAGGAGGCCGGAGGGTTCGGATTTACCGGGCGTCTTGCGCTTGCGCTTCTTCGTTGGTTTGGGGTCGGAGGTTAGGTAGTGTGCTGCTAGGTAGGAGTTTAGGTCTGGCATGGTTTGCGGTGTGGTGCAAGTTGGGATGAAGGGTGGTGGGGTTCGGCTTGGTGAAGGGTTTTATGCAGATCTCCCGTGATGTATTGCTCTGCATGTAGTGATATGCCCTCTAGAGTTACTGGTTTAGCCCTTGGGTTTGTTTGACGATGCCACCGAGCGAGGCTTGAATTATTTTGTCGTCGTTGACAGCCTTGCGGTTAAGTGCGGCTTCTTCCGCGGACTAGACACGGTCCCCTGTCAAAATCACATGCACGCTGTAAAAGTGGAACCTGATGACATCAGGTTTTGGTCAGTCGCGACTTATCTGTCTGCTCAGCGGTTTTGCTTTCCTGCAAGGACGGCCCGGGACAGGCGGAACATGCTACAAGGCGAATGCTTGAATTTACTATATTCCCAAGGATGCTTTATGTTTGGTTTCCGTCTCCGTGCTGACATTCGCAGCTCCAGGGGCGTGTTTGGGCAAATGATGGCTGTTTCCATTAGCTGTCCATGACGTGCGGCAGCCAGAAATGAATGGGGGTTGGAAATTGTCACACGGCGCCTCGACACGTATCACGTCTTCTTGTCGAACTTGGCACAATGCGGCAATGCGGCAGGAGATATCAGTATCACAGCGAGCTGACCTCGGGAGTCGGGATGCAGCTGAAGATAGATAACGCCTTATCGACATCTTATCGCGATAACAGCCTGCCCCTCCTGTCCCTCCATCCGTCATCCGGAATTGCCAAGAACATCAGCAACCACAACAACTTCGGGAACCACAACAACACCTTGATTCAGGCACAACATCAGAAACCAGGCCAACGAGTGGTCGGACTGCGAAGCCGGCAGGAGGATGTACTACTGGATCTCACATTCTGCAGCAGATGCACCTCCATCTAATTACGGAATAGAGGGGTGAGAGAAGCGTGGGGAGGTTGAGCATGACTCTTGGCCGGACTTGCTTCGAGACACGCCCTCTGCTCTCTTCATCTATTGGCAGAGGCAATATCATCCCCATGGACAAGACGGCGGAAAAGCAAGGTAACCTCCAAGAAGGCACCAGTGCTTGCTAATGTGATCTAGACTGCGAGTGATATTGCCCAAAGATAGGAGTTCGAGACATGGATTCACTAGGTAATACGCGTTAACGCTGGGAAACGGGACGCTGCGGGGTGGCCCTCTCGGTTTCATAACTTCCAGATTGCACCGGGCCCCTTTCAACTTCCCAACTGCAACTCAAGAGCACGGCAATGCATTTCCATGCGTGACAACCCTCCTGGGCGGTTGTCTCAACCAGCAAATGACAGTTCAGTGACGATGCCACGGGTTCCCGACAACCAAGGCCACAGGTCCGGACGGTCTCTCGCTGCTTCTTTGTTCCGGGTGTTCAAAGCATATCCGTCATCCAAGTTCCATCAAGTTTGAGATGCGCCAAAGCAGGAACACGAAGACAAGGACCATGGTAGCGCCCTGGCCGATATCATCACCTAACAAGGTCATCGTCACTTGGTCTGTCCGGATGTCTCCAGGGTCTAACGTTGAGAGAGAATGGAAGCTGAGATGTGGTCATCGGTCAGGCGCCTGGCTGCGGCTTGGCATCAATGATGCCAACTGGAATGGCGCAGCTCCAACACATGCAAGTCACTTCGTCACCAATTCCAAGTGGAAGGAGACTTTGAAGGCGCTACGCTTTCATCACATTGCATCACGGAGGCACAGCACGTGGCTCCTCCCACACGCCCCAGAGCACCCAGGCAATGCACACGCCCAGCCGGACAACACTGGAGCCCACTGGAACCACCCCTCAAGCTTTATCGTCGGTCATCCGGCTTCCCCAAAACGTCGAGATAAGGCAGGCACTCATGATGGAAGCCATCAACCCCGTTTCGCCCCGATGCTAGACCTTATAAGTGTACAGTGCCAGTCGCGCCTCTCTCTTTTGTGCGCTGCTCCTGGCCTGTTTCCCCTTTTGCTTCTCAAGAACAAACAGAATCAAAGACACGCTGACATACCAAATCCGAATCCTTCTTTGTGGCGAACCTTCTCGCTTTCGCTGGACTTCTCTTACACCACCAATCTTCGGTGTTAGTGAGGCGCGTCTCCATTATTGGTGTCATCGACGTTGACTCATCCGGTGATAACACCCCGGCTTCTTTAAGCAAGTGCTTCTATACTATCAAACCCTCCTTACAAGTCTTTTTGCAACAGACTCTTTCTATCCTTTGCATATCAAACACACAAAGTGCATTAAAGCAGCTTCTCCGCATCTTTCAGCATCCTACCAGCCTACAACACCTATATAGTCCGTCCCAGATTTACCCTCAGGACAACTATTACAGCCAACTCACTCATCACACAATCTTCTCTTCAGCCTTCAAATACATACTTCATCAATCACACAATAATCGGAACCAAACACAGTCACCACAGCGACATCTAACCACACCATCACATCAACAATGGACTCCTCCGCCGACCACACCCAGTACGACCGCGACCTTCGCGGCGCATCTCAAGAGTACAAGCGCCGCCAGGACTCAACCCACAAGTGGCGCCGGGGCGGGATCCCCGTCAACCCCGTTAACAGCTTCTACGTCAGCTATGGCCCGGGCCGCGCCATCACGACGGTCGGTGACCCCGGCGAGGATGGGAAGATGCGCCCTATCCACGAAAACCACCGTTCGGACCCGCACAAGGACGGCCGGAACCTGAACAAGCTCGGCCGCAGCGGCAACCATGGGTGGAGCTCCTATCGCACCGTCATCGCCAAGACGCGCATCGCCGACGAGATCGGCGCCGCGGCGGCCGCGGGGTTTAAGGATCATGCGGGCGGTGACCCCCCGGTTAGTCCGGCCGCGGGGGCGGGCGACGACCCTTTTATCTACAGCTTTGATAGCGTGGTCACGCCTGGTGCGCCGCTGAGCTTGGATGTCTTTGTCAAGCAGCCGACGGGAAGGGACACGGAGAGGCTGGTGGAGAAGGAGTACGAGGTTGTTGACGAGAACGGACTGGCGCTTAAGGGGAAGGAGAGGAAGGGGAATTTGAGGAAGACGGGCTCCGGACTTGAGGAGGCTAGGGTTGAGGATGGGTTCGAGATTGTTTGAGCTGGCTCGAGCTGGTGACCACAACTCGTGTTTCGCTTTTGTTATGGTTGGACTTGGCTTGCGGATTAAGCATTGGGAATGAGTACACCTGTATTACCTGTGGCACGTTCTTCTCTTTGTACTGTTTTTGGTTTTGCTCTGGGATGTCTGATTTTGGTGTGGCAGCTTTCGACATGGCGGGCTTGCGGTAGCCTGCAGGCTTGGAGTTTTGGGATGTTAATTCTTCCCTCAGGGACGTCTGATTTATAATGGGTATGGCTTTTCGACCGGAGGATGGGATGCATTGTGAACAGGTATGGCGTTTTTGGGGAGCTTAGCATGGTTGCAGTTGCGTTGCATCACATAGACACCTACCCCTCGGCACGACGAGGCTTCGTTGTCCGTTTGTACTGAGAAAAACAGAAACAACAAACCACCCACGACACACTTTGTGTCGTGGACAAACAACTCTTCACACATCTCAGATTGTGATACTGCCAGACTGTAGGGACTGCTGCAGGCCCTCCGTTCAGCCACAATGCGTTCGTGTCTTTCATGTATATATATCACAATTAACCCCCCAACAGTCTCCAGAATCACATCGTACGGTAATGTAATCGTACGCGGCAACACACTCCATCTAGAACACCCAAAACGCCACAGCTCTCGCATCCAACCTTTTTTTCTCAACCAGAAACTATTGCAGCATCCATCCGCCCTATTCCTCTCCCTCCCTCTTCCCCTCGTCTCTCTCCTCTTCCCGTATATGTCTCTCTTCATCAAATCAAAATCAGAACCCACCCTCCTCCCTCTCCCCCTGCTGCTCCTCCCACGTCCGCCGGCAGACCCTCGTCATGAGCGTCTTGGGCGCGGGGCGGCCCGTCATGAGCTCGAACGCCTCGACGGCCATCTCGCTGACAAGGTCGAGCCCGTCGACCACCACCCACGAGGGGGAGACGGTGTCGCGGAAGGCTTGCATTTGCGCCACGAGGGGCGTGACGAGGGGTTCGTAGGCGAGCTGTTTTTTTGCGGTTTTATGTTAGCAAACATGGGGAATCATAGGCGAGGAAGGGGGGAAAAAGTGAAGACACAAACCTCAACCACGACGCCTCCCGTAGGACTCCTCAACCACTGCAGCGGCATCTCAAAGTCCGCCGCCGGGCTGCCGTCCGCGCTGGTGGCGGGCACGCAACTGATCACCATCGTCGCCGGCGCGAACCTCTCCGGCCACGGCTGGGCGGTCGAAGATATGACGTGACACAACCGATGTTCCTCCGCCGACGACGACCCGTTCGCCTCTCCTCCTCCTCCCCCTCCCGGTGTCAGCCCCTGCCCCGCGGCCCAAGAGTTGAAATGCCCCGTCACCTCTGCGGCGTGGGCCACCGTCCGGTTGTAGACGAAGATGTTGCGGCAACCCAGCTGCACGAGCGCGTAGATGGCCGCCCTCGCCATGCCGCCCGCCCCGACCACGAGGGCCGTGGTGCGCGACGGCTGGACGCTGTTGCGCGGCGACACGGCGCGCTGGAGGCAGGTGTGGATGGCGCGCCAGTCGGTGTTGTCGCCGTAGAAGGAGGTCGCGGGCCCGGCCTTGTGGCGGCTGTTGGCGTGGTCGAGGATGAAGTTGGTCGATCCCCGCAAAGGCAAGACGACGTTGACGGCGCCGATGACGGAGGCGTGGTGCGACTTGATCTTGAGGTGCGGCATGATGGCCACCTTGAAGGGCGCGGTGAGGTTGGCGCCGCCGAAGTTGGGCTCGGTGCAGATCGTGTTGAGGTCGTCTAGGGTGGTGCACGTCGCGGGCTGGTAGGTGTGCGGCATGCCCGAGTAGTCGTAGGCGGCATGGTGCATGGTCGGGGAGAGGGAGTAGGAGACGTTGGCGCCCACGACGTAGAATTGCAGCGGGTCGAGGGTGAAGCTGCGGAAGAGGTTCATGAAGACGGCCGGGTAGGTCGACACGGTGGCCAGGTGGTCGCGCTCGTTCTCCGTGTCCGGGTGTTTGACTGGGTTGAGGATGCGCGACTGTAAGGGCAGCCGGACGCCGAGGACGGAGTAGTCGTATGCCACGAAGGGAGGTTTGGGGTCCGGGATGGTGGCGTTGAGTTTCACCTTGAACTCCTCGAGCTTTTCTCGCGGCGAGTCGGCGGTGCAGAACCGCGCCATGCGGATGATGTCGCACCCGAGGGCCTGGGCGCGGCGGTAGTGGTCGATCACGCGCTCGTCGGCCCAGTGGATGGCGCCGAAGCCGGCGAAGGTGAAGTTGCCTATTATCTTGGTGCGGCCCTTGTGGGCGAGCACGAAGTCGGACATGTCTGGCGGTCGGAGGAGGTCGAGGCTGAGGTAGTCTACGCCAAGGCGCAGGCCGAGGCGGAGGAGCTCCATGTCCATTGTCTCCTTTTCTTCGACTGTCCTGCGTCGCTCGCCTCGCGGGTTCTCCTCGACGTGGTAGATGATGGGGACGCGTAGCTTCCGCCGTATCAGGGCGACTTGGGTGGCTATTAGGTTGAGTAGGTCGTCTGGCCACGTGTCGATGACTAGCTCGACGCAGTCACCTCGCGCCTCAAAGTCTTCCCATTCCATGTCCATGTTCCGTAAATACGAAAGTCTTAGTCGCAGCGCGTATGAGTATGACCTGTACTCCGGCGGTATGGCGGCCACAGAAAAGGGGCTCTCGAGCCATGTCCTGGTGACGCCCTTGCCGGTTATGAGATCCAGGAACTTGGTGAAGTCCTCCCTGGCACTGAGCAGCTTGGATGAGCGGCTGGATGGCTGGTATTCTGATGGTGTTGCAGAACCTGATATTGGGTCCTGGCGGCCACCCGATGAGTCGTATAGGTTGAAGTACTCCAGATTCGAGCAATCCCTGTGGCTCTTATCCATCTCCAGGAGCTGTTCTGCCTCATCCTTGTCGAGCTGCTGACGGATCCATTTATCCTCCCGGTGGACATAGACGACGGGATTCGTCTCGCAGAATTCCCGTAGCGCATCCTGTGCCTCCTTGGTCAGGCTTGTCATACCGCACTCGATGATGCACTTCGTCCTGTTGCTGTCCAGCATCTCCTTGAACACTTCGAGGTTCCGCCGCGCAAACGCATCCTTGCCATGCCTGCTCAGAAATTTGCCGCGCGTGAGACCGGTGACCTTCTCGAAGTAGTGATCCTCCGTGACGAGCTTCCTCCTCAGATGCAGCGCGCCCATGAACCCGAGTGAGCGCTTCCCCGCACCGCGACATCCGATCAGTACTATCGACGCCGATGGTTCGAAGAGCATCTCATTCTTTGGCGGCTTGAAATCGGCCCCGTACGGCACCGAGACCGGGGAGACATCCATCTTTTTGCGCCGGCTTTTGATAGAAGAGGCGGGCCGGTGGATTCCCCGGGCTCCGGAACTTCAGCGGCTTCACCTGCGATGTTGATGGCGTGAGAGTGAGAGTGAGCATGGGTTCTTCATTGGTATCGCCTGTGAAATGGTGAGATGGGTTTTGTTCACTGGATTTTGATATGAGCAGGAGTACAGAAGTCTGGTAAATGTGATTCTTGGCTAGGTGGCGGTCGCCTATGTTCAACCCGGCAGATGATTCGGTATGGTGATCCGGGGAAAATAAAAGACCCTGGGATGAGTGCCGCCGTCGCAACAATGCACCCGCTGGAGCCGTGCGGAGAGATCTCCAAATCAGAGCATTCCAGGCCCACTTTTGCCCTTATTCGGACGACAGTTATTATGCATCCAACGCCAGGAGCATTCAAACGAGTAAGTCACCAACTACAGTGGTACTTTCTCTGTGTCAGTCAACCCCGCCAAATTACGCTAAATCCGGGCCACGCCGCCATCTCCAAATGCGGTGTCCGGCTTGAGTCTGACCAATCAGAATCCGTCCGCTCCTTCGTGACTGCCGGCCAAAGTTAACTTCGACTCCTCATGGCCCGACAGAACGTCACGGAGCAACATTTTTAACTCACTTTCTGCTTTTGCCGCGCCGCTTGACTCCGAGCTTCTCATTCTCGGGATCGAACCCCTGATCATTTAATTGCCCAATTATGGCAATTGTGAGCAATTGACATTTGGTTAGGCATGCATGAGGATGGAAGGCGGCCCCGCACCATCAGATCAATCGGCCGGAGACGGGTTGAAGTTCAATGCTCTGAGCACTCCCATCCGACCACCCGTTCCGGCCCCGCCCGCCGACATGATGAGTGACGCCGGAGCCGACGCCGGCAGTGAGGCTCCCGTAAATCCTCGCAAGAGGAAGAAGGCATCAAGAGCGTATGTTACCCGCCGCGACTGCAGCATCTTCTTCGCCTTCATGTGCACAACTCATCTGAAGTTCATCGCTCTCACTCACTCACTCTCGCTTACTCACGCCCTCGACTCACACCTTCTCACCCCTTTTCCAACACATGCATACAAGACCACCTCACATACTAAACCCTCTCACAGCTGCGACTACTGCCACGTCAACCACCAGCCCTGCGACAACGGCAAACCCCGCTGCGGCGTCTGCGAGAAGCACAACAAAGACTGCCTCTATCTGCGTCCCACCAAGCGTCGTGGTCCCCAGAAGGGCTACCGTACCGCCCTAAACACCTACAAAGAGAGCGCCGCCGCCTGGGGCGCAGTCCTAGGGGCCATCCCGGGTCTCGACGCATTAATAGAGGGCCACCTCCGCACCGACAGCGGCCGCGCCTTGCTCAAGACCATCAAGGACGCGTCGCAACAGGACACGCTCATCAGCCGCTGGCAGCAGAGCACCGTCTTCAAGTCGTTCTTCCCCAACAGCAGCGCGGGGGAAGCAGGGAGTACCGTCGCCGGAAGTGTGGCGGGGGTTGAGGATGCGGAGGAGGATCTGTCGATGGATATCTTCTCCAGCACGAGCCATGTGTTGAGCAAGCTTGCCAGTCAACAACAGCAACAGCAACACGGGTTCTCGCCCGCGCCGCCTGCCTTTGACTTCAGTCCGACACAGAATCACACGGCTCAGCCGAAGCAGGCGAGTAAGCAGCACCAGCTGGCGAGAGAGCCGACGTCGCTGTCGGATATCGTGGCGAAGGATGCTGCTAGATCGTACGTCGCCTTCATTGTTTGCTACGTATATTGTCACTTCACTAACAGCGTGCAGCACATCCCACGCCTTCCAAACACTAGCACCCCTCGGCTTCGCGCCGAACGAGACCATAGCCGACTTCTACGACATGGGCTCCAACCCGGAGACGAACCTGTCCAACAACGACTACGGTCTTGACCTGGGCACAGATGCGGACCAGAGGGTCTACTACGAGCTACTCATGGGAAGGTCGTTCGGCGATTCCCCACATCAGCCATGAGCCGGTTTACGGTTGATTACCAACCCTTTCCCTCGGAGATGTGACAGCCTTCACTAGTTATGTGAGATATGCGGTCGAAGCAGTCATCGCTGTTGCTTATGAGCAGACGGGAGTTCGATATATGAAGGGGTAAATTACTGGGAGACGTCGCCCATGTGAGACCAATCAGGTCAGGCGGACCAATGACTTCTTCGACAACAGCTATGTCGAGATGGGCTACACCTAACCCGCTGGACCACGCAGGCCGATCAAATTTTGATGTTTGTATCCTCATCGAGGTATGTTTCACCCATCTCGATTGCGGGAAATATCAGCTGACGCAAGCAGTTGGGATAAATACATGTTGGAGGAGATACCCCATCAGAAGGACGGAAAATCCGTCGAATAATGTCGGAGTTAAGGCAAGCATTCATGGAGCAAGGAGTTTGGGCCATTGTCAGTTTTATGTACGATATATCTATTCAATCAAAAAAGGTTGGGTCAGGCCAGGCTTGGCTATGTATTTGGCGGACTTCGTCTCCCGTCGGGGCCACGCGATATTCATCGCAGCAGCGGTTTTGATGAAGTACGGCTGGCTCCTCAAAGGGAGCTCACGCCAAATGTTGACCAACACGATGGGGTAAAACAGAGAATTAAAACGATTACATGCGTTAAGCCTCCCTATATGTACCTGCCATTTCCACGTCGTCCTTTCAAGACAAATGCTCTCCCAACAGGTCGCGTTGCTGAGCAGAGATTTAAGCCCCAACATTCATACCAAACCCAACCCAAACCCAAACTCCAACGCTAAGAGACCAGACCATCCATCCCAGTACAACCATCTTTACGAATCCCCCGTCCTCGTACACCTTTCTAATACTCAGGACCCCAGTCCACCGTGCCCCCTCCCTTGCCAATCCCCTCCATAATCCCCTCCAACTTATCCTCATTCGTAACCCACCCATGCCTCTTACTAGCAATCGCCCACCGGATCGGGTCCTTCCACTCCCGCCACCACGTCTCCTCGCTCTGTACCACGCACCTCCTCCCCTGCTCCCCATTCTTGTGCGTCGCGAACGGCCACACGGCCTTCACGACCTCGTACTTCCTCTTCCCGCTGAACAGCGTCGTGACACTGGTAAAGAACTTGTTCACCTTATCCGGGTTCTGCACGACCACCTTCGCGTGCGTGACGGGGAAGGTGACCGACACCACCCCTTTGTACCCCGTGCTCGCGACCATGGACCGTATCTGGCCCTCCAACCACTCCACATCCAGGTTCGCCACCACGCGCTCGAGCGTGAACGTCTTGACGCTCGCCTGGTCCTCCACGAACCGCCTGGCCCACTCTTCCAGTCCACCATCCGCGACGTCCGGTTCGAGCGACGGCTTGGGGCCGCCGCGCATGGCGAGCTCCCCCGACCCGACGCACCGGATGTAATCCATCCTCTTGCGCGGGTCCTCCGGCACGAGGAGGGACATGAGGTTCAACTTGACGGCGAAGTCGACTTTGTTGCTCCCGCGCTTGCCGGTTATGTGCACTTGGGGCTTGGGCGGGACGGTGGACTGCGCGCGCACGAGGGAGACGAGGGCCGTGGCGTTGGCGGAGAGGTACGGGGCGGTGGACTTTATCGTCGTGCAGTCCGGGGAGAGCTCGAAGAGGGGAGGGGAGTAAAGGCGGTAGTCGAGGAGGGGAAGGCCGGGGTATTTCTGGGGTCCCTTGGAGAGGGGTTGTCGGGGCGCGGCGGCGGAGGTCGAGGAGGAGGGCCCGGAGTAGGGGGGTGGTGTTTGAGAGCCGGAGCCGGAGGGGTAGGAGGAGTAGGAGTTGTCGGCAGGGTAGGAGGAGGTGGTGGAGGAGTGGTTTATCGCTATGGGTGCGTCGACGCCCTCTTCTGGGTCGGTGTGGCCCGGGGAGGTGGGGGCGCCGAGAGGGCTGGCCGGGGAGGAGGAGGAGATGCCGGATTCTTGTTGCTGCTGACGCTCGGCGTTGTCGTAGTGCTGCTGGAGGAGGGCCTTTTCGGCTATGGCTGGCGGTCGGGGAGGTTCCATTGAGTGTGGGCTGCTGTGCTGTTGTTTTAGGTGAGTTGGTGATATGCTCCGATCTATCCGTGTAAGTGATCAATGATGTCTTGACGTCTGGAGATAGGTATTGCTTCTACTGCGTGATGCAATCAGTCTATCGACAATGTAAAAAGTAAAACAGATGACCACTCGGTCTTCACAGACCAAAAAAGGACAGAGATGGAGAATAAAGAGAAGGATTTGGCTTGGAGCTAGAGCGCAGGAGCTGAATTGCACTTCGGATAGCATGATTGACGTTCAGGCGTGGCGCAGCTTCCTTCCACCAACAGGGAGAAGTGGATCGGCTGCCTGCTCGCTGTATCTCACCCAAACAGGCATGGTCACAGTGCCACGGAGCTGTAGCGCTCGGATTAGCGCCAATGAAACGGAGACGGAGCCCTGGCATCCGGCATCCGGCCGGCGCGGCGAGGCCGCCCATGACGACGACCGGCCACCATCACAGTCTGGGAAGATATTGATGATAAAGAGGTATTCCCATTTCCATTAGCCTCCGGGAGATTCAACTTCTGACGCGTGTATCTGCACCTTCTGTGACGACAGCCATGTTCGCAACGGTAGAACTGGAATCTAGAATCATGTCATTTTGAAACTGCTGCTCTCTGTCATGGAGAGAAGTCAGCTGAGATCTGTCCGAAGACGGATTCCATCAAATAGGGCCAGTGTCACAGTGAAAGGAGCCGCGTATTTTAGGGCTACCTAATGTAGCCGTTACCGTGAACATTATATATCAAGAGGAAGGGCCCGGTCTGTCTGGCAGACGGAACGGCGACGTGTGCGTTATGTAGCATAATGCCCGACTCCCAAGTAGTTCTGGGTCGTTTCTCAGTCCTCTGGAAAATAACCCCCAAGCAGAGGCGCCGATCATGGCAAGCCCCGAACGAACCATACCAAAAACTCCGAGCACATCTCATGCCCTCTGCATTTCGTGCCTCTGCCACATGGAGCAGATCTTCACCAACGCCCAACACCGCGACTATTCCTCCGCCGCATCCAGAAACCCACCACGATCACCTTAGCTCTGGGCAGGTCCAGGAGCAGCAGCCGCCTTAGCCCCCTTCGGCCTCAACATCTTATCCTTGTCATATATGGCATGGTTCTTGACAAGCTTGACCCAGTCACCCTTCGGCATCTGGCCAGGGCCGGTGCCAACCCGTCCCTTGAACTCCTTCAGCAAGTCACCGATGCCGATAGCACCTCCCTTGCTGACAATGGCAGAGACGATTTCCTCTCCCGTGATCGGCTTGGTGTTAAGCTTAGGAGTAGAAGGCGCCGAACCAGGAGCAGGCGAGCCAGAAGGCGAGGTAGCACCTGCCTGTCGAGCAGCGAAGTCGTTGGTAGACACTCCCACAGCGGGGCCAGCCCGGTGAGGAGCGGGACTACCTGCCCTGCTGCCAGCGGGCGTGCCAGTCGCTGTTCCGGGGATCTTAACCTTGACCTTGGTGGGCTTGCGCTTACCGCCGTCGGATCCCTCGTTAGCCGTGCCCTCGCCGTCACTAGCGGCGCCGCCTGGGCGACGGGGGAGGGGGGTGCCCGACCTAGAGGCGTTGGCTGACCCAGCAGCACCGGGAGCAAGGTTCTTCTTCGCCTTCTTCGGCTTGCGCGAGGACTCGTTACCGCTAGTCTCCGAGGCGTCCACGTCGGCCGGGCGCTTGAGTTTGCCCTTCTTGCTCATGTCCGGCTGCTTAGGCTTGCCCGAGGGCGTGGTGTTGCCCTTGGTGTTGCTGCCCGAAGCGGTA
Source organism: Coniochaeta sp. 2T2.1 (assembly GCA_009194965.1). Taxonomy (NCBI): domain Eukaryota; kingdom Fungi; phylum Ascomycota; class Sordariomycetes; order Coniochaetales; family Coniochaetaceae; genus Coniochaeta; species Coniochaeta sp. 2T2.1. The sequence continues at coordinate 658,368 of VSMA01000019.1, read as the reverse complement.
GTCTTGTCGGCCGCCGCCTTCTTCTTCTCCTCTTCTTCTTTCTTCTTCTCTTCCTCGGCCTTGGCCTTCTCCTTCTCCTCGTCTTCGCTCTCCGACTCGCTGGACGAGGCGAACGGGTTCTCCGAGTCGTCGTCGTCGCTGAGGTAGTCGTACTTCTGCTCCCGCTTCAGGAGCGCCTTCCGGGTCTCCTTGCCTTGCAGTTTGTCGCGCAACTTCTCGAGCTTCGCCTCCTTCTCTTCCTTCTCCACTTCCTTCTCCTTGACCTCATCGAAGATGCTTGCTCCAAGGTGGTCACGGCGCAGACGTTCCTTCGTCTCTTTGGTGTCCTCGTCATCGGCGTCAAAGCCGGGGTTCTCGTCGTCATCCTGAAACTCATCGCCGGAGAGATCGATGTCGTTATCATCGCGTCGCTCGGCCTTGGGAATAGCCCGGGAAGTGGCGCTCTCCATCTTGACCTTGGGGCCACCACCGAGGAACTTCCTGTACTCGGAAATCTCATTCTTAATCTCATTCCGCTTCTGGTCCTCCAGGGCCCAACGGTCAGCGCCCTTTTCACGCTTGGCAATCTCCTGCTCGGCGTCTTCCAGAGAGTTGATGTTCTGGGGGCGTTTGGGCCTGAACTTGTAGTAGCGCTCCACGGGGATCATACGGAAACCACGTTTCTCGACATCGATAACGAAGGCAACATCGTGCTCGGAGAGAGCGGCGACGTATGAACCAACCCAGACGTTTTTGCCATCAACATCTTCCAGATGCCAAGGCAGCGTCTCCTCGTAGCGCAGAGCGGACGCCTTCTTCGCCTCCTCGGTGTGCTTCGGATAGTAGGTCGACGTCGCCTTCTGCTTCTTCTCCACCTTGGGCTTTTCGCCAACGTCTTTTTTCAGAACGGGGGCGATCTGGGCCAGGTTGGCAAGCTTTTGCGCCTCCTGCTGCTCCTTGTAGAGACGCAGCTTCTCTGCCTCGGCCTCGTCGACTGGATTCTCCGGCTTCTCTTCGTCCTTGACCACGCTCCCGTTCCGACCAAACTGAGTAGCCCGCGCATCACGACGGTGGAGCGACACGGGACGGGGAAATTCTTCCTGATCGGTGGGGTCGACGGGTTTCTCCTCATCCTTGCGGTCGAAGCGCATGACGTGGTGGCGGATGCCATCCATCAACTCCTTCTTGGTCGTGTAAATCTCATAGTCCGTGAATGGTTGGGGTGGTACCCAGGACCAGCCACCGTTGGCCTCCCGCTTGGCCCGGAGTTCAGCCCAGCGCTTCTCGGCGTCAAGGGGTTGATTCAAGCCCTTCCTCTGCGGCGGAGGCCGAAATGAAGTCGGTCTGGTTGGACCAGCTCGGCGAGACACCAGCGCATTAGCCTTCGGTCTGGGCTTATGCACGCGGTTCGGGTTCAGAGGCCGTGCGCCCGGAGGCGGAGGGTCGCGCTTGCCGCCGTTGGGCTGCGCTGGTGGTAGTGCGCTCATGACGATCGGCGCGATGCTGAGACACACTGACGGATGCTACGTGGTCGAAGGTTGAACTAGCGGCAAGGAGAGGAAGCTTGTCGCAGGTGGTTGTTGTCTATCGAGGGACGCGAGGAAGGGACGTCATGGAGGACGAGGGGCCGACGTCTGCTATGTCCCAGTATTCGGCTTCTTTAATTAAATCGGCCTGTCGATATCGTCGCAGTGATGGACGTTTTCTGTTGCGTTGTCCGGTGCTGCGAGTTTGCAAGTTGCGAAGAATCGGAGGATCAATGAGTGAATGGAGGCGAGGCAAGTGTTGTTGCTTTCGAGGTTGACAAAGAGGCCGAAAGTCAGCCTGGAAGTGAGTGGAGCACGGGCCACCTCAGGCCAGTGGGGTGGACCTGGGGACAAAGCAAGCCCCAGCGACGTCACATTTAGGTAGTGCCAGGTGTAGGTACCCTCGTACCGGTGGATCCGCCAGCTGGTACGTACCGTCTCAAAGATGCGGTTGGCAACGGCGAAGAAGCAGCAACTGTTTGTCAAACAACTTTCTGAGTCTGGGATCTGGAGGATGGACGGATCAAGACAAATGTTCTTTGTACTGTGTATCTGCTTTGCGAGATACCTATGCACTGTTCTGGATGGCAGGGATACGGCCGGTCCTTCTTTGATGGCAGCCAGATCCTGCTGGCACCCACCATAGTAATGCAAGATGGTAGCCAGTCTCGGCTTCTTTGTTTCCAAAGAAAGTTTAAGCCTTGCTTGATACTGTCCCTTCAGGAATAGGTACTACCCCCTCACAAAGATCGTGCCTTGAGACCTCTAACTGTAGATATGTCGGGCAGTGGCATTTGTACCTTCTGTAAGCCTCGAGCTGTCCCGCCAGCTGACAGCAACTGTGGAAGCCTGAATCTGCCTGTCCCATAATTTTGGCCAGCCCCACTAGAGCTGAGCTTCAACAGGCCGTCACTCTTCCAAGGGAGCATCTTCAACATCGAGTCGCACCTTTTTCAATGAGATTCAACTTAAGTTTGTCCCGCAGGTGTACCGATACTGCTTTCCGGCTCCCCCAACCATGTCTGACTAAGGCTCCGTTCTCTCTTTTTTTTCCCTCTACAGGTATCTCGAGTCCGTGAGCAGCAGGGAGCAAGGGATCGTATTCGACGCCACGAAGTACACATCTCACAGATACCTTATCCACGACATTGTCTATTGTTCCGTCATCGAGGAGACCGGACACCTCGTCGCTCTTTAATCCTCTTCCTGGAGAGGAATCAAGCGCCGCCTACACCGGAAATTCCTTGACTGGAGTACAACAATATTCCTTGAATAACAGTACAATCATCGATAAACGGCCTCGGCGTCTCTTCATCTAACCTACAACACTCGACCGTCACCGTCGTGTTTGTGACTTCTGACAGACGAGGAGTACGACTACGAGGAGCCCACGAATGGATTGAACCTCAGTCTTTCTCGTCACCTCCCGTCGTTTCATTCTTTCCCTCACGCCTGAACCTCACTCATCTCCCCTCATCCCCCCTTGGCGCCATCGTATCGGCTCTCAGCAGCAGCCGTTGTAGTTACCAATCGTTCGAACATCCGACACGCATCACTCAATCTTTTCTGAACCCCTCGGCAAGATGGAGAATTACCTGTCTCGACCCGGCGGGCTTGAAGACAGGCTCCGTGAGCTCATGCTTGCCAACTCAGAGGACTTGCCGCCTTCTGGCGTCACGCAAGGAAACGTTCAGCTCGAGCCTCCCAACAGTCCGGCAAACGGCACTCACAAGGCGGCCAAGAAGCGCCCAAACCAAGCCCAACGCCGCCAGATGGCCAATGAGATGACCATCCCCATTGACGCCCACCATCAGCCCGTCTTCCCTCAAGGTGGGATGAGTTCCAATGCTGGCTACGGTCATGGCGGCACCCGCCAAAGTCAGAATTTTGATGCCCCAGCTCTTAGAGGAGGTCGCCAAGGTCAAGGCCATCATCAGTCTGTCGATTTTCAGTATTCACCTCGCAGCCCGACCACTCAAAACCATTCCTTGGGATACCAGCAGCATCGTCAGTCATCGTCCCAAGGTGGCCCGCACGCCTCTGATGCAGCGCAAAACTGGCGACAAAGCCCATACCAGAACCAGTCTCGGGGCCCGCGTGGTGCCGGACAGCGCGGCCAGGGTCGGCTGAACAACCCACGCTTGTATCAGCCCAGCGCAGATGATGTGCAGGCTCAAGCTGCCTTTCTTGAGAAACTCGCCCTGGGCGTTCTTTCCAACGCCGAAATCAGCGTCGATGAGCTCATGGAGAAGGAAAACTTCAGACTTCGGCTCGAGCAGATCTGTCGTGCGGTTGTCGTGGAGCACGAGTTCAGTGTCGCCAGAGTTATTATTCCTCCTCAGCGTGTCGAGCTCAAATGCTTTGGCAGTCTCGCATCGGGCTTCGCAACAAAGGCTGCTGATATGGACCTGGCTCTACTGTCACCTTGTTCGGCTATCCAACCCGATGCACCTGGCTCGCCTATACCGAGATTGCTAGAAAAGGCATTCCTAGACTTTGGTATCGGTGCCCGTCTGCTCACCCGTACCCGGGTCCCCATCATCAAGGTCTGTGAGCGCCCTCCCCGCAGCCTTAGGGACGACCTTTGTGCAGCTCGTCTCAAGTGGGAGGCTGGGGAGTGTGAGGACATCGATGGCCCGGATGAAGAGCAAGCGGAGGAACCGAGTTCCGCACCCACCGACGAGGAGCAGCAGGTCGGGTCCGTTATTTCAGAACTAACGCGGCAAGATACTGTTCAGCATCAGCATGCTCCTGCTGGTCCTCATGGGATGTCACAAACCTTGCAACAACAGATGCAACAACCGAGCCAGTTTCCTGACCCAGTTTTGACGGCCGAACTCGGGGACGTAACACCGTCCGAGCAGACATTTAGTTCACGCACCGACGACGACGAGCAGTCCCGTAAGAAGTTAGCCTCCTTGAAGCAGCAGCCAAATATGTCATTTGACGCCTATTGCAACAAAGCAAAGAAGTTTCTCCGGCAGGAGGGCTTAGCCGACCTGTCTTACAACAATGCGGCCACCTATCCTGAGGGGCATCGTCTGAAGCTGGGCTACGTCTGTCGAGCCTTCATCGAAGGTCTTGCAGACGAGGAGCTGAAGAAGCGGCTTCTCAGTTATCGTTCGGTAAAAGCACTGCCCCGTCATCCCCGTACGCTCGCAGGGGTTATTGTCCAGATCGAGGGTGAAATGCTGGCTATGCTTTGGAAACAGCGACCTGTTGAAGAGAAGGACGAGCATCAAGAAGGTCTGGCATGTGAGACGATTGACGCGTGGCTCTCCTTGCAGAACGACATGTTGTTCGAGGAGGACCCCCGCTCGGATCACCACGACCCTACTCAATATCAGAAGAGGTTGCAGAATGGACTTGTGCGCTTGAAGTCCATTCCCTCATTGATGATATGTCAATTCACACAGACCGAGTTTGAGTCCGCCGCTGCTTACCACCGCAGAGCCATCCAACTGCTTCTCGAACTCGGAGGTACGGACGACCCATTGCGCTCACCCAAAGCCCTTCCAGTCATTGTGCATCGCTACATTACAGGTATCCACGACCCAGAGACCCGTGCGGCCGTCGATACGTTTGTAGGGGCTACAGACGTTCGAACACTGAGGGTCATTGCAAGGCGTCACAAGAGTCTGCAACTCGCCCATGACTTCCAACGGGCACTCGACAAGGGCTACTACCAGGAACCGGATGCGGAGCTTATTCGCCGCTATGTGACATATCTACAGGGACCAATGACGCCTCCCAAGGACCACTCTCGCCACTACGACTATACCATACCCAAGACCCGGTTCGTGGAGGAGATACTCCCCGGCGTTCTGCGTCTCTCCAACCCTTCCTATCTGGCCCCAAACCAACCTCGGGACCGGTATAAGGACCCCCTCGAGTTCCCGAAGACCGGCGCCGGCGTGCAATGCGACGTCAACTTCTCCGCCCATCTAGCGATACATAACACTGCCCTCCTCCGGTGCTACTCCTACACTGACCCGCGCGTCACGCCCATGATCCTCTTCGTCAAGCACTGGGCCAAGGTGCGCGGCATCAACAACCCCTACCGCGGCACTCTCTCCAGCTACGGCTACGTTCTGATGGTGATCCACTACCTCGTCAACGTGGTGCAGCCCTTCGTCTGTCCCAACCTGCAAATCCTCGCCCCGCGCGACAATCCGGACATGCCACCCGACATGCTAGTCTGCAAGGGTTACAACGTCCGCTTCTGGCGCGACGAGGAGACCATCCGCCGCCTCGCCGCTGACAACATGCTCACCCAGAACCGTGATTCCCTCGGCCAGCTCCTCCGCGGCTTCTTCGAGTATTACGCCTTCAACGGCAACATGAGCTCCATCCCCAACGGCCCACGCGGGTTCGACTGGGGTCGCGACGCGCTCAGCCTGCGTACCCCGGGCGGCACTCTCGCCAAACAACAGAAAGGCTGGATCGGAGCCAAAACAGTTAAGGAAGTCAAGACCGTCGCCGCGCCACCCACTGCTTCTTCTAGCTCTCCTACCAACTCTGCTGCTGGTATGGTCCAGGAGCTACCCACAACGCAAGAAGTCCGCGAGATCCGCCACCGGTACCTGTTCGCCATCGAAGACCCGTTCGAGCTGGATCACAATGTCGCGAGGACGGTCACTCATAATGGGATTGTAGCCATCCGTGACGAGTTCCGGAGGGCTTGGAGGCTGATTAGATGTGTCACCTCCGGCTCGGGTGATGTATCGGAGGATCTGCTTGAGGATGCGAGTATGGTGGAAGAGGAGCAGAAGAAGCAGGAGTTTGAGCAGCTGTTGCTGGAAATTCATGGAGATGAGGTTGTTGATGAGGAGTAGGGTGCGTGTCGGGGTGTGATGTTCGAGGGGGTGTTGTTTTGGCATGGTCAGGGCAATAGGGAATGTCGAGGGAAAGTTATACTACGGTCAGGAGAATAGGGGTTATGAGGCGACTAATTGATATGGGTTAGGAATACCAGTGGTATGGTCAGGGGCGTATGGTCAGGGGATCTGGGCGACGGTATCAACAACTGTTTCGCAACATGTTCAGTTTTCGAGGGAGGAAGGCGCCCTCATGATTCCAACAGACTGCAGGGGCTACTCAAATGTACTTCGTCTCTGACTCTGAATAATTTTGCTGGAGGGGGGAATGGTTGTATCATAGCATAGCCGTAGGCGTACGTTCATGGGCATTCTTACCGTACCTTCTTCTCTACCTCATGCTATGAATGCTGCAGCCGTAATGTGATAGCCGTAAGCCAGGATGCTGGCATTTGTGCTTGAGGACCTGAAGGGTGTGCTTAAGGGGTATGCTTCGGAAGTATGTTCAAGGAGTGTACTTTAACCAGTTGAATGGAATGACCATGCTGTTCAGGATTGTGCGCTTGAGGAACTGTTTGGAAAGTGTTTGCTCGCTTGAGAAGAGTATCTGCGAGTGACCGTAACTGGGAGTGACCGTAACTGCGAGGAGCCGTCTCTGCTGGATCGAGCATATGACCTTTCCTTCATATCCTGGTCGACTGTACCGTTCTTTGATCCTCATTTTCTATCACACAATACAAAGAGAGCTAAATGCCGGTCATTTCACTGTCTATTGTCCATCACTGTATATAAATAACAACTTCCTTTATTCTCTGCGCCAACTCTCTTCTGACCAATCATCTTACACGAATGGCCCTACTTCCTCGCTTCAGTCTATAGCCGCATGCGGTATTGTACTCCATTGCGCCTTTGTCCCTCCCCCCCCTGTTTACCTAGTAAACACATCAAACGGAGAAGAACTTGAGCCTTTGACCGCGTTTTCCGTCGATGTTGAGAGCGTAGCCATGTCCAGGTCAAAGAATAAGAATTCCTCCTTCCCCTGAAAATCTCTCTCGCGACAGTTCCTTGCGACAATTCTCGAGATTTGAAACTTCATACTTGCTCCAAGAGCGTCTCGAACGAGGATAACGCGAGATTCGTGATCCAAGACATTCAGTGATCCAACATATCAATTTAACCTCCAACGATCCAAGCATGGCTTCAAACAACACACCTCCAGGGGGGCGGAGGTACACCTCAAGGCGGAAGCCAAGGCAATCAACAGCAGGGAGGTGATCCCCCAGGCTCGAACCCCTTTGCGCAGTCGAGTCTTCCAACTTCGAACCCCTTCGCGTCGACGAACACAACCCAACAGCCGGCAACGTCTCAGGCCGCGAACTTCACGAACCCGTTCGCACCCACCACTAATCCTTCCACCTCTGGCGCTGGCGCCCTTGGCACCACCCCGACCAGTCCTGCTACTGGGAATCGGGACATGTTCCTTTCCCCGCAGCCCCTGCCGTCGCAGTATGGGCCAACCACCCCTGGTTCTTCCAATGTGCAGCCTGCGAATAACACGCCGCAACGACCTCCTCCTTCGACGCCTATCCCCTCAGCACAAAAGTCACCACCAGCTCCGGTACAGAGTACGACGACTTCTCCGCCACGGGGGGCAACGGTCACACCAGCACCAGTGAAACAGACACAGAACACACCAGCCCAGGTAACGGCCGCACAAGTCCAGACCAACCCGGTTCAGACTCCACAGAACACGCAGGTCCCGGCGCAGAGGACATCCGCCGGACCAGCCCAAGCCACACCATCCGCCGCGCAAAACACACCAGCCCAGACACAGAGTGCACCGGCTTCACCTCCGTCGGTACTGCAACCCGTCGTGAACCAACTAGCGGACAGGGACAGATGCAATGCTTTCGTCGGCTACCTGTTCGATGCGGACGAGCAGCGATACTTCGCTTCGCACCTGTACTACAGGGACCTGAAGACCATCAAGCGCGACGAGCCCCTCGTGGACCAAACAGCAAACCCGCCGGAGAAATGGGAGATCTACCGCGGCAGACCGGGCCAGAAGGGGGGGAAGAAGCGACCTTTGGCGGAGGAGGATGCCACCGCTTCGGCAGCCAAGCGCCATGCTGTTACCTCTGCGTCAGGTAAAGTCCCCGGAAAGATGTTGGAAGCGGTTGTGGACCTCACAACCGACGACGATGATGACGACACCGGGGACGCAGTCACAAGGGACACCGTCCAGACCAACGACCCCGATCGCGGTCCGTTAGGCTATAGCCCAAGCAACCCGAAGTTCAAGTATCACCTACCAGACGAGAAAGAGGGTCAGTGGCCCGGCCCTCGCGTCGGACTGCGCATCGACCTGGCCAAGTTCCGCCGCGACTACAACTGGCCCGACGAGGATATACAAGCGACATTTGACCTAGAGTTCAGATCAGCCAGCGCCAACCTGTACAACTGTCCCTCGACGGACCAGGACGGAGGCCTGAGCAAGGACGCGGGAAACGACGGCTGGCAGCTCGGGAAGAGAGACCGCAACACCGGCACCGCCGTCAAGTGCGATCTGATCAAGGGCCTGCCGCTGGTCGAAGACGTCGTCTTCGTCAGGCACGACAACTACAACGGCCAACCGGGCATCCCGAACGGCGTGTGCTACTGGGCCGCCCTCGCCACGCTCCTCTACGGAGACCCGGGGTTCTGGCTGCGCGTGAAGGCGGAGCACCTCGAGCACTTCGCCCAGGTGCTCGAGAGCAAGAAGAACCCCCGCCATGCGTACTATAAGCAGCTGAACGAGGCGTGGCACGATACTGTCGCCTCTCCCGGGAAGCAGCACGACGGGTCCAAGAAGAAGAGGTTTGGTTCGCGTCTGAGCCTCAACATGTGGCAGATCCTGTGTCTGCCCAACGTCTACGTCCCCATCGACATGGTGGACGTGACGGCGGACCTGTACGGGCTGTATCTCGTCGTGTACAGCTACAACCTCCCGCAGGACAAGGCTAAGCAAGAAAAGGTGTACGACCTCCGCGCTCGAGGAGCGTACAACGCCCGCCACTTGGGTCTTATCTTTGCCAATGACAATCACTTCCAGCCCATCATCCCCAACGAGTTCATCCACTGGGAGTTCAAGTTCCCGAGGATCACCAAGGAAGCGACGAGGGGAATCTTCGACGCTGCCGAGAATGGTTGGCGTGAGAAGTGGGATAAGCGGAAGGACGGTGTAAAGCATCCGTGGCGGTCGGAATACGGCGGTCAGAGAGCACCCCTTATTATAGACCATGGATTCGACCCTCAGATTGGGGAGATGGCCGTCGGTTATCGCCATAGTTCCGAGGACGACGGCGATAATCCTCCAGAAGAACGGGGCGGCTCTGGAGGTGAGGGAGACGGCGGGAAGGACCCCCGAGCGGACGTTGCAGATGACCCTGCAGAGAACGCTGGAGAGGAAGATGCCGCAAACGTCCAATCGCAAGTTACCAGAGCTCCCCAACAGGTCGCCGCACAGGTCTTCCACACATGCTTCCCCGACATCGCCGAGGCGATACCGAATTCCGGGCCGAATAACTTGTGTGGGCTATACGCCCTGCGAGATAGCTTGACCAGCCAGGTGTTCTCGGGTGATGAAAACCTCACCCCGACAGTTGACCATCTGCAAGGCATCGCAGATGGGTTGAACGCGGTCCTGGACCCTGAGACGGTGCAGGCCATCGGCGCGAACGGCAACTACACCGTTGAACAGCTGGCTCTCACACTAAAAGGCTTTGGCTTTGAAGAGAACCAGCAACTGCGACTCGGGACCGTGTATGTGAGTAACGGCAAGGAGAACTACAGGTTGTTGTTGGATCCGACGGACCCTGATGATCTTGGAGGGCTCGTGTTCGTATGGATACTCAACATTCGCCTGGACCGGTTACGCAAAGGCAAGTATTGTTACCACTGGGAAGGGCTGCGTGCTGTGAAGCCCTCAGAGGACGAGGAGGCAGATGACAAGGGGGACCCCTCCTCCTCCTCCTCCTCCTCCTCATCGTCATCGTCATCTTCCTCCTCCGAGGACGAAGATGTTGACAACAACAACAATGGTAAAGAAACGGAGGGCATGGTCGCCTACTACATGACCGAGTTACACGATCTCGCACCCGATCCTCCTGGTGGAACCAACTGGGATGCGCTCTCCTCCGATACAGATGAGGAGGACGTCGAGATGGAAGAGCCTGAGCAGAAAGCTGGGCCCGTGGAAGAGGAGGCGAAGGAGAAGGAGAAGGCCGAGAACAGCTCGGCCCAACTCCCGGAAACGACATCTGCCACTCAACAAGAGCAACCTGCTGCTGCTAGCAAGAAGAAACTGGTAGAGCAGATGAACCAACTGCATGCCGAGTTGGACAGGACTCAACCCTCCAGGGACGAGTGGAGGCGGAAGTACGACGATCGCGAAAAGATATTCAACGACCAGGTCCGCTTGCGAGAGAAGGCCGAGATGGCAGCGAAGGAGGCTCAGGAAGGTCTTGCAAATAGCACGGCGGAGAACGAGCAGCTCAGGGAGCGGGTCCAGGAGCTTGAGCGGGAAGTCGAGCAGCTGCGTCAAGGGCGGGAGGCTCAGCCGCCTGAAGAGTCCGATGAGGAAGAGGTCGAGCCCAAGCCCAAGCCCAAGCCGACCAAGAAGCCCAGCGGCACAAAGCTTTGCAAACACCCCTGTGCCGGAGGTAAGCTCACCAAGGAAGGCAAGCCGTGCACACACAACTGCCAGGGCTGTCATCCGGAGAGGGAAGATGCTGAGGAGGCGGGGGAGGCATCAGCTGCGCAGCCGAGTCCTCCTGCTGCTACGGGTGCCCGGAGGAGTGAAAGGAAAACCAAAGGGAAGAGAAAGACACCAGTGTGAATCGCTGAAAAAAACAGAGGAAGGGGGTTAAGGGACGTGTTGTTGGAACTATATGCTGTACTTGTTGACTGTTCTGGAGTTTGTCTGCTTTTGAACTGTTGGGACGATGGTTGTTATTAGAATCTTTGCATTTTATAGATATATATGTAACATGGGAACTTGAACGTCGTATGCAGATATGTCTGAAGAGCAAGACGCTTGTCCGGTGTATGTGAACCTGTCCCATGACCGCAAACATCATCACCTCGTGCCAAGTGGCACCGACAGTGAGGCTTCGCAGATGTTCTTTCCATGGTTCGTACTTCTGAGCAAAAACAGTAACGAACAGGCTGTCAACGCAAAGAATGTTTCGAAGGGTTCTCTTGCCTAGAGTCCATCAACACGAAGGAAGTGTTCCCCCCAAGATGGATGGAATGGAACTGGACAATCGGCCTTCTATAATCGAAAAGCCCGTGAGGGCAATAAATCTTCCAACGCTCCGTTAAGAACCAATCCTGGGATGGATTTAGCTCCTGCTGTCCCGAAGTGGACAGCACCGCTGGGTGTGTTTGTTCAGTCTGCACCTCTGATGTTTTCTGTCCTGCGGACATATGTCTCTGTCTCCCTCAGTCACGCTCGGCAGCACCAATGATGGGCCGGGGTTAAGTATTAAGTGTGTCAAATTGGCATAGACTGATCTGCTCGTTTCCCGTCTAACCTTAATAATCCCAAGTAGTGGTGTTGCCCATACCTAAACCTGGTAAGACCTGCCTCATCGCCCTGACGCCGTGCTCGTGATTTCCGGTACCTTCACATATCTGTTGTCATAATAGTCGTACAAATAAACATGTTCTTCGCGCCGTGGAGTCCCATGACAAGACAGCCCAATGACAAACAATCTTCTCAGTCAACAACGTGTTGGAACAGAGGTGAGATCGACTCGCCGTAATGGTTGCGACGGATGGCCTCGCCTAGCAGGAATGACAGGTCGAGCAGCACCAGCTTGCTCGAGGCGCGTGCACGGCTCTCGGGGACGGGGTAGCTGTTGGTAACGACGATGGCGTCAATGCAATCGCATGACTGCATCTGTTCGAGGCAGTCTCCTCCGAATATGCCATGTGTGGCGATGCAGTACACCTTCTTGGCCAAGCCGCGTTTAACAACGGTCTCGGCAGCGGCAATCCAGGAGCCGGGCTTGTCGATCATGTCGTCGACAATCAGAACTGTGCGGTTCTTGACATCTCCTACCAAAGTAATCATGTGTTCCACTTTGGAGTTGGTGATGATCTCCTCGTCATCCGAGTTGTCGCCCTCCTCGCCAGAGCCGCCGAGAGCGCCATGTGGTTCCGGCTTGAAGAAAGACGATGCATGGGACATGGCCATAGGATCATCCTCAGGAATGCTTGCATCCGCCGCCGAAGTGGCCGGGGAAGGAAAGTCGTCGGGCACGATGTGACCGTGCACCAACCGACCGTGGGTGACATCGCTGGCTCGCCCATCGTTGAAGTCGGTATCATCCGTCTCAGCTTCGTCATCCAGCTCGGTGGTGGCAGAATTTTGAGACGTTGATGTACGAGGTCTCGCATAGGGAGACTTGGGAAGGTTGGGAGTCCGCACCGGCAGGGGGTTGATCCGCCTCGGCGAGCCCTGAGAGTCAGCCACTATCCGGGAAGCCCTGTCCTTAGCAGGACCGGCCGGCGGAGCTTCGCTCTTGGGTGTAGCATCCTCCTTGCTCTCTTCATCCTCATCAAGCATGCTCTGGATCGGAATCTCGTCGTTCATAATCATGCTGGCTGTCATGGCCGTGCCGCGTCTCTTATCGGTCGTCACCATGCCGAAGTTCAGCTTAAGAGCATCGGCCAGTGACGTAACTCGCTTTGTGCCTCCAGCATTCTTGGAAACGACGACGGCCTCCCTCCAGTTGGGCACGTTGTGACGTATCCAGCGTGCGATCAGCGGCTCGGCGTGGAGGTTGTCGACGGGACATTGGAAGAAGCCTTGCATCTGGGATGCGTGTAGATCCACCGTCACGACGTGCTTAACGCCGGCAACATGGAGGAGGTTGGCAAGCATCCGAGCGGTGATGGCGCCTCGGTGTGACTTCTTCTTCGACTGTCGACTGTAGGGGAAGTATGGGAGAACGGCTGCAAGGCGTCTTGTTAGCTTCCTGCTCCCTCGATTACGGGGCCGGTTTCTTGGTTTAAACAGTACCAGTGATCTTGTTGGCAGATCCTCCTTTGCAGGCAGAGATCATGATCAGAAGCTCCATTATCGTGTCGTTGATGTTGGGACTGCCCGACTGCACAATAAAGACATCCTTCTCGCGCACGCTCGTAAGGATTCGTACACTGGTTTCGCCCTGTAGAGAAAGAACGTTAGCAAAAGAACATTCAATAGACTGCCAGAGCATATCCTGAGTGACTGTGACGCGGACCCCGTGGCGTCCCAAGGGAAGAATCCACGGACACAACCGAGGCCAAATGGCAACGGGCAAGGCGGGCAATTAACTGACATTTGAAAATTGAGTGAGCTCGGCCTCAGCCGGCTGCATACCCAAGTTCTCACATATTTTGGAGGTGAGGCTTGGGCACGAATTGCCCGGGAAAATGAGGGTATTCCGCATCTCGAGAGGGGTGGGCGAAAAGTTTTGAGGCGGAGGTTGGGAGAGCTTTTATCTTTCACGGCCGAAGTGTAAGGTGGTCATAGCGGACAAGGGTGGACCGGGGGGAGGGTGGAGCTGCACGAAAATGGCAGAGTGGAGACCTTGAGGAAGTCGGAGGGAACCTCCCGCCCGCGGAGATGCACCTTCCTCTTGTGTTCCAGATATGTGTCGGTCGTGCCTTTCCTTCTTGGAGATCTTCTCAAAGCAACCGAGACCGTTCCGAAGCTTAAATCGACGTCCGGGGAAGGGAAGCATGTGCATTGAGTGAAATCCTTTTTGGAAGCGCGTCTTAACCAGCCAAGGCCACCCTGCAAACCGACCACAAGGGCTTGGGCGAGCAGCCGTCAACGAACATGGGTATACCACGTCTAAGACAGCTCCTGGAGCCATATGCAGAACAGATCGACCTCAAAGGCCGCGATATAGTTATCGACGGTCCAGGACTGGCATATCATATCCTCCACTACTGCCAGAGGGAGGCCACGACTCTGTTCGATCTCCCATCCTATAGTCTCCTGGGGCAAACGACTATAAGATGGCTGGATGAGCTCTCCGAATCAGGGGCCAGGGTGTAAGACCTTCTCTCCTTCCTCTCTCCTCCATGGCCAGGGCACCTGCTGATATGTCATCAGCGTGGCCATCTACTTCGACGGATATCTGCCATCCGCCAAGGAACCGGAGCGGAAGAGGAGAGTCATGGACCTGTCCAAGGGGCTGCGGTCATACTATTCCCTCTACCCTTCAGGCGTGCCGAAGACTACCAAGAAGCAAGTGCCGATATCATTCTCTACCTTCACCGGCACGCTTGGACCGAAGAAGTTGCCTACGCCGGCCTTCCTCGTGCCGGCCGTTCTCGAGGCTCTCTGTACCTCTGAAACATACAGGCCTATCACCAAGCTGATACCGGGCGAGGCGGACATATATTGTGCTAGGCATGTCAGTTCATCTGGTGGCCTTATTCTCACCTCCGACTCTGACCTGCTGGTCCATGATCTTGGCCCGCAAGGCAGTGTAGCCTTCTTCGCCACCGTCGAGTTCAAGACGCATGCTGGAGACAAAACCACCACCGTTTCCGAGTACTCGGGGTCGAAGATATGCGAGCGCATCTCCCTTCCACAGGACAAGGGACTCTCGTCACTGGGCTTTCAGATAATCCTTGACCCGCAAGTTAACCTCAGTCGAGCAATACCACTCGCAAAGGCACAAATCAGTTCCGATACAGTAGACGCGGAGCATACAACCTTCATGCAGCAGTATTTGTCACCGGAGACAATCGAAGACGTCTCGCTAGAGCCGATATCAGGTCGTCTTCTTGACCCGCGCATCTCCGAGCTCGTGTTGCAGTTCCTCTCGAAGGCGGAAGATGCAAGCGTCTCGATGTATCTGCCGTTTCTGGCTGACTCGCCTGCCCGGACAAGTGCTTGGGAAATCAGCACCCCTCTAAGACAGATGGCATATCGGGCCGCCGGATTCCTAGCGACCAAACCTATCACCGGTGTGGTCGAATATCGGCGACTGCAATCTCTTCCGGGAGGGACTCGTGTTGAGACAGTTTCTCGATCTCAAGTTCGGAACTATTGTACTGAACTCATAAAGGACATTGTCATAATACAGGGCTGCGTTGCCGAGCCGGAGTTGCAATGGTTGATCCTCGCTACATACCAGGATATGAGGTGGTCAGAAGAGCATCAGAAAGGCAGCATTCTCAGCCTCGATATGCTACAAGCGGAGGCCAACGGCAGTCTGGATGTTGGGGCATGGGACTTTGTGCACCTCCACGCTCAAGTACAGGGGATATACTACTCTCTCAGAATACTACGGCAGGTTTGCGATTTCGTCTCCCGAGATCATCAACTACCGGAAGAGTTCAGCGTGCTACGAACAGAACTAGACCAGTTATCCGTTCTCGACATCCCCTCGATTGCGGACTTTGCTGAGCGCTTCGCCAAGGTCAGGCCCGGCGTTGATCTTCAACGCTTCTTCGAGCGGACCAAGCTGGGCGACGAGTTGTCGGTCCAAATGCATTCTATTCTCAACCCAAAAGAGAAGAACGGCAAAGGCAAAAGGAAGAGGGATAAGAAGAGCGCCGGCCAGCAAGAGAAGAAGCCAGGAAACCCGGGTCGAGGGTCTAATAACCCTTTTGAACTCCTAGGTGATGGATAAATAACAACAAGCTCGCTCAATAACAAGAATATGATTTGAACCAAAAGCCACAACATCGCTTGAACTGCAGACCTCCTCAATCGAACCCAATCTTCTCCAATATCGCGGCCGTAGTCGTCACAGCCCCAAATATCCCTCCTTCTTGAATAACCCTGTGTCAACGTTAGCCTCACCCTCCCCCCCAGCAACCGGGTCATTTCAGTCAAACTCACATCTTAACAGCAGCATCATGCAACTCCCCCAACCCGGCCGCGCACGCGTCCTCCACAAGCAAGCACTCGAAGCCCAGATCATTCGCATCCCTCATCGTCGTGCTCACGCACACATCCGTCGTCACCCCGCAGATGACCAGGTTCCGCACCCCCTTCACGTCCAACAGCAGCCGGAGATCGGTGTACTGGAACGCGCTCTTTCCCGGCTTGTCCACCACCGGCTCGCCCGCTAGGGGGTACAGCTCCGGTATCGTGTCGTGTCCGGCCTCCCCGCGGATCAATAAGCGGCCTAAGGGACCGGCGTCGCCTATGCCGCCCACGGTCGAGAAGTTCCTGCTGCGCGCCAGCTCGCGGGAGGACAATGTGGAGAGGTCCGGTCGGTGGCCTTCGCGGGTGTGGTAGATGGGGAAGCCGAAGGCGCGGAAGGCGGTCAGGACGGATTGGATCCTGGGGATTATGGCGCGGGTTGGGGCGATGGAGTAGCCTTGCGACGAGAGGTAGCCGCCTTCTTCGCAAACTGGGGAGTGTTAGGCTCGCGTCCTATAGGAGGTGAAACGGTATCAACGTACAGTCCCGCTGCATGTCAATCACCACCAGGGCCGTGTTGGAGGTGTCGATCCCGCCCTTGTGAGGCCAGGGGTAGGGCTGGGCCTTGATCAAGGGTGTACTGAACGGCATGATTGTTGGTCGATTGTTTTCCGATGATCGACTCCGATGGTTAGGTAGCACTCGGACAAAAGAGAAAGAGCAAACCCAAATATCAGGGTTTCCACCGTTTTGACGGTCCCTCTGTTCACACTATATGGGTGCGTGTGCAAGTGTGCCTATTTCCAAAGCGCTCAGCTGAAGTTTGGTAGGGTCTAGTCTGAAACAGAGACAGCGCTGCGAGCTACTGCAAGGCCCCTGCAGCTTCGCCGAGCGAGAGGAATTCCTTATGGCACCACTAACCTCAGCGCAACAAACAACAACCTGATTTCATACGGCACTATTCCCTCGTGATTGAGGAGATGCGGCAGTTTGTATAAACTCTTGGTGATGTAAAAGGTCTTGTCAGACGGAATGTTGCGAGCCAGAGAGAAAAGTTGGACAGCTAAGGCTTTTTGGCTTATCGCTACCGCGGATTCCAGTTGTCGAGTCAGCCCTCTCGCATCTAAGTCTAATAGAAGTCTAGCATTGAAGCTGTACTCTTCCTAGCGCCATTATTTCATTTCCAGGCGATTATCAGCTAACATTGAAGAGAATGTCACAACCACACCTCGTCCGTTCTCTGTCCAATCAGACTCCTGTGCCTAATGCTCTAGCTGTTAGAACACATACCGAAGGTTGTAGACTCAAGATAACGTTTCGGGAGCAGATATCAGAGACTTGTCTCCCTGTCCTGTAGAAGCTCGTGGCGTTATGAGAGTACAGCAAGGCAGGATTGCACAAACGCCGAGTCAAAGACGTAAACCCTGCCTTTCCGTCAGGAGTAGCCACGAAATTATCTCGTAACAACGTTCGCGGGACTTAAAAATGGGACGTGGTTATTTTCTCAAAGATGCGTCGTGCAAAAAGACACCGTCATGACGGGAGTTAAAGAAGGCAATGCTCGCGAATCCACCGCTTCGGCGGAACCAAGGGCTCGGAGTCGATCCTTCTGGCACTACTAGGCACTAGATAAACAACAATGCGTGTTCTGCAGGAGCTGAGAGGTGAGACATATCGGATACAATGAAGCTAGAATGCTGGACATCGCATGACCGCCCTGAGACAGGTTCCCGGGATCCCACAAATCAAGACTAATGAAATGTGATACTCAACTGGAGGATAAACGGCATCCGCTCCGCAGGTCAATAGATGGAAAGCTGAATTGACGATGTTGCTGAGAGAAGTAACCACTTATTTGTGGACGGTAAGGTTCAGGAACAACAACCTACTTGGGTTGGTGAGCTTGCGAGCCAAAACCAGTAGGGGGGGTACGTGGTACGAGTAGTTGTTCGGGGAGTAGTTGTTCGGGGAGGTAGTTGATCGGGGAGGTAGTTGATCGGGGAGGTAGTTGTTCGGGGAGGTAGTTGTTCGGGGAGGTAGTTGTTCGGGGAGGTAGTTGTTCGGGGAGGTAGTTGTTCGGGGAGTACCTAGACTAGTTGTTCGGGCAGTAGTTTTTCGGGGAGCAATTCCTCCGAAAAACGCTGAGACTCCATAACCACCGATAGCGGCAAAACAAAACACAACAGCTAAATTTGGCTTATTAGTGTAGTGGTTAGCACGCGGGATTTTGACTCTGCGCAAATGGCTTCCCGAGTCGCAGGTTCGAGCCCTGCATAAGCCTGCCAAATTACATTTTTTGCCCAGCTTTCTCTTTTCTCCGTCATTAACACGGCACCGGTCTGGGACGGTCTTCAAGGGATACGTTGTGTTCTTACTGCTATGCAGACTTCCACAACTACCACGCTCTAGCATTTATCTCCTACGATAGGGGCTTAGGGTCCGAATCGGAGTCATAGGCCTTGCAATTGCAATTGCCAAATCCAAATGCTCCAAGCATACAAACTCTCGGCTCCGTTCGACACACCCTACCTAGTGGCCCATACTCTATGCTCGCTCGGTACGTCCAACAAATACATCCCATGCTTCACGCCCCAAGTCCCATGCCCTGCGCACTCACGACCTCCGGTGCATAACCCCCGCCCCAGCCTGATGGCTAGGATACACCATCGTATCAGCAATAACCACATTCTCCCTCCTCGTAGCCGCAAACACGACAACCTCGGCAATATCCTCCCCGGTCAACGGGTCCACTCCCTCGTACACCTTCTTCGCGGCCTCCTTGTCCCCGTAAAACCTGACCACGGAGAACTCCGTCTCCACCTGGCCCGGGTCGATCTCGATGACTCTGACTCTGGTGGCGATCAGCTCCTTCCGCAGCGCGTCGGTGAAGCTGCGCACGGCGGCCTTGCTGGCGCAGTAGATCGACCCGCCGGCGTAGGGCTCGCGGCCGGCGATGGAGCCGACGTTGATGATGTCACCCGCCCCAGGCAGGCCGTTTTCTGACGAGGCGGCGCGGGAGAGGAAGATGGGGAGGATGGCTTGCGTCATTGCTATCAACCCGGTCACGTTGGTGGTGAACATGACGTCTATGTCCGCCTGCTCGATTTCAGGTGCGCGGGCGAGGCCTTTGACGAGTCCGCTGTTGTTCCAAATCAGTCATCTTGCAAGTAAGCGGTGTGGGGGGTGGGGGTTAAGTCTTACGCGTTATTGACCAGTACGTGAATATCCCTCCACTCCTCAGGCAAGCCGGGCACGAACTGCTTCACCTCCTCGAGGTTGCTGACGTCCAGCTTGACGGGGAGCACGGCGACGCCCTTGCCGACAGCCGACTCGATTTCGGCTTTCACCTCGTTGAGCGCGTCGATGCGCCGCGCCGTGAGGATGAGCCGGACGCCGTTGTCGGGCGCCGTCTTGGCGAACTCGAGGGCCGTGGCGCGCCCGATGCCCGACGAGGCGCCGGTTATGAGGATGGTCTTGCCCTGGAGGCGGCGGGCGGCTGCTGAGGAGGAGGCCATGGTGCGTTTGAGGATTGTTGAGTGTGAGTGAGATAGGGGGAAGAGGGGTAGGGAAGCTGATGTGGTAGGGAGTGCTCTGAGGAAGCTGTTGGTTGTTGAGAGGGCGAGGCGTGCTCTGGACAACATGAGTTGAGTTGAACGAGAGTTCAATGGAAAGAAAGGTGAGGTGAGTGAGCAATTGGATCAAATGTTCATGCGGGCTTCCTTCCGTCGTGCATCGGCGTGTGTTCGGAGGGCGGTGCGTCGATGATACCATCGGACCTTGCCCCGCAGCCAGGCCAGTTAGCCGGGATCCACACCAGCTTTCGTCTCTCGGCAGTCGGCAACGTCACCCTCTTTGGTCAACACACATCATCCATGAAGCCGGGCTCTAGATGTAACAACAAACTTCCACGATGGAACGACGACACGTATGAGAGCGAGAGGCTACACTTACTCCCAGTGCAGCTAACGTCTGTAATAGCTCAAAGCAAGTCTATTTCGCTATTCTACCACCATGACCGGTGACTCGCTATTGTACATCAAAGGATTATGTGCCTCCAAAAGGAGAAGACAAGACTCACAGTCCGAAAATGCCAATAAGAACAGCCACCCAGCCGAACACGACGTTTGCTTTCGATCCCCAAGACTCCGTTAAAGCAAGGAGCGGTATGTTTTCCGTATCCGGTATCCCCTATCCTGACGCCTGTGCGATGCTGATGCTGATGCTGGTGCAAAGCAGACTCCATTCTCCAAAATGCGTAGTGTGTTGAGAGAGTAGAAAGAAAGAGTGTGTATACCACTGGCAGAGCTTAGTCTCCGCTCCCGCCGGCTGGCGCGTACGCCACTGATCTGCGACGAGGTTGTATTACACGATGTGCGCCCCCTCCGGTCTGGGAATACGAACCGCCCGTGCTGATGCTCTGGGCCGCGTCGATGCCCCCGCCTGTGGTGATGCTCCGGCCTACGCCAGCCCTTAAAACTGCCACGGCTGCAACGGTCCTTGAACCAACGAAGGCTGTGACGGACCTGCAGCCTGCATCGATCCTCCAGTCCCTGACGACGCCCCTGCCTGTACAGTTTGTGTCTGAGGCGTGCCTCCCATCAAAGGCACAAATGTCCAGGGGCTCTTCCAAAAATGATTCGAAGCGTCACGCAAACGTCCCGGTCTGCGCTCAGGACCATCCCGATTCTCCTAGTCAGCGATCGTTCTCCCGCCGGCAGAAACTTGGTTCCCTGCGGTTGCAGTTTGGTTGGCCGCACCAGGAGCTTGGTTCCCCCCAGCTGCGACCTGATTACCAGGAGTAGGAACTTGGTTTCCAGGAGCAGAAGCCTTATCTCCCTCGGCAGCACCAGGCCATTGCTCTACACTTCCAGAGGAAGCAGACCCGTACGCGCTGGAATCTGATGCGCCGTCTCCTGAAACGGCCGGGCCTTGGTCTGCCGCAGCAGCTGGCTGACCCTCCCCTACTACGACATTTTCCCCCGCAGCGGCGGCATGACGGGTGTGCTCCTCAGCCAGCTGCTGCTGATGGCGCGCAGCCAGGCTGAGGCGGCTCTGGCGATAGACGCCACAGGTAAGAAAGAATCCGACGGCGAGGACAGCGCAACAGACCACCATGTCCTCTTTCAGAGCGTCGGTGTACGCGACGCGCACGGCTGTGGCTTGCTCCGGGGTGAGGGTGGACATCTGGCCCGCAAGACCTCTGAGCTGGGAAGGCGAGAGGATGCCGCTAAGCTGGTTGCGGGTCTTGACTCCTAGGATTGCGGAGGAGGCGGCAATGCCGATGCTGCCGCCGAGGATGCGCATTTGAGCAATGATCCCTTGGGCGGGGGCGTGTTCCCAGATCGGTGACTCAGTGATGCCGAGCATAGTCGAAGCAGCTGCTGACAGACCGAATCCGAGGCCGACGAAGACTAAGAACCCCAAAATCTTTGGCTCGTACCCTTCAGTAGGCTTGACCGTTGTCAGAGCCGCACATCCGACGACCATCAACAAGATAGCCGCAATCAGCGTCTCGGCGAGCTTGTTCTTCTTGCTGTTGGCTGCTCCTGCAATCGTACTACCAGCAGCAGACGCCGCAAGCATTGGCAGGAGCATCAGGCCGGACTGCAGCGCGGACTTCCCGTGGACGACCTGGAAGCGTATCGGAAAGACGTAGATGCAGAGCAGATAGGGGAAGCCCATGAACATCGTGTTCAGAACTCCGGCGTTGTACACGCGGTTGCGGATAAGTGAAACGGGCAGCGCGGACGCCAATTTTCCCCTCCAGTGATGTTCGACGAAGAATGTCCATGGGAAGATGCAGAGGATGCAGAGGACTCCAAAGAAGATGGGGGCGATGAAGACTGCTTGTCCCCACTGCAGGGTGTTCATGGCGCCGTTCTGGAAGGCGAAACAGACAAGTGTCGATGCAGCGATGAGAAGGAATGAGCCCAGGTAGTCGAGGGCTTTCCACTTGCGGCGCTCAATGTTGGGCAAGTACTCCTTCTTTGGCCAGGAGAGGAAGAACGCAACGGCGGAGACGGCCCCGATCGGTCCGCTATGGCTGTGTTAGTGCTTGTTCCGATGATCAACGGGATGAATCGGCTCACTTGATCCAGAAGATCCAACGCCATGACGCGTAATGGGTTAGGAGGCCACCTATGACCGGACCCAAGACACCGGCCACAGCTATCACCACTCCGAAAATGCCAGCAATCCAATTCTTTTTCTTCTCAGGGGTAACCTCGGGGAAGACGATGATCGCAATGCTATAGAGACCTGCAGGGAAGTCAGCAGTCGTACGTCAACAATTGTCAGTCGGAATATGTCTTACCGGAACCACCGAGCCCTTGAAGAGCACGGCAGACAATCAGCTGGTTGAGAGTTTTGGCAAAGCCACATCCGAGAGAGAAAGCGATGAAGATGACGAAGGAGATGAGGAACGTATCCCTGCGGCCAATGACGTCGGAGATGCGGGCGAAGAGGACGGCGAAGCTGAGAAAGGTGAGAGTGTAGGCGAGAGCTACCCAGTTGATGGCCTCTATCTCATCAAACTCGGCGGCTATGGTGTACATGCTTGTTGCCACTATGCTAGTGTCCAGCATAGCGAGGAACAGGCCGAGGCAGACCCTAGTTTACATTTAGTCACACCGGCTATACACAAAGTCTCGGGGGTTGGACCAGGGGTCAGCTTACCCTACACCGAGCAGAGCATACCTCAAAGGGGGTAGAGGCTTCTGTCCCTCCTCAGCTTCCAAGAAAGGCAGCTCTGGCTCTGGCTCTTGCCCTTGCCCTTGCCCTTGCCCTTGCCCTTGCCCTTGCCCTTGCCCTTGCTTGCCCTTGCCCTTGCCCTTGCCCTTGCCCTTGCCCTTGCCCTTGCCCTTGCCCTTGCCCTTGCCCTTGCCCTTGCCCTTGCCCTTGCCCTTGCCCTTGCCCTTGCCCTTGCCCTTGCCCTTGCCCTTGCCCTTGCCCTTGCCCTTGCCCTTGCCCTTGCCCTTGCCCTTGCCCTTGCCCTTGCCCTTGCCCTTGCCCTTGCCTTTGCCCGTGCCCCTGCTCTTGGTGCTCCCCATTGGCTGGCGAGGCTACCGTACTGGCAGCGCTCTGGCCGACAGTCTTCATCGGGATGGCTTCCATGCTGACTGTCGATGTATGGCTCGATGGTATATGGTCGTTGGTAATGGAGGTCTTCTCCAGGGAACCAAGGGTTGACCGAGTGGAATACTCGCCCGTGGTCCGATCGTCGGCGTGACCGATATCCTTGTACTGGTCCATACCTAGTGAAACAGGCGGCGGCGCCTAACGAATGGCTGGGTGGATGATTGAACGAAAGACAAGACGTGATCCAACAGTTGGGTTACTGAATGATGCGAATGTCGATGCTGGGTACAGATGATCCTACGACGAGATACACACGAGTTGTTGGTTCGGGGAAAGTTGGGAGTTTGGTCGGAGGTTGGCATGGAGGGAGAAATGACGGAGGTGAATTTACGGAAGCGTGACGGAGGTGAATTTAAGGAAGCGTCACTTGTGGCTTTGGCAGTGACATTGAAGTCGTGTCGAAGAGGCAGGAGCTGTTGGTTGTTAGATCTTGCTCTCATCCGAATTGGTATAAATCGCAGCTGGGAAAGTGAATGGTCAAAGAAAGGAAAAACGGGCATAGACAGAAAAGGATGGAGGCCTGCTAAGGACGTTCCTTCCAAAGAGGTTCAGGACCTTCATTGAAGGCCGAAAAAGGTTATGTTGAGAAGTTGCGGCAGGTACGGCCAACCATTTGCAACGTGCCTTCAGGTTGTTGTCGATGCCAACTGGACTTCTCACTCATGAAGGGACGGGAATCATTCAGAGACTCGCTTTACTGACCTATAACGGGCTAGTACCCGTGCCTAAGCCTCTCCAGGCTTAATTCCTGCCAGGTGTTTGTTCTGTGAGGTGGTTTCGGGGAGCGTGACAAGTTCCAGTTGTAGTTGCTGGAGGTGAAGTTGTCCTCCGGGGAGCCAAGACCCGAGATGGTACGGAAGCACGGAGGCAAGACAATACCGACGTCACCGATCACGGAAGTCCCGTCCGGCGGAATGAAGGACTCGAAGTACCGGTCGGAATTATTAATCAGACACTTCCAGGTTGGCGAGTGTAAGGTTGAGAAGGCAAAAGGTCTTGGCCGGCCACTTAAAGACAGGTGATGCGTGTGTAAGTCCCGCTGTGTTTGAGATGCCTAGGACTTTGTGCTGCCCTCGGTCTCCGTCCAAAGAATGAAAGTGCGCCTTTCTCAGGGAGAATACAGTTGGTACACTGTGGCTCTCAGGTATCCCGAAGCTCTTCGCAGTATGGTTGGATATTGCGGCCGATAGACTGGAGTGATACCGTGGCAGTGGCACCAAGCAAGTGTAGTTGTACTGCAGCAACCAAACATGCACCAACAGCCACAAATGGCGAGACTGAGAGAGAGTCCAGTTGAGCCTAAGTTGTTGTTCTTATTGCAACAAAGATGAGGAGAAGAGTAGCTATGTAATCCAGGCTGTGAGCGAACATGCAAGAAGTAAAACTAATCAACAACTTGCCATTCAATCTTGCCATGTTCACGTTCATGTCGTCGCCCATCTTAAGTAGGATTCGCGGCCATCTCCACCCGAAGCTCAGAGTTGCAATTCCAACTTTGTTCGGACACACATCAATCCGACTGCTCCTAACAACACTGGCCTTGCGCTTGCAGAAGCCGAGGCTTCTTCAAGTTGCTCTAACCCCAGAGTCGTCTGTCAAACGCCGCCAGGACGGCCTTAAAGATCCCCAACCCGGAATGTTGGGCCCCTTAAACGACAGGACTTAAACGACTTGGCGAACTGTTGGCCTGATCCTTCGTTATAAACGCCACCAGATCTGGATTAGCGGGCTTCGCATTCGCCAATCTTGCTTAAGATCTGGGATTCCTTTAGCGTCCGTCTTTCTGCGAGGAGACCGGATCCGAGTTTGAGCCCGGGGTCATCGAAGTCCGATTTTTAAATAGTGGCCGCCCAGATCTGAAGGAGACTCTCCAGTTCCCATTACACCCGCACATTCGGACTCGTACAGCATTGGTGCGAGGACGAAAGTCATACCGAGGCAAACACTACCACGACCCGTCGAAAACAGGCGAA
This sequence comes from Coniochaeta sp. 2T2.1, assembly GCA_009194965.1. Taxonomy (NCBI): domain Eukaryota; kingdom Fungi; phylum Ascomycota; class Sordariomycetes; order Coniochaetales; family Coniochaetaceae; genus Coniochaeta; species Coniochaeta sp. 2T2.1. The sequence goes on along the minus strand of VSMA01000019.1, from coordinate 633,017 downwards.
TGAAAAGGAACCCTTCATCACAAAGGGCAACCCCGCGATGACAAGAACCTTGTCCCACGGGAACACTGAGCGAAACCTCGACGCTTGTCTTGGTGTTTCGGTTGTACCGTGTTCCAAATCCAAGGACTCGGAGATATCTATACCTCGAACAGTATCACTCGTAACCGCAGAGTGAGACAGCTGACTGCGGTCCCCCGGTATGCTGCGAGATCGGCTTAAGACTGAGACTGGCGGGTTAAGCTATGCGTGAGAGAGAGCAAAGCGAGTTGTTTCAGTGGGACTTGCAGGTTGTTGCGGTCCTGTGCGAAACTACAATTATTCTCCGAATCTCTTTTGAGGGCAACGCAAACTTCTTTAAGAACAGGTGCTGTGGTCTGCTTGATGCGGAAGACCGAACCGGGTACCTGCACTGGATTTTGGAAGTTGTGGACGTTGCCTGGCTGCTCTGCATACCGTTGTGCGTCCTTGGTTGGTCCTCTTCCAGAACAGCTTGATAAGGAAGGCTTCCCCGCCCGACATATCACAGAACTCACGCCGGGCACGGCTCTTCCTTCTGGAGAAGACAAGGTTGTTCCGAAGGCCGCGGTCGACGTCAAGGCTCAGGACTCCTCAGGAGAGCTGGGATTTCGATAATGCGCTGCCGCGCGCCAAATCCTTACTCGCCCTCAAGGGAGGGAGGAACGTGTATTTGTTTGAGAGAAAGAAGTTGAAAAGACGTTGCGGCTTGATTTCGGCTCGTGTCGCCGTCCTTGGTCCATTACACCATAGCCTTACGGACAGCCGACCGGGAACCAGGACATGGACATCAAGATGAGCTTTTCACCATGCCGCGGCCCCGCCAATAGCGACATCAATCAACACGGAATGAGAGAGCCGGGCAGGCCGAATGAAAAGAAACACATACAGAAAGCCAGCTGCCCTGCCAGAGGAAGAGCTTAGCAGCCATGGTGGTGTGGTAACCGACCCGACTTGCATGGGCGGAATGTGTCTTGGAGGGCGGTAGCTGGACGGCAGATGCAAGCAGGCATATGAAGGGTTGAAGACTTTACTCCTGGCCAAGGCAAGAGAAACTCGCAGTCTGTTCGAGATGTGCCTGCAGACTATCCAGGCCACATCGCGGAGACTCAGCCTCGAAGAGATATGCGCAGTGCGCGAGCCGAGAGATGGCATCCCGATGAAACAAGCGCTGAACTTGAAACAAGCGACGCCGATTGGGCGAGTATTTGGCGGCAGGTCTCGTGCTCGTCTGCATTGCGTGGTGCTGCGGTCCGGATGGCATGTCAGACATGCGAAGGCGAGATGTTGTCAGGGTGGAATATGCAAGTTGGGTACACGCCCACATTGCAGATGAGAACAGCTTGACTGTTGGACTCGAAAAGGATGCTCTCCGGCGGCAAAGGACTCAAGAAACTGCCAGAGGCAACCCCTGCGCTAGTTCGATATGCGCTAGACTGCTTTTGTCCTTAGCGCAGTTTCGATTCAGTCTTACGATCTACAACTGTCTGTCAACTCGGTCCCTCAACCACCACTCCCACGAAGATCATCGAAACGGTTCCTTGGTTATGAGTCAGTTGAGGACTGACTCTTGGTTCAGCTGTCATGGAGCACTACTCGGCCAGAAACTGGTGAAGTCACCGGCGACTTCCCACCGGGCACAACTCGAGTCCTCAGCTCGTAATGTTCTTCTCCTTAAACACGATTGGATCGAGGGTGTGATCCCGCATACCGGATACCGAATGTGTCATTCCAGGATATTGCCGATGGTGTCCTTCAGACAGACCAGGATCGCGCATCATGGTGCCTCGGATCCAGGGGTCAGAAGATCGGAGTCGACCCCAGCCTGCCTGGGCCTTTTGTGTAACCCGGCTCGCTGACGCCGACCATTGGTTCGCTCTCCATGCAGCTATCTCCATCGTTCACCTCCTAAGCGGCGCCAAGACCTACAAGGTTGTGCTGTTTTCCAATTTCCAACCTCTCAGGATGGTGGCCCTGAACAGCGGCGGCCACTGTCTGCAAGGGCCTTATGTCAGATTTGCTCCGATGCACTGCATGTACCCTTCCTTTCCAGAAGCTCTTCTGGAAGGTTTCAGAGTTCCAAATACGTCAAGTGGCGTTCTTGTTTGGACGAGAGTCGCCGTGTAGTTTTGGAATTATGTCCTGCCTTCACGAGCTTGTCGGATGAAGGCTCCCAAGACTTTGTGCTCCCTCGAGGCGTAATGCACACACGCGGCCACTCGTCTAGTTCAAGTCTGGTAAAGGGCGTTAATATCTGCTGGGGAGACGTATACAGCCTTCTTGGGAATTTGGGACTACTAGACTCTACATCATGGTTTATATCAAGCACGAGTGCCCTTGATCTTGGTGTTGATGTCTTTCCAACCAGCGAGTTCTATCCCTAATCCTGACGTCCTTCGTTTATTCGTTTTCCACAGTCGCTCCCGTTTGCATCTGTCACTCTCGCTTGGTCTGCCACCGCAGCATTTACTCTCGAGCTATTTCACAGAGACCTCTTCATCGTTGTTCCCGCTGACATCCTACACTCGCTACCGCCATGGGCTCCGAGGCCTCGATGCCGAATGGCGAAGTGCACTCGTTGACAAACTCACCATCAGGATCACCGGTGGCGAGCAGTCCCAGGTTGGTGGTCATGTTTCTGACAATGTTATACCAATGCCTAACGCAACATACAATCCAGAGAGCTAGGGTTCGGGCCATCACCCCTAATGAGCTCCCCGAATGGTCTTGAGCCCATGATTCTCGACACACCTGGTCAGGGAGATGTCTCTGGCGATACCGCCCTACCCATTCCTAACGTCCTCACCCTCTTCTCCGGGCCTGGCTTCGAAGAATGTCCCCAGCCAGGGCACTATGCACCAAGCATCAAGTCCAACTGCAGCCTTCCATCAATGCCTTATCACCAACCGCCAGCCCCAGACGAAAAATGCTACTCTGACAACGGTGACAACGAAGGCGATGACCGACGCCAACGGAGCGTCTCCCAGTCTGGCATGGCTCATTCCTTGTCACCCATAACAACCGTCCAACTGTGGCAGAGAGCACTCGACGACTGGAAGACGGACCGCCCGGCGAGGTCTGTTGGCCACGCCAAACGACGTCGAAAGAACAAAGTACGACATAGCATCAACAGGATTGAGGCACTATTCCCTAGGGGCCCGACATTGAAGGGTGCTGAGAAGAATGAGAACCAGGAGAAGTAGGTGCCGGAATCTTCTCCACCGATGAGAGAGTCTGTGTCTCCAAGTGCAATGACGCACTATGGCACAGCTTGTATTACTATCTGTTTACTTATACTAGGATGTGGTGGCTCGGTCGTCTTCTTCTGCCAGTTAATTTGATGGGTGAGCTGGTTCGTTTTGATGGGATTTAAAGAGGGAATTTAATGACTTAATGAAGGATGTCCAGTAGGGTAGGTCTACAATATAACTCTACATCAAGACCATCTTAGAGCTAGACACAAACTCTTATACACACCTACGTCCCTCCCCGCCGCCTGATGCCAAAGGATACATTAAGCACAGCAACTTTCGCCTCTTGACATGACCTTCGTCTACCACCACGATCATTGCTATATACTCTCTAATTCCAAACCCCTTTCTCGGCTCTTGCCAACCCATATGCTCCTCCCAACCACAACAGCTGATCTACCCCTTCTCACCCCCAGGCAACCCCCTAACCAACTCCGCAATGCGCTCACTAACCTCCGTCGACCTTGGTAAATCATGTCCACCCCCATGATCATACACCACCCTCATCCCACTCTCACAAAAATACGCCCGCTGCACACTACTAGGCCACCTCGGATCCTTCGGCCCCATCACATGCACCGTCGGTATCCCCCTAATCCTCATATCCCCCGGCACATTCCCGAAATCAATCCCAAAGACATCTCCTCCCCCATCCTCCTCCTCATGCACCCGACCCCCCGGGTCATGTATCAAGTCGCTCGTGTCATCCCACAGCCCCTCCCCGCGTTTTATCTCCCCCAGGTTACTCGCCATGTGCCCCAACTTTGCGGCCTTGGCCTTCATTATCCTGACCGTCTCCTCGTCGACCTGTCGCGCCCTGTCCGACAACTTCAAACCCAAATCCTCCAGGACGGGAAACGGCACGCCGCCGCAGATGAAGATGACGGATTTAAAGGGGGGAGGCTCCGGGGGGGACTCGCGGGCGTGGTACAGCAAGAAGGAGAAGGCCAGCGCGCAACCCTGCGAGAAGCAGCAGAGGGCGTCGTAGGGACCCGAGTCGGCGATGTGGTCCAGCAGGCGCTGGTGCGAGCCGCGAATGAGAGAAACGGTAGGCTGCGGCCACCAGGTGTAGGTCCCGCCCGTGGCGTACATCGCTTTGATCCCCGGCGCGGGAGGGCAGGGGAAGGGGGCGTCGGGGAAGTCGAAGGTGTAGGAGGGGCCTAGTTTGGAGCGGAAGGCGGCTTTGGAAAATGCGTTAGTCTGGATTAGAGATGGGGGTTATTGGGATGATGGGGGATGGGAGGATAATGGGCGACGAGAGGATAATGGATGGGACGGCATGCAATGCATACCGGTCTGGGACTTGAAGATGGCGCCGCTCGTGCCCTGGCCGTGAAGGCAGAGGACCTTCATGGTTCCCGGCTGTGGATTTGGTCCGATGTACTGCTCGCCATCACCAATGTTTGGCCGGAAGATGGGATTGAGGAGAGTCTGGTGGCCATCTGAAGAGTTAGGACTGGACCGTCTTTAGTAGAGAGAAAGGGGAGAAGAGACGGAGTGCGACCTCTTCGGACTTGTTGGAGACAGTCCGGAGGTTACTAAGACGCGGCTGAGATGTCGACTTCGGGTGACATGCAGGATTCCCGTGCTACCAGGCAATGTTCAGAACCTGAACCGATGGTTATCTTTCCGTATGGACGGACGCCGGCCAGATGCAGGGCACAGTTGCTCGGTTACTCATCCGATCGGACTTGCCAGTATGCTGAGACTGTTACCCCTAAATAGACTTCCCGTACACTGTGGGCCAAGAGTAAACATCGATGGAGAGTGCCATATAATACGTAGTAAGATTTTGAAAAGCACGCGCTCGTGGTAAGGTATCATAAGGTAAATCAAGTAGTACATCGTACATGGACCGATAAGGACACGGGAAGCAATAAGAATCCGACACGAGGGTCCCAATCTATCATCCGACTTTTCCAGATCCTGATCATTCTAGTTTTTTGAATCGAGACGGGGGGAATCATAAGCATCAAATCGTCAGTCCTGAGCCTCATGGCGCCTTCATGCCCTTCTGCAAATGCTTCCCGGCAAGCCCATGCTTGGCAGCCGGCTTTGTGACAAGATTCCCCAGAGCAAAAGTAGCGACCTGCTTAGCGACGCCATGCATCATGCTGCCCTTCATATCAGGCTTGCGTTGCTCAATGAACGTGTCCACCATTGCCGCACCAAGCGCCGTGGTGATGACCTTGGTGCCCTTTGCACCGACCCACGGGCCAGGGTCGTCATTCAGCTTGGAGGCGGCCATGGCACCGGCTGCGAGGGCAGCTCGCGCGGCGCTCCCGAAAAGATCTTGGCCCTGCTGCCTTTTGCTGCGCGGCGACTTGGACGTCGAGGAGGAGCGAGACGATGTGCGATTCCGGTGGGCCGAGGCGGGCTGGGTTGAGCTGCGCTTGGGATGGTGCGACTTGCTGGACGAGGGAGGGTAGTGGTGTCGGCTGCTCGCTGTGTCTCGGCGCGAGTGACGGTGGTCGTAGTCGTGGTCGTGATCGTGGCTTTGGTCTGACCGTGGTGGCGGCACCGTCGTCGAGGAGCGGTGCCGACTGCTCCCTGCTGCGCTGGCAGCACCGGCGTAGCGAGACGCTCTGTCTTGCTCTTCGTCGGCGTAGAGCTGGGCCAGACGGCGGTCTTCGGAGGAGTGGGAGCGGGTCTGCGATTTGCCCCCTCTCCTGTCTCTGCCTGGAGATGTTCGTCGCCGTCGGGGAGGAGACGCTTCTCGTCGTCTTCGGGGAGGAGACTCATAGCGAGTTGGGGACTCGTATCTTGATTCGTATCTCGCGGGGGATTCGTTTCTTGCGCGAGACTCGCGTCTGTGTCTCGGGGGAGACTCCTCTCGCCGCCGTCTCAGGGCAGGGTCGTCTTTGTGAGATGCGAAGTAGGGGTGGAAGTCTGGCTCGTCGTCGCCGGAGAGGTAGTACTTGTCGCGTGGGTTGTAGTATGAGTCGTCCTTAGCGAACTTTGGTCGCTGAGGTCTATCATCTTCCCTCACTCTGTTCTTCTTCGGTGGTTGTGACCTATGCCGACGGCCATGGTCGTATTGTGTGTAGTATTCGTCATTGCTCTCTTCGTCAGCTCGGACTCGGCCTGGCATAGTTGAAGGATGATGTAGGAAGGATAGTCCAACAACAGACTGGAGATGTCCTAGAAGTGAAGCAGAATGTATGCCAAGTCTAGAAGGTAATGGTAGAAAGTGCAGCTTCTTGGCCGAGGTGGGTAGATCGAAGGCTTATATACAAACTAATGAAACCCCAAGAGTTCGGGGTCCCTCTCTCCTCACTAAAGGTAGGGGGATCGCCCTTATAGCCGTGTGGGTTAGGGGCCAGAACGGCCTCCCACGTCGGCATCGAGATGATGGAGGGGACCCTGACAGAGTTACAACGGACGGGTTCCCGATCTGGAACAGTAGTCTGATGTGGCTGGCCTGTCGGAGGGATAACGCGTCACTCTGAACCGATCAAGGTGTGACAATTGGGCAGATATTCTCTGACAAGCGGCCGTGATTCGACGAAGCTGCTATGGGCCAAGGGCACAGCATTTCGCGAACGCCCACATCCACATGAAGGACAATGATGGTTGTGGTGCGCTGTCCAACGGCAGCGGGCGTGGCGAGAAATGCGATATGCCAAGTGATGTCATCGCTTAAGCATTTCTCACCTTGCAGCGCTTGCTGCATGAGCTTTCAGCGGTCCTGATTAGCTGCGCTCAGCAGGGTCAAGCTGCCGCCAACATGGCCTGTTGAAAATACCCCTCTTTATGCTGAGACACGGCAGAGCCCGCTCTCGTATGAAGAAATACCGGATTGCATCGTCTTTGACCATTCGTCCTCCGCCCGTCTTCTCATGCCTGTTCTGCCAGTATACCGTAGCCCTGTCCGTCCTCTCGGCTTGAACATTGCCTTTAACCTGTTGAAGAGCGCCAAGGTGGCCCAGACTGGCCCAGACTGAAGAAGCTCTGTCGAAGCTTTGTTCGGGCGGGTATATCACTCGTGCTATGCCGCCCAAACTGGAACCCAAGGACGACCACCGCTCTTTTGACGTCAGGGTCAGGGTCCAGCAGTAGCCCACATCTTTCTTCCTTCCGGGATGCCTGAGACAGTGAGCAGCAAGGTAGTGTCCAGTTGGAGATCCCCCGGATGTCACATGAGACATGCGTGGCCGTGAGGACAGCCACCTATACGCTCCCTAATACATAACAGGCGAATGCCACTCCGCACTATGCTCAAGTCCCGGGAGGTTGGTTAGACGACAAGCGAGATGCCGTTGCCACATATTGAACGGAGGTACACGTCGAATGGCTGGTACTTCTGGCTCGCACCCTCTGAAGCGGCTTCGAGCTCGTTCTGAGAGACGCCAAAGACGTCCAAGGGAGGCTTCAGAGGCACTGGCGGCAGTGATCAGTCTTTAGCAACAGGCCTTACTGACAATCGCCAAACCGTATAAGTGCGAACACTCATCAGGCCGAAGACATCATGTTGAGGTGCGTGGTTCAATCATATCCTCAGGAAATCGACATCTGATAGAAGTCAGAGTCCTCAGCATGATAGCCTGAGGACGAGAAACACGCTCGAAAGACACGAATATCGCTGCACATATTGTTGTTGTTGTTGTAGAGTGTTGTATGTTTTCTGTTGAATGATGGGTATAACTTGTTCGCCCAACTCGACGGTGGAAGGTGAAGAACCGGCAAAACCCGGACCGATGATTATCCGGCAAACAAGGGTGACCCGAGGTTCTCTTGGGTGAGTCGCCCTTTCGGGTCTAGTGGCTTTCCTCGAGCTTCCATGAGCCGTGCAGCATTTTTTTTCTGGCAATCATCGGAAAGCTTTTCAAATCTCCTCCTAGCCTCCTTCTCCCATCCTCATCTACATAAATCATCTCACCACATCCAACCCGCATACCGAGCCTCACCTCTTGAATCCTTCCTCTGTCTTCTCATCACCCTCACACACATTTAGCGGTCTTCTTGTTCAGTGTTCAAGATGCTTGCTTCCCGTCTTTCCAGAGCCGTAAGTCCCGTGTCGCGCCGACCGTTTCTTTTCGCGGAAGAGCTCCAAGCTGACGAAACTTCATGATAGCTCCCCAGGGCAACCTCAGCAGCTTCGCGCTCAGCGTTCCTGCGCAAGCCTCTTACCCCAGCCTTTGCCCGCTTCGAGTCGACAGATGAGAAGGTCAAGGGTTCCGTGATCGGTATCGATCTTGGTATGTTTACATCTCCGAAATGCAAACTCTGCCCGGAGAGCTCGGCTGGTTACTAACATCGCATCTCCAGGTACCACCAACTCTGCCGTTGCCATCATGGAGGGCAAGGTCCCCAGGATTATCGAGAACGCCGAGGGTGGCCGCACAACACCATCAGTCGTTGCCTTCACAGAGGATGGTGAGCGATTGGTCGGTGTCGCCGCCAAGCGCCAGGCCGTCGTCAACCCGGAGAACACCCTCTTCGCCACCAAGCGGTTAATTGGTCGCAAGTTCAAGGACATCGAGGTCCAGCGCGATATCAAGGAGGTCCCTTTCAAGATCGTTCAGCACACCAACGGCGACGCTTGGGTTGAGGCTCGCGGCCAGAAGTACTCTCCGTCACAGATCGGTGGTTTCGTCCTCGGAAAGATGAAGGAGACCGCTCAGGCCTACCTCGGAAAGGACATCAAGAACGCCGTCGTCACCGTCCCCGCCTACTTCAACGATTCTCAGCGTCAAGCCACCAAGGATGCTGGTCAGATTGCCGGCTTGAACGTTCTCCGTGTCGTCAACGAGCCTACCGCTGCTGCCCTCGCCTACGGTCTTGAGAAGGAGGCTGACCGCGTCATCGCTGTCTACGATCTTGGTGGTGGTACTTTCGATATCTCCGTTCTTGAGATCCAGAACGGCGTCTTCGAGGTCAAGTCTACCAACGGTGATACCCATCTCGGTGGTGAGGATTTCGATATCCACCTCGTCCGCCACCTCGTCCAGGAGTTCAAGAAGTCTTCCGGCATTGATCTCTCGGGTGACCGCATGGCTATCCAGCGTATCCGTGAGGCTGCTGAGAAGGCCAAGATTGAGCTTTCTTCTTCGCTCGCCACTGACATCAACCTCCCCTTCATCACCGCCGATTCTTCCGGCCCTAAGCACATCAACTCCAAGCTCACTCGTGCCCAGCTCGAGAAGATGATGGACCCCCTCATCACTCGCACTATCGAGCCCGTCCGCAAGGCCCTGAAGGATGCCAACCTCCAGGCCAAGGACATCCAGGAGGTCATCCTCGTCGGTGGTATGACCCGTATGCCCAAGGTTTCCGAGTCCGTCAAGAGCATCTTCGGCCGCGACCCCGCCAAGTCTGTCAACCCCGATGAGGCCGTCGCCATTGGTGCCGCGATCCAAGGTGCCGTCCTTTCTGGTGAGGTCAAGGATCTCCTCCTCCTCGACGTTACTCCCCTGTCCCTCGGAATTGAGACCCTTGGTGGCGTCTTCACCCGTCTGATCAACCGCAACACCACTATCCCCACCAAGAAGTCCCAGGTCTTCTCTACCGCTGCCGACTTCCAGACCGCCGTCGAGATCAAGGTCTACCAGGGTGAGCGTGAGCTCGTCAGGGACAACAAGCTCCTCGGAAACTTCCAGCTCGTCGGTATCCCCCCCGCACACCGTGGCGTCCCCCAGATCGAGGTCACCTTCGACATTGACGCCGACTCCATCGTCCACGTCCACGCCAAGGATAAGTCCACCAACAAGGATCAGTCCATCACTATTGCCTCCGGCTCGGGTCTCTCCGACTCCGAGATCGAGCGCATGGTCGAGGACTCCGAGAAGTACGCCGAGCAGGACAAGGAGCGCAAGACTGCTATCGAGTCCGCCAACAAGGCCGACAGCATCCTCAACGACACCGAGAAGGCACTCAACGAGTATGCCGACAAGCTCGACAAGACCGAGGCCGACGGTATCCGTGAGAAGATTGCTTCCCTCCGCGAGTTCATCGCCAAGAGCCAGTCTGGCGAGTCCACCGCCACCGCCGCCGACATCAAGGAGAAGACCGATGAGCTCCAGGTTGCCAGCCTGAACCTCTTCGACAAGATGCACAAGGCCCGCGCCGAGTCTGGCGAGGCCAGCCAGGAGTCCGCTCCCGAGGGCGACAAGAAGGACGAGTCCAAGTAAACTTAGGTCGACCCTTCGTTGCTCTCTTCGTCCCTTTCTTTGAATACCCCTCTTCCTCGTTTTTCGACAAAACACTTTGTCATATGTCTGACTAGCTTTGGAGCGGCATAGACTTTCCCTCTTTTTTTTCTCCCCCTCTGTATTCCAAACCTTGTACATCATATACTTTTCCTTTTGACTCACAAATTCTTCTGTCTAATTTACCCCCATTTTGCGGAACTGGACGGGAGTGGCGTTCTTGAGAGCATCAAAATTCTTTCGTCTTTTGCGACTGGGAAGCAAAGCATCAATGGGTTTTGATGATGTTTAACGGCATGGAAAGGGGGCCACAAAGGATAAGGCTGGCACAGGGCCGTAACTGTGTCCCGAGTGTAGAGATGAGCAAGACAAATATAATGTTGAATCCCCCCTCAATGTTCTGTGCCAGGCTATGCTATCTGAAGATGACACTTCTACTATATAGACTCCCCTATGTATGCGATACTCCCGCTTGATGCTAATAAATCAATGCCGAATCTCCACACTACCATGCGAAGTCCTACCACATGTGTACAATGACACGTCCTGCCTTATCCATGCTCTATCCATGCTCCGCACTGTCCCCTTACATTACTTCCTCCCCTCACAAAATCCCATACCCTTTTCTCTGGTCTCAGCATCCATCCCCGCGACCAACGCCCTCAAATCATCCGGCCTCTCGAGCAAGCTCACAAACATGCCCCCCTCCATGTGCCACGCGACGTGGCAGTGCAGCGCCCACACGCCCGAATTGTCGGCCAGGAAGCGGATGACGACGTGCTGCTGCGCGGGGACGGTGACCGTGTCCCTCCTCATCGGGTTGTCGAGGCTCCACGACGTCCTCGCGTTGGTGCCGCCCTCGAACTCGCCCGGTCCCCAGGCTACTATTTGGAAGGAGTGGCCGCTGGTTGCAAGTGTTAGTATCAAAATCTGGATTGGGGAGGAGAAGGGGAAGGGGAAGGAGGATGCGTGAATGGGGAAGGGAACGTACTGTAAATGAAACGGATGCTCCATCATATCCTTGCTGTTGATCGCGATCTGCACGCCCTGATTCGCGTCGGGCAGCAGCAAAATCTGCTGATCGAGCCTCATCCCGAAGTTGGAGTAGGATCCTCCCTCGCCGGCCTTGAACGTATCATTCGCCCCAACTACGACCTTCCAGATCGTGGCGTCGTCCCTCAGCGGCGCCCAGCTGGTCCGGTTGATGAAGATGCGGTTGATCTCGCCCACCTGCTGGAAGCGGAACGTCACCTCGTGTGAGTTGTCGGCACTGACCTCCACAGCCGGTCTCTTCCGGGCGGGCGCAGGTGTAGAGAAGGACATATCGTCGCACCCCTCCCACACGTCGCCCCGCAAGAAGTTGTTCTCCACGCCGTACGGGTTCGAGACGTTCCCCTTGCTACCGAGGAAGACCTCCGGATCCGAGGGGTAGGAAAACAGACCCGTCGCTTCGTAGCCGATGTCCTGCAGCCCCGAGGAAGTGTACGGACAGTACGGCACGAAGCACGTCTGCGGCAAGCTCGCGCGCATGGCGTAGCTTCCCTTTCTATCGGGTAAAGAGTGCACGAGCACGCTGTACCGTTGCCCGACGTTGACGTACACCCCGCGCTGGTCGGCTATGGGCTCCACCTCGACGCCGTCGATTTCAACGGTCGTGAGGGTGTGGTTGTCGATGCTGAACCAGAAGGAGAAGAAGGTGCTGTGGTTGATGAGGCGGAGGCGGGTGACGTTGGTGTCCGGCGAGACTGAAACGACGGAGAGGGCGCCGCCCGTGCAGGAGGCGCCGGCGGGGGCGGGCCAGGTCGTGCTGTTCACGCTGCAGTTGTAGGTGTGCTGGCCGTTGAGGAGGAAGTTGTCCGGTAGGGGCTCGACGCCGGTTATGTCGGGCGACCAGCGGGAGGAGGCGAGGAGGTGACTCGCGCAAGGTGGCGGCGGGGGTGTGGTAGTGGTCGCCTATGAAGAGGATGTGGTCGCTGTCGGATGGGGGGGTTTGTTCGGTCGGGTCGTGGATGATCTGGGGATATTGGTTAGCAGGTTTGGGGGGTTGTGGGAAGGGGAAAGGGGGTGGTCGCATACGATGGGACCGAAAAGTCCGTCTGTGTACTGAAGGGTCGTGTGGGCGTGGTACCAGAATGTGCCGCGCTGGTCGACGATGGTGAACTCGTAGGTGAAGCTCTCTCCTGCTGGGATGCCGCACTGGGTAACGCCGGAGACGCCGTCCATCCAGGAGCTGTTCCGCTGATCGATGCCATGCCAGTGGATGGAAGTACTTGTGTTGCTCAGCTGGTTGTGGACGACGACCCTGACGGTATCTCCCGTATTTGCTTCAATGAGCGGCCCCGGCGACTGGCCGTTCACCAGAGTCATCAACTTCTCGAACCCGTCCGGTGCGCCATGTTGTTGCGATATGATGAACTCGTACTCGCGCACGGCAGGCGTGCTGGATATGACGAAGCCGGTGTCGAGACTGAGCTCTGTGGCGTTGACGAGCTTGTCGATCGGTATTATGGAGGGTGCCGAGTTCTTCACTCCTGGGAAGGCCCATCCTTGGACGAGCCGCGCGTTGCTGAGTATCCGACTGTTGATGAAGTCCTTGCCCTCCCGGTTAGATGCCAACACCGACGGGAGATCCACGGCCAAGACGAGGACAATGGGGAAGGTGAACGCAAGGGCGATAAGACCGATCACGAGTATGCGGCGGCGAGTGCTTGGTGTGAAGGCCTTTGCTGTGTCTACGATGGGTCTGTTGTCTTCCCGGTCGGACACACTGGACATCTCCATCTGGTTCGCCATGGTGAGATCGAACATATCGTTTTCGACAATACTTCCACGGTTGCTGCCATTATTCCAAAGTGAGGCCACTGCTGTGCATTAATGTAGATTAACAGAATTTCAGGCGCGGTAACGCGACTCGTGGCATTCCAGCAACAGAGGGATGGACCCATGTGTTGTTGTCCGAGCCTGGACCCGCCGAACCGGTCATGCTGGACCAGAGTCTAGATGTGGAACACAATTTTTTGACATGGACGCGCTGCAGAAGCTCTTATGCTGTTGGGATGAAATAAACTGGAGTTTGGGGCCCAGGGGCTGTGTTCCTAAGAGTTGTGTGCCTATCGTCCGAACCCGAACCAGCCCTTTCTCCCGGTCTGTTTGGTCTCCTCCGTCCCGGTAGATTGCTTTCCAGCCGCTGCAGCTGGCTGTGCCCTTGACTCTGGCTTCGCTTGCTTTGAAGGGTAGGTGATGTAGTTCCATGCGACGTCGAGGAAGAGCGGCTTCACCGGGATCGCATCCACCTTTGGTGGATACACTACGATGTTCTCCAGGTCGACGCCATCTGCCGGGTACTCCGAGAGCCGCTCAACAAGGGGCAAAGGAGCTGCCTTTGCACTGCCCTTCCCCGACTTCTGCAGGTTGGACACCTCAACCAGCGCACGCGAACGTTGAAGCTCGCCGCTTAGCAGGTTGCTGAGCGACCCAATGTCCTGCTTCGTAATTGCAATATCCCGTGGCGAGTTCTCGGAGCGGTCCGGACCTCCATCGAGGACTGGAAGAGCTGCTTGTACCTTGTCGTTGGCGTACTTCGTGAGTGCCAAAGCATTTACTGCGTTCCCGGCGATTGAATAAGACCGAGCAAGTGCTAGGGACCTAGCAGGGAGTGTTAGCATGCCAAGCTCAAGAATGTAGTAGCAGGATGTTCATACTTCAGAGCTTCAAAGTAGTTGAAAGTGGCCTTCAGTTGAGAGGCGAGCTCTTCGTCCGCCGCCACGCCCGGTAGCTCCTCGACTGACTCCAAGCTCTGCAATGTGCCGTCGTACAGCACAACCTTCTCCTTCAGCCGTGCAATCCTTCGGCCTGGAGCTTCCTCTTTCTGGTTCTCAGTTTGCTTCTGCGCCCTCTTCAGCTGCCTCTTTGACAGCAAAGCGGTGTCTTGTGTGGCACCATCATGCGCGCCCATGAGGACCCGATTCCTTCCAATCCTCCAGCTGATCATCTCATAAGTGACAGCAGTCCGAGTAATCTGCAGGCTCTGAATCCGGCGATCGCTCTGTTGGACGCCTTCAGCCTTGAGCTCATCTATGGCGTGCTTTGTCGCATCAACTGCATCTTGCGTAGCGGTGAGGATATCGTCGTACGCAGCGGCTGCATCCTTAGGCAGCAATGCATCGGCTGAGGAGAGCTTCTCCACCAGCTTGGCCTTCTCTGAGGAAACAGTGCTCCATGCTACGGCAATGGCAGCGTCCTCAATTGTGACCTGGCGCTGGCGCCATGTGATCGTTGAAGGCGTACCATCTGTATCTTGGACGCCTTCCATCGCAGCATCGCCGCTCTCCAAAACGCTCGAGTTCACCGCCTTGAGGCTGTCAACCAGCTCCTGGTCCGAACGAGGGAATGACTTCTGGGCAATAGCTGGGATTGGTTGAGTCCGCGGGATCTTGAGCTGGTAAGCGGCATACCGGATGGAGGGGTCGATCGTCTCAGAAAGAAGGTCCTTGAAGGTATCCGCGTTTGCTGGATTCGAAAGTGCGATGTAGACGATGCGAGCGACCGCATAGTCCTTGAGACATGACTCCCAGCTCTGTTTCTCGAACTGCGCCGCTCCGTTCAGGAGAGCAGCGTAGGCACGTGCTTCGAGGACATCCGTCCTGGAGGCACCACTGGCTGCAGTCTGAGCAAGAGCTTCAGCCAGCTTGGTCGCCACTTTAGCCCCTTTCTCGAGCCGTGAGACGATGTGCGAGCGTGCCTTTCCAGAGATGCCCTTGCTCTCAGCGGAGTGAGATGCCTTCATGGACATGGCATTGGCCCATGCCCTCTCGGCCGTGAGCAGCTGGAGATTGACATATCTGTTGGTTTGTGAGCCCCAGGTTCAGGCGAAAACACTCCAAGATGACGACTCACTCATGGTTCCCACCAATCTGCTCTGCGCTGACGGGCGCCTTGGGAAGGAACTTGCCACGGTTCTTGGTTGCGACATTGAGCTTCTTACGGCTGTTGAGCAGCTTGTGGGAGAGCTGGCTCCAGTAAGTCGAGTAGTCCCCGTAGAGGAGGGCAGCCTCCCTCAGAGAGACGACGGTCTTTGTAATGTCCATGTCTCTTCCAGGGGTTGTGCGAGGCTTGATATGTTGATACGTATGTCGTGTGTCGTGTGTTGAGGGGTCGCTCCAGTAATTTTGGCCTCACCCAGTTGTGCCCCACGCCTGCGAAGCTGGGCTCCCGTTTCGCCGAGCGCGGCCCCACATAGAAAGCTCGGGCCTCTCAATGATTTTGGATGACTTCAGGACTGGATCTAACTGGTAAAATCGTCTCATAAAATTTCGGAGACTTTGTATGCTCGACACATCCCATCTTCAAGCTCGCCCCTTCGCGCCACGGCTCTCACCTGAGCCTATATCCTTCCTGTGTCCTTTATATCCTAGCATTTGCCTGAGGGAACTACACCACGAGCGTTATTCGGCCACAGGCACCATGCGCCGAGTATGAACCCTCCCATCAACCTCGGCCGATTGACTTAAATGCACAACCTGGAACTAACACGGCATGTCCCTACAGTCCTCACACACGACACACATGAGGTGACACCACCCTCTCCCAGCCACGATACGACCCCTCCTTGCATGCCGCGTCCTCATGCCAATGCTCGAACGGACGGCGGCCACCTTGGAACCCTGTAGCCTGCACAAGGTACTGCCGTCGGTCCCTCGATCTGTCAGGAGTCGCCGGCAGCTCCATACAGCCTTCTGGAACCATGGTGCCGCATCGGCCGAGCTCTTCGACGCCTGCCAGGCCATCCTCGGCACAGATATGGAGGAGTCACCCACCAATACCACACCTGTCACGCCGGCGCCCACGGAGAAAGGGGGCGAGCTGATGACGGCATCTGCGTTCCTCCTCGACTTCCTATACCCCCGGGGGACTTTGTCTCTGTTGCGGAAACTGAACTGCAGCCCACTCGACCGATATGAGAAGCCGAGTTATCGTCTCGGTGGTCCACTCGCCCGCTTCCAGGTCGCCGCCGTGTCAAGCACACCCTTCTCTGGCTTATCGGCGCAGGAGAAAGCAGCGCTGGATTTAGCTCCTCGAGAAGACGAGAACAATGAGGGTCAGAAAGATGGGGTTGTGGAAGAGGGGAGGACGCGGAGCAATCAAGACAGGAATGCTGCACCGGATGTCCCTAAATCCTTCGAAGAAATCATCACCGAAAAGCTCGGTGTCGAATCACTGGACGATGTCCCAGCGAAGGGCAAACGGAAGGAGAAGATCAAGGCTGACGACCCAGCAGAGGATCCCGCGGTCAAAGTGTTCGAAGACGCCTTTGCAGCAAAGTTCACCGAGAGACCACCTCCGACCGCGGCCTTGGATAAGACATGGGCACTGGACGACCAAGTGGAAACTGCAAAGCCTGTCAAGAATAGACCCAGGACGTTCGAGGAGATCTTTAACGGGAAGGTCCTGAAAGAGGAGGACCTGTCGGATCCGGAGAAACTGAAGAAGGCCCTCTCCATGGGCTCCTCCGCATTTCCCGACCATGTCTGGCATTTGTACGAACATCTCCAACCTGACTTGAGGGAACAGTACACCGTGGATGTGCTTAGATACCTGGCCGTCGCGCCCTGGATTCCAGAACCACGTGCGTTTTGTGACATGGTCTCTCGTCTGGACCCCTTCGGGTGGTCTCAGGAGCACATCAAGGCGAGCATCAAAGCCGCGCAGAGCATGGACGACCTACCGACAGCCACAAGTTTCTTCAGCCGAGCTCTGGAAACAAGGGCGTGGCCACAGGGGTTCGACCTCCTCCTGGCGTACTGTCTGACAAATCAGCGCTGGGAGAAACTTGTCGAGCTTTGGGACGGCTGCCGGGAGAGGCTTCTTTCGGACGACGTGCCCAAGGTGGATCTGTATTCTACCGTCAGGCTTCGCGATCTTGCGACGAGGTTGCAGCAGTTCTGGGAGAATATACGCGCCATCAGCAACGAGACCAACTATGACTGGCTGAAGGACAGTTACAACTCTCTGCTGCGATACATTCTGTCGAACTCTATGCAGGAACTGCCAGCCGACGTTGCTACTCTCATGGTGAAGCAGCTTGCCGAAGCAGTGCCCTACGAGGAGTTCATCAAAGTATGCGTCCAAAGAAATCACAGCAGGCTCGCCTCAGAGCTGTATAGGTTGTACAGAAAGTTGCCCGACGTCAAGATTCGAATACCAGTCCTGCGGGAAATGCTGGAGGTCTACTATCCCAACAACGACTTTGGAATGGAAATGATCCTCAAGGACTGGTACAGCCGGTACGAGAACCTGGACTATATCGCATATCGCAGGTTCATCTGCTTCTATGCTGGCCATGGCGATGTCGCTTCGGTCGCTCGACTGTGGAAAGAGTACAAGAAGCTGTACAAGGCAAAAGCAGTCAAGGACAAGCGAGCTATACGGGCACTGATAGATGTCCACGCTGTCCGCGGAGATGTACCGAAGGCTCGTGCCATATTTGACGAGGTCACTAAGGGACAGGGCCGACGGCCGGATACAATGCAGTACAACATGTTACTGAGCGCGCACGAGAAGGCGCGAGATCTCGATGGAGCACTGAAAACATTCAACGAGCTTTGCGAGCATACGACGCCAAACAATTACAGCTACGGATACCTGATGACACTGGCCGGATCTCGAGGCGATCTTAAACTCACTCTCGGCCTCTACCGGCTGGCACGCGGCGCGGGTATCAGACCGGATGTGGCAATGGTAGATGCCATGATCCAGGCCTATTGTGAGTCCGACAGGATACACTCCGCGGAGGAGCTGTGCCTCATCGCCACCAAAGGGCATGTGCTGCCGGACGAGATTACGTACAGTGGCAGGAGGACGACGCCATACACCATCATGTGGAATACCGTCCTCAGACAATATGCCATGCGTCACGACCTGACAAACGTCAACCGTGTTTTGGAACGCATGACCGAGCTCAATGTCCCCTATGACGGCAAGACATATGAGTACCTCCTGTTAGCTCTCGTTCTCTGCAAACAGGCCAATCACGCCCTGAAGCTGGTCGAGTTGTCGGAGGAGAAGGGCATTTTCATCCCATCAGCCGAACACTACCTGCTCCTAATGTCGAGTTACCTCGCAACAAGAGAGCCCAGCGCGGTTATGAAGATCAGCAAGTTAATGACGGCGAAGGAATACCCTGAGTCGGCCGAGAAGATGACCAAGCTCATGGAAGCCTTCGGACAATGGGCACAGCTACACGGGGGCGCAAGACTAGGCACTCCAGCCAATCGATACCTAGAGGCTGCCCTCACCGCCTTCCGCAAGAGTCTCGGCAGGGAAGAGCGGACCGGCAGCGTGGACGACATCCGCTCCGTTGCAGAGCAATACTCCAAGATGATCGACATTCTCACCCAAATGCGCGACTTTGCCACCATCCCCGAAATCATGGCCCTCTACGAGAGCCAGTTCCCGGAACACTCTTCGCCCAAGGACATGCCCCTCAGGCTCCTCAACTCTCTGATGCGGGCCGACTTCTACGAGAAGAAGTACGACAGCGTAATGGAATCCTGGAACGTTGCCTTCGACAAGGTCCTCTCCCTCCGCGACCACGCCAGCCTCTCCCCCTTGCCCGCCTCAGAACAGAACATCGGCGAAATATCTCCCGCCCACCGCTACCTCCTCAACGAAGCCCTCTCCACTATCCTCAAAGTCCACAGCGCAACAGGTGACGCCGACTCTCTCCTCTCCATCGTCAGCCGCGTCCGCGACGCAGGCTTCGCCCTCTCGGGCCAGAACTGGAACCACTACATCCAGCTCCTCGCGCGCTTCGGACGGTGGTCCGACGCCTTCCTCCTCTGCGAAGAAGTTCTTATGCCCCAATGGCACGGGTGGGCGCAGCGCCGCCGCAAACTCAGGCAAACCGTCCGCCTACCCATCGACTTGCGGCGACTAGGCCAGTCCTATCGCTATGCCAAGCCGAACACGCACACCCTCCTCTTGCTGATCCGGCAGTTCATGGAGCTCGAGCGGATGGCGCCTTGGTCGAGCGAGCCGGCTTCCATGGTTGACAAGATCAACGCCGATTGCCCGCGCTTTGTGAGGGCGGCGAAGACAATGATAATGACCGGGAGTGATCTTGAGATGGAGATATTGGGGACGGACGTTGCGAATGGTGGGGATGATGAGCTGATGAGGTATATTATGAAACATGAGGACGTTGACAGCGATGTGGACGAAGGGAGGTCGGCCAATCAAAGTGAATGAGCCTGCCGCGAGAGATGGACGATAAGGAAGACGTCGCGGAAGAAATGGAGAGACAATGGAATGGGATCGTAATGGGTGGTGTGTGAACTACAGATGGTGTAAACATATTGTGATTTTGTATCATATGTAAGATAGCTAGACATCTCGAGCACGACAAGTGACGTCTTAGAGTCACGTCCATATTCCTGTCCTCAATGCTTCCATGCTGCTTCTAAAGGTGTATTACGGTGCGACACAACCATGGAAACGTTCGAAATGCTGGTCCCCTTTGATGCTCTAAAAAACACACCTGACCCTAACCCTCCGATCGTCGTGCACGGGGAAGACCCGATGGTGTGGGACATGGTACGTGCTCGTCTTATCGATAAGCCGGTTTGCGACCAAAAACACACGCTAAGTGGGGTTGAGATCGAGGCGGTCAAAATTGTTCGCTCACTTGTTGCGATTTCTGCCACATGCAACACCGTGACCGACTCCAAAGAGGATCGCGAAGACGAGAAGCGACAAGATGGGGCGACGACCAAACAGCCTCATCCTCCAATACTTCGAGAGGGGTCCGAAGCTGGCAGATGCTAGCAACCGGTATCCTCACACCTGCAAGTTGTGCGGCGAGAATTTCCCCAAGGGACGTATCGATTCCTTGACGAACCACTTGACCAAGAAGTGCCCCGCCATCTCGGACCATGACCGGCTCAACGCCTGCCTGACCCTCCACGGCATCCAGCACCCTGCGAGCCGCGGTCACAAGGGCAAGCAGGAGCAGCAGGTGGCCGAGGCCAATAGCCCTCCCGTCGACTTGCCCATGCTTCCCCAGCGGGACTGGACGGCTCTGGAAACGCTGGCCGAAGTGTCGAGGCAGATCGAGGCCAGCGAGAAGCAGCCGGCTGAGGCGGTCAATGCTAGCCAGCAATCTGCCGGACCCGGAGCCGCGTCATCCTCACAGCCTTATATGGAACATCGCTTTGACCTGCACGATCTCTCCGCACTGGAGAACCCTCCTGCACATGTCGAGTCTCAGCAGCTGAACGACGTCGTTCAAGGTACGTGGCCGCTTGCCCGCTTGGCTGCATATATGACGGCGAAAGACATGCAACTAACCGCCTCCCTGCTGCAGACGAGAACCCTCCACCTGGGTCAGAGGTCCAGGGAGAGATTCCGCACATAGTGCAGAACCTCACTGCCCTCATACAGTCCGTCACCGACTCCCAGAACGCTACGAACCTGTCCATGGCAGCCATTGCGGCCGCCCGACTGAACCCACCTCCTCAGGATTCCAGCACCTCCAGCCCCCTGAGTGAACTCAACAGCGAAGATGCGTCACTCACTGATATGGAGCTCTCCCTGCAGCAGCAACAGCAGCAGTCCATGAATGGAGATCATGCGTCAGCCGGTCCATCTGACCAGAACCAGCCTGCTCAGCAAACTCCGGTGACCGGCGCTGGTCAGCCATGGGGACAACTAGCACACTCAACAGTCGGCTATCACGGACCCAGCATTGAGGCGGTAAACCAGGCGATTGCGGACATTGCTCAGGCCAACTTCCGCCTTGGTACCACTGGCAATGGATTGAACGATTCTCAGAATGCCTTCCGTATGGACTCAACCGGCAATAGTCTGAATGGCACTAGGCCTCGTCATTCTCGCTCTCGGTTCGACGCAACGCGCAGGAGGGAGGTCCAGGAGGTACGCAAGATTGGTGCTTGCATCCGCTGTCGCATTCTTCGAAAAACGTGCTCCAAAGGCCATCCCTGCGACACATGCCGCAAAGTCTTGGCGCCTCGTGTCTGGCGCTCTGGTTGCGTTCGGACGAAGTTTTCTGAACAGCTGGATCTCTACTCCGCAGGCGTGCAAATTGTGCTTGCGCAGAATCGTATCAACAGCCTCAAGGCACGGTGGCCACTAACCAGTCACGGCAGCAGGATTGTGGCGTCTCATTTCCCCGACAAGCCCCTCTCGGTTACTATGGATATGCTTGAGCGCGACCTGTTTGAGGAGCCCATGAAGGAGGAGCCCAACGCTCAGCCAGTCCCGACGGGGACTCGGGCAGTAGTCATGATCGACAACGAGTCTCAGGACGTGCCTGGCCGGCTTGAAGCCTATATGCGCCAGGTGTTACCCGAGTTCGCTCGTCTGGAACCATCGCACTTCATGCGCGTAACGCTTGAGATGGCACTTCGCATAGAGGAGGAGACAAAGGACGACCTGCTCAAGAAGGCTCTCGAGCTCTGGGGCCTAGTCGAGCTGCTAGACAGGGAACGCCAGTGGTCCATCCGCGTCATCTCCAACGGCATCACCCACGACTGGATCACGGAGACCGCCACGGAGGACCAGCAAGAGGTCTTCACCACAGTCTGCCTCCAGCTGGCGGCAGCGGCCGAGCGCAAGGCCGGCAATATCAGCAAGAACCTCCTGACGAGCATGCAGCGCCAACTCCAGGACAGCAAGATGAAGATCGGCTTCAGCATGTACTTCGCGACCATCATCCTCCTGAACTCGGTGGAGAAGTCGACCTGGGCCTTCAAGGCCTGGGAGCAGGATAACCTCCGACCCATGTGGCCTCTCCAGAAGGACCCCGGCGCCTTCAGCCAGCAGGGATATGTCATAGCCGATCTCCTGCGCATGCTGCTGGGGATTCGGAAGGCTCTGCCCCGGACGGCTGAGCGCAAGGAGGATGGGATACTGGTCACTCTGGAAGATGACCCGGTTATCAAAGAGTACTTTGACGCGCTGAATCTGAAGTGTAAGCTCTCCTTCCTTGCCCTTTATATAAAGTATATGCTAATGATCCAACTAGTCGACGACGTCAAAGGCAAGCAAGAGAAGCCCGTCTTCTCGCCTACGGATCCACGCTCCTTCGAGCTCCTCTTCTGCTCGACCCTCCTCCTCCCGGCGCGAGATTAGCCCCTGCCTCCTTGCAGGCCGGGATTGAATCCTTTATTTGCAGCTCAACAACAGCAATACGGCATTACCAACGTCAACACACAGGCAACAACCAACGGCAAGACCGTTCTTCCTTCTTCCATGCGGATTTCACCATAGGGCAACAAACGGGGGTTTTACGACAAGAACAACTACACGACGATCATGACACAAAGCACACGAGAAGTGTGTATAATAACGACTCCCGGTTTGGCAGGCGTTGCAGCGGTTGACTTTTTTTCTTACTCCCTCTTTTCAACAAAACAAAGAGGGCACTAATGAGTATCATCACCATAGAGAGGAAACGGAATGATACCCCCCCCAAAAGGAAGCAATGCTTTTTGTCGGAGAAGGGTACAGAAAACGGTTGTGGAAAAAAGCAAATAGATTTCTGGGACGTCTGGACCTTATTTTGTCCCTTATTCGTTCTTAGCAACCTGAGTAATTCTAGGGTTTAGCTACCAGGTATTGAAAAGAGAAACATGCTCTCCTTAACAAACTCCCTCGCCTTCTCCTCTGTTCATGTCCACGTTTTAAGCCTTCGCAAAGCATCCTTCCCCTATCACAACGCCCTCCCATCGCCACAATCAATCATCATGATACAACACCTCCCACTCCTCCTCGAACACCGACCGAGCCCCCCTAGACCGGGCAACAGCGACATACCCATCCTAAAGGCTCCTGTCGCTCAGCCCGGTATCAGTCCTCTTGATCGGCCCAGGCTGTATCTGTCCACCAGCACCACTACTGCCCCCCGCGGTACTAACGCTCCCCCCTGCCCCCCGCTTCGGCTTCCTAAAGCACGCGAACTCGTTCTCGCTCGCCTTCCGCAACCGCTTCAGCACGGCCCGCATGTCCGTCAGCTCCCCCTGCAGCCACGCGCGCGCGTCGTTGTCGGTCCGGCTGTCGAGCTCCTGGTAGATCTGGCTCTGCAGCTCCGACGCGCGGTCCGTCGTGTACTGGCTCAGCGTCTGGGCGACAAACTCGACGTCGAGCGTGGCCTGCACCAGCGCCTCGAGGTTGTACCGGGCGCGCGTCTTGAAAGCATCCAGGAGCTCGCGCGAGGCCTGCTCGAGGAGGTAGGAGAGCACATGGGCCGTGAGGGTGGACGCCGTCGTGGACACCTGGCTGTGGACGAGGACGAGGCCCAGGAGGGCTTCGTAGACGTAGGGCTTCACCTCGCGCGCTTTGCCGCCCGTTGTCGAGACGCTGGGGACCCAGTCCGGCGCTGTGATGCCCGAGCGGATGGTGGAGCGGAGGCTGTCGACGTAGGCTTGGGTGTACGACTGGAAGAGGCGGGCGTCGATCTGGCCTAGGACGTCGCGGATGGTCTTGGTCTCGTCGGTTAGCTTGACGGAGAAGGCGTTTTCGAATTGGGTGTTTAGCCCCGGCACGACTTGGGACCGGAGGAGTTGGAGGTTGCTTAGGGTTAGGAGCATGCGGACGTTCTGTGAGGTTGGTTAGTTGTGGTTGGTACAAGTAGTGGCAAAGGGGTTGAGGTAGCCTTACCCTATCTCCTGCATTGATGGCGGCACCTCCTCCCAGGATCGATGACCGCCTGTCCCTGGGGTGCGTGACGAGCACAAAGTCATCCACGTCCGTCGTCCACTCGTCGTCTGCCTGCTTGATCGATCTCTCCGCGTTCTCCACCATGCCACTCAGCGCCTTATACAGAGTCGTGACATATTGGCTCCTGACCATTTGGAGTAGCTTCTGCGGAGGCGGGAGGACGATGTCGCCAGCACCGGGCTTGGACATTGCGTCAGAGATGTAGAGAATCTTCTGCATGCCAGTCAGCAGCGCACCCTCGAACGCGGCAAAGGTAGCCGGCATTCGGGTCACGTCCTTGCGGTCAAGCGGCCGCTGCCAGTCCTCGACGAACTTGATGTTCTCGGCGTCTTTATTCCACGCTGCGCATAGGGCTGATACACATCGCTCCCTTGCCGCGCCAACTAGGGTTCGCAGGCGTTCGATCTCGGTAGAGTCGCCTTGCCTGACTGGTGCAATGCTGGCCAGCTCAGCTGCCCCCGCGCCAACCAGTGCGAGCATCTTGGACAGGTAGTGCACACCGCTGACCGAGTTGGACCATGGCGGCCAGAAAGCGAACTTCTCCCAGGCCTCTCCTCGCTTAGGGGATGGCGGTGGGAGATTGTTCGCGTCGAAGTTGAACCGCGGATCTCTGGGCATGGTAGGGCTCAGTGCGCCATTCCGAGTGGTAGCTGACATTGGAGTATTGGGTGTCGTGGGTAGAGGCGAGAAGAGGAGTGAGATGTCCTCAGGTGGAGGGCCGGCAAAGAACTCGAAGACCTGCTCACGGATGAGGTCGACCAGTTCCACAATACCCTTTTGGAGATCGATAGTACCCTGCTGTGACAGCCGGTGGTGTGTCTGCGACTCGCCCTTGTATCCAGTAGGTAACTGTGTCTTTCCCTCCATAAACCCTTGGACTTGCTGCCAGAACTCCATCACCTCGCCCAACAGCCCCTGAGACGACAGCATGCCGGCCATGAACGACACCATCTTCTCCCAGAGCTCGACTATATCGCCACTGTCAAAAGCTGGTATCTTACTGTCGATTGATTGACGGCCAAGAGTTCGCATATGCGATGCAACAACCTGCGGTGTAGGCTTCTCGCTGTTGGCAAGACGTCGCCGCAACACCTCGATCTCAACCTTGGACCGGTCTGCCGTCGACACGATTTTGCCCTTCAAGTGATCATACCAACTCAGAAGCCAGACCCATATGGGATTATCTTCTACGCCTAATTCGAGCAGTAGTGTGATCAACTCCATGTGCTGATCTTGACGTTGGCCTGGTCCGGCCTCCGCCTTGGGCGCATTGTGGATCGATGCCAGCCTCCTCCAGACCTCCCTCTTGAAAGCCTGGATCTGTTCGTCCACGTCGTGCCACATCCGCCCCGCGAGCAAGATCTTGTACATCTGCTCTTCTGACGGCTGTTGCGAGCCCATATTGTCGGCCAGTTTTCGAGCTTCATCAGCAAATCTCCTTGCTTTAGTGTACTCCTCCACAAGTGACTCGTGGTCTTTCCGCTTGATGCTGTCGGCTATGGCCGCACTGATCTCGACACAATCTTTGAACTTGTCAAGACTTAGAGAGACCGTATTCAGATGTTGTTCCTTCTCCTGGCCGCCGAGCGCCGGGCCCCAGACCTCTTCTGCTTTCGCCGCAACGTCCAGTAAGGGCGCCTTGATCCCCATAACTCCGTAGTCACTCTCCTTGATCAGAGCATTCTTCTTCCTCGGATCCGCCGCAGGCGCCAGCGGACTTGCCAGGACATGGTTTCCACCGCTGCCACGATAACTATTCCAGCTGGCATGTCGGGAGTGGCCCCTTACGTGTGAGCGTGGTGGCGTCGGATCCGCGCCCCTGTATTTCATCTCCTTGTAGACATTGTCGATGGTCGCTTTAGCACGGACGAAACGTTCGAAGTTCGATTCGACCAGCACCTTGAGGGATGCGGACTTCTGATCGATCGACTTGGAGAGGACATCGAGACCGACCAGGAGTTGTTGAGTGTCTGCCGTCGCATGCATCGTCGAGAGGAACTGGGCCGGGGAGAAGGTTGTCGAAGAAAGCAAGAAGCGGTTCCTGAGCCTTGTGTCCTCCTGCATAGGCAGTCCCATATTCTTCAATGTCCTGACCACACTGTCCGTTGTCCCCAGCGGATCCGGCTCATCTCTCTGTACGAGGTTGGCAACGCCGCTTGCCGAACTCTCCGACCCGGGTACTATACTGCCCCTAGTACTGACAGCGCGTTCCAGGGCCTGATACTTAGACTTCCTCCGGTTCAGCTTCTTCGTTCTTGGATCTTCGTCGTCCGAGCCATCGGTGTTGTTGTCCTTCTCCGCCGGCCATTCCTGCGGATATTGTGTCGATATCCCGTAGAAGTCCAGGACCTCCCTGTCTAGGTCTGCCATATTGTCGATAGTTGTCGGGTCAGTCTCGAGGTCCTGGTATAGGAGAAGGGCAACTGTGAGAGGTTTCGGAGATGGTTGGGCATGAACATTAGCCCATTGAAGCAGTCAACTTCCTTTTCATCAGCTAGAGGTCAATCATTGACAATGGCAGAGCAACCAAACTTGATTGACACGTAGGTGAAGTGAAGCTGATGTCAAACTAGGCGGTACGCGTCAATGTTAAACACCCCTTGGGCTCCGATGTTGTTTCATGCATTAACCTTCCTGCTTCCACTTGTCGTTGGAGATGCCTCCACCTTCCCCCAAATCCGATAAGAACTTAAGCCTCATCTGCACCGCCACACTTTGCTAGCGAAGCCACGTGCACGGTCCCCTTTTCCGGCCAACACAACGTCATCAGTTCCACTCACGGTTATACTCCGGCGATTTGATCGAAGTTTTAAATCGACGGGAGCGGCGGACCAATGGATAGCACTAAGCAACGGTTAGCCGTGCACGGACGTCATTTACATGTGCTTTGTGGATCTTTATGTCAGTGATCTCTCTCGCAGCTTGATTTCTTTTCTGCTCAAAATATACCTCGCGACAGTATCACCGACGACGACCTCAATTCACGATTCCACGACCACGCCGGCTCTTTTCCCTGTATACTTAGAGCCTTCTAATACCCCCTTTCTCTGTGATACCCGTCAACATGCTGGCCACTCGTGCGATCGCTCCGGCCAGGCGCCAGTTCCTGAGCGCCGCCCCCAAGGCTAACACAATCTCCATGCTGCAGGTGAGACAACACTTTGCGCCCACACACTTACAAGGCAATTGCGCTAACATGAGCACCAACAGAGCCGGAGGGGATATGCCACTGCCCAACAAGACCGTGTCGCCAAGTTCCAGGGCGTGAAGGACTCGAACGTAAGACGACACCTACCAATCCGATAAGAGTTTCAATTCGAGCTTGATGCCGAAAGGATTCGAACATGGGAACGACTCAATCGAGAAGACAATTAGGACCATACAACAGTACGGCTGCTAACAGTGTGGTAGGGCAAATACCCCGTCAGTCTTATTGAGGGTGACGGTATTGGTCCCGAGATTTCACAGGCCGTCAAGGACATCTTCTCGGCAGCAAAGGTATGCGACACCTGCTAGAATACCCAAGAACATGGTCCAATGGCTGGCAAATGCTGATTTTGTAATAGGCACCGATCACATGGGAGCCTTGCGATGTTGGCCCTATCCTCAAGGACGGAAAGACCGCTATTCCCGATGCCGCCATCGAGAGCATCAAGAAGAACAAGATCGCTCTCAAGGGTCCCCTGGCTGTAAGTGGAAGGCACAGCTCGTCTACGACGACGAGAACAAATTATATCGTGTAGGTGCCTGGATGCTGACAACACCAGACCCCCATTGGCAAGGGCCACGTCTCCCTCAACCTCACTCTCCGTCGCACATTCAACCTCTTCGCCAACCTTCGGCCCTGCCGCTCGGTCGCCGGCTACAAGACCCCCTACGACAACGTCGACACCGTCCTGATCCGCGAGAACACCGAGGGCGAATACTCCGGCATTGAGCACGTCGTCGTCGACGGTGTCGTCCAGTCTATTAAACTCATCACCCGCGAGGCCTCGGAGCGCGTCCTGCGCTACGCCTTCCAGCACGCCACCGAGATTGGCCGCAAGAAGGTCCGCGTCGTGCACAAGGCCACCATCATGAAGATGAGCGACGGTCTCTTCCTTAACGTGGCTAAGGACGTCGCCAAGGACTTCCCGCACATCGAGTTCGACGCCGAGCTGCTCGACAACACCTGCCTCAAGATGGTCACCGACCCCATCCCCTACAACGACAAGGTCCTCGTCATGCCCAACCTGTACGGAGACATTCTCTCCGACATGTGCGCCGGTCTTATTGGCGGTCTCGGCCTAACCCCCTCCGGAAACATTGGTGACGAGTGCTCCATCTTCGAGGCCGTCCACGGCTCTGCCCCCGATATCGCTGGCAAGGCTCTCGCTAACCCTACCGCCCTGCTCCTCTCCTCCATGATGATGTTGCGTCACATGAGCCTCGGCGAGTATGCCGACCGGATCGAGAAGGCCACTTTCGACACCCTTGCCGAGGGCAAGGCCCTGACCGGTGATCTCGGTGGCAAGGCCAAGACGCACGAGTACGCCGCCGCCATCATTGAGAAGCTCTAAACGTGTTTTGCTGTGTTGTCGTTGTGCGATGAATTTCTCGAATCAGGCTTCGAGGCCTCCCGTGTTGGTTGTATGCATCGGCTCTGGGTAGTGGGGGTTTCTGGGGATGGTTTAGACTGTACTGTATACAAGGTCCGTCATACCTCTTTTGTTCCTTTTGATCATGACAAAGAAAGGATGGGGAAGGGGGAAGAGATGGGGTGTTGAGGAGGAAAATGGCAGTTGATATTCCATGAGAGACCCAATAATATTGAAAAGATTCGGAACGTGTTTCGATTCTGGCGTGTGATTGAATGACTTGGTGAAGCTGGACTCGGGATTCCTTCTGCGCGGCTTCTTATACACTGTATATGAAGTCCGGTCATGCTGTGTATGCGCAGGAGAGTGGAGATGAGCTGACATTGTTGGTCGCGTGTCCATGCATACAGACTCTGGATTCTGGTCGAAGCATGGCTTGATCAGCGTCAACGAGCGAGGAGAGGAACAAGAAAAGCCGGGTTCCAACGCAGTTGCATAGAATTTGTCAACACATTGCCGAAGGAACTAGGTAAGTCAACAGACCTTGGCAAGGCTCGGTAGACCGTTCGGGAAACTGTATGCGGCTCGATAGCTAGCACCATCCGCTTCCCACGCTTCCAAGCATTCTCATGAGGCTAGCATTCAGGTTCCCTAGTTCGTTGTCTCACACATCCGGGCCCTATACAAGCATCTCGATGACCAGAGACATATTATACTAACTTCTAACCCAGCTTCACATAAGTCAAGTCTCAGATATACTTCTCCCTCGTCCGACATGTCTACGTGATCGAGAATAACACATCCAATCGACCTGTCCGATCCCAAGTCTTTTAGTTATCCAGCCCCGTCCAAAGTTCCTGTCTCATCGCCATCTACTATCCTACGCCGATTTAACAAATACAATATGCACCCCCATCCAAAATAGGCAACCCTTCGCGTGAGTTTCTGAGGAGACATGCATTATCCCCATACAAACAGACCGTCAAACTCGCGGCCCCCCGGCATCCTGCACAGGGCTGCAGGTAGGTAGATTTCTTGTCCAACAACTCCCTACTACCTACAAACTGGACCTTGCATATTGGGTGTACAAGACAAGCATTCACTTGCTGCAGGTGCTGATTGGCTTTCCGGCGCGCGGATGGGCATGTGACCGGCCTGCATTGGGAGGATGATGCATGCATGCACAGTGTCGGGAATTGGGACGTGGGGAGAGAGGGCTTGGAGCCGCATAACGTGGAGGCTTCGCACTTCAGTGGTCGTGGTGTACTACTGGTGAGAGGGAAGAGAACCTCGGGGCAAAGATGTTCTCGTACGACGGCAGTGACGAGACGAGTTCTAGAAAAGGGGTAGGGGCAGATGACTGCTTTGACAAGTCGGACGAAATAGATCCCATGATCATGAGGACTGCCAAGGGGAAAAGTCGAGATGGCATAGGCAGCACATGGAACGAGCCAGTCCTTTGGCTGTCCAACAGTATGCTTAAGCTGTCGGCTCTCGAGACAGGTCGTACCGTCAGCGTTGCCTTACCTGTGCCAGCTTCCGAGACAAAGTCGTGTCGAAGCACGGCTGCCGATGTGTCACAGTCTCGTGGGGTTGGCCAGCATGGCGGTCCTCTTATTGGAATCGAGTTCAGGACGGACAAGTGAATGTGTAAGGCAACCCCGGGGCCATAGTCTCCAACATCAGAGCGCCTCCGGCAATCGAACTGCACGACCGATAGGTCGTCGGCTATGGACGTGGCTAAACCCCCACGCTGGTGACGGGTAGTCTAAGCAGGAAGAGCCGCAGATGGCCTAGGGCATACATATGCATGTCCCATGAGCGAGTATGTCTGTCCAGACTTCGTCAGCGAGTCCAATGACACCAATAGGAGCCCCCTCCGATGTAGCTCTGCTGACACTGTTCTGGAGTGTTTGTGAGACGGCACAGAAGCCAGGGAGCTTAGAAGTAGCCAGACATGTTTTCGATGGTGGTGATACTTCGCTTCCTCGCCCTTACGAAGGAGCGCCGGGTGCGGATAGTCGGCGCGCAAGTTGCTGGTGGATCCGAGGTTCCACAAGTTGATCCGCGACATCGGGACATGTTCTCTGCCAGTCTTATCCTTTTCACACCAAATAGGTAATCAGGACCACTTCTGTGGGTGGCGGCAAGTTCTATGAATAACGCCATGCCGACCATCCGCGACGCCTCTCGGAGCCGGATCGGTGTTTGTGGCCGCGCCGCTTGCACACTCTGGTAGAGCCCGCCCGGTGCCGCTTCTCGATCCCTTGACTGCCAAACTGCCCTCTGCTGGGTGCCCTTACTGGGACAGCGTCGTGATCATCGTACTAGTCGATTCCAAATGCAGTACTTGCTGCATTCGTCCAGCTGCCGGCCGCATTCTTCCCCTGAGGGCAAGTGATCACTGAACACGAAGCCCTTGCATCCGCGGAACAAGCCAGAGAGACAACCTTGTGCCTTGCCACAGCGTGTGGAACCTGCCAGACTCGAGGTTTCGTAGGACCGACTCTTCCGTAATAACTCGAAACCGGTATCGAGAGACGGGAGGAATGAATGCCAAAGTATCCGGTGTCACTCACTTGAGGCCGTCCCGTGAAGGACATCCATATGGTAATATGGTCCCATAGAAATTTTCCAGAAAAGAGGAAAACGTCGCCTGTCAGCACCGTCACTGGGGCCATGGCATTGCTTTTCCGTCTTGGCCGTTGGAAAAGAAGCATCATTCGCATCTCCGATCTTGTGGCTAAGGGGGTGTGAACGTGGAGAAAGTCCAAGCGACTCCACAAGTCCCGTCGACATTCATCGTTTCCACTTTATTTTGCTCCCAAGTTTTTGAAGCATCCATTCCTCATCAACCAAGCACCGGCAGCAGCAAAGGATGCCCCCTATCCGCTGTCACGTATCCTCTCACAATACTGTCTGCAAGTTGCGGCGTGTCAGGCTGTCACTCGAGACAATTGATATCGTGCAGTACGTACCTGCAAGTTGCGGTGTACAAAGGCGTTGATATGGCACACGAGGAGAACAAGGATGGTGCTTGATTACTCGACGTCGATTCATGTCCGGGGCTTCGGCGCTTCCCTTTCGCTACGGTAATTCGATTCAGAGCTTGAGGTTCCTTGCGTACCCGGTACAGTGAGCGGTGTCCAAGGCTACTTCAGTTTGTTCCCGAAACCTCCGCACCTCTGACAAAATCGCTCATGTAATCTGGCCTTCTAATGATAACGCCATCCCGGGGGGGTACCTGTCGGGGGAGTCTTGGGTTTGACAGCTCCTCGGGCTGGTGGATCGAACCCAGAATATTAGGTTAACCTGCCTTGAGATCATCTACGCGCCAAGTGGGCGCGATACCCTCCTTTTCCCATCTGAACCTCCGGGCATATATATCCAGCTCCTGTTCCCCCTTTTCTCTCCCCTTTCACTTCCTCACACACAAGCATCCACATCACCCTCCCCTCGTCCACGCTCTACTCGCCGTCTACTATCGTCACTCTCAAACATCTTCCACACCTCCAACCAACATACACATCACCACCCTCCAAGATGCCCACCTCAGCAACACCCTCCTCCGCCGCCTCCTCCCCGGCCCTAGACTCGGACAGGCTGCGCGGCTACCTCGAGGCCAACCCGCTCAAGTTCCACGTCAAGGCCGGAAACGCGAAGTGGCAATGCACCCTGATGCACCGCAACTCGTAGTAAGTTACGGACTCTACTCCTACAACTACGACCATCCTCGCCTAGTCTATTCATCAATGCTAATCTCTTTTAACCCTCCCAAGTAAGAGGCAGAACGCTACACGCACCGACTCCTCCACCTCGACAACGTCCACCTCATCCGCTTCTTCTATCGGCTCCAAGTGAACTTGCTCTGGCAAGAGTTCTACATGAATTAGAATTTCGGACCGGACCGGACACAACCCCCATCACGGGCCCGAAAGTGAGAGTTTACTCGGCGCTGTGCCGAGATACTGGGCATTTACGGGACTTTCACAAACTTAGAATCAGCCGACGCTTTGCTTTGTTTAATGCGCGCATATACCTCTTTTGCGGCATAAGGAAAGGTGTTCAAATTGTATTGGGACGGAGTTTTAATACCCACTTGACCGGCGAGACGGAAACCCAAAAGCGTGGATGGCATGGCGAAACCCCCTATCTTGGCCCCGCGTGGGATTAACGGGGTTTGAGAACGGGAGCTACTAATGTTAGCGGTAATAGCGGTTCAATAAGAGAAACGAGAGGCATTCAATTTTACGTTATGGACGCTCGTGTTGCCCTGTGTTGAGGGAGCTTCC